>CM035161.1:132827240-133427240 GCA_020205615.1 Panax quinquefolius
TTCTTCGTAACTCATCAATTCTTTTATCGAGGGCTTGGGCAATAAGTTTTAACTCACTCCCGAGCAATCCTTGAAATCGACATGCTACGGAACAGGAGGATCCCGTAGGACTCGGTTTTGACTTTTGATTCTTTTGAAATCTTTTTTCGATTGGAGGAAGAGGGATCTAAAGAAATGGCTTTTGTAATCCTTTCGCTTCGAAAGGATCGGGAAATGACCGAATCGAATAGAGCAACAGAAATTTTGTCGAACCCGACCAATGATTTCATAACATCGAACTTATCCCACCATTCGATGTAGAAAAAGCGGAAAGTCGAGGAGTGGATCGTAGATAATCGCCAATTACTAGCAACAGAGAAGTGAGAAATATCAGATTGCCATTTAAGGATCCATGGAACCTTATATTTATCGATGAAGAGGAGAGTGAGAGGAATATTCTCATTCTTTGGATCTCGTTTACTATTATTAGCAAAATGGGTAACTCTGGACCTTATGGGTTTGGAAGGAGGTCATAGTAGAACCATGCCTATACCACCAAAGGACGAACCAATAAGGGATGGACTTTTGAATTTACGATCGAATCGAATAAACCAGAACGATTTATGGGTCTCGCTCAATGAAGGAGAACCTTATACCAAGCTTCAATATAATCATAAAACAAAAAGGATAACTATGACAGAGAGATCCATTAGATCGGAGGGATGTTTACCCCAATCGTAAATCAAGGAATTGTTTAATATACAAAGAATGATAAAGAACTTTTGATTTATCATTGTTTGATAAATTGGTTTTATATTTATCGACCTGGGCCAAGGAGAATATCCTTATAATAAACAAGAGACTTATAAGGAGCTACCGGAGGAAAATGCCAACCAGAGGGAAAACCGCGCAAGCTTCGACCGGATCATTTTTGGTTTCACGTAGGTTCAATGTGAAACAAATAACTTTCCCATTTGAGCACATGCTCGTAAGAGGAGCGATCAGGAGCCGCAGATTTGCAGGTCTTTGGCCGGATTACCGAACGGGTCAATAGTTCAAAGTTTATTTACTAAGGCCGAATCAGATGGCTTGGGGATTGTCCCTGCAATGTAAAATTTGTTCGATCGACAGACCGGGTGTTATCGGGTGAGGACTAAGGTACCTCTCTCCGATGATTACTGGGCCACTAGTATTAACCCGGACTCGAGAGGAGGATGATCCTCTCAAACTCACGATCAGATAAGACTGTATTTAATAAATTCTCCGTAAGAAAATCAGAATAGAATTATTTTTACCTTTAATGTATTCAATATCAAAATCAAAATGCTTAATAAGGCTTGCCATCTAGCTTAAAGAATGCTTAGAGGCTAAATTTTCAACATCTTTTACTAAATGTACTGGGTCGATTTGCGTACCAACGCGTAACCAGAATTTCTCGATTTAATAAGTCATTTTGAAATTTATTAATACATAATACTAATGAAAGAATTTCTTTTTTAATAGTACTATATTTTGATCAGGTAATATTCCATGCGCACGGAATGAAATCGAACAATTTGTTCAGGGAATCTGGATGTTAATTTTGTTTAAGAATGCCTCAATCCAATATCCGAGGCGCTTGGCCTCAACAATTTTGAACGTCAATCATTGGAAATGCCAAGGTGGCAATGTCTCGACATATTTTTTTAACTCATTGGATCCTGCAAGTATGAATGTCACCAAGGTGGAGGATTATTTTGCAAACGCCAAAAAGAGGTTTGCAAATCTTCCGAGATTCTCAGAGAACTTGCTTATATAATTCAAATGAGCCAAGAAATCTCTCGCATTGGGTTTTATCAAGTTATCTTATCCGGGAACTTGTCGCTACGAATCAATAGCCTCGCTCAATAGTCGAACTTGTCCATCAAGATATTAAGACCAAGAAACCTTATTCTGACCAAACAAATGATTGGAAGGAGAAAGAACAAGACCATTTACTTTTTAATAGTAGTGAAGAACGACTTTAAATGTTTTTCGTGTTCTTCAATAGTCTTTGAGTAAACAAGAATGTCGCCGATATAAACAACGATAAAATGGTCGAAAGGGTTTAATATGTCATCGAGTATATTTTGAAATTCACTGGAGCATTTTTAGGCCAAATGCTTGAACATTCCATTCATAATGTCCAAACGGAGTGGTGAATGCCGCTTTTGTAATCGATCATCGTGGATGAACGGCAATTTGCCGTAAACCGGATTTAAGGTCAAATTTATCGAAAATGGTGGCATTACTTAACCTATCGATAAGGTCGCCCTTATCGGGAAGGGGTACCTAATCCATTCTAAGACCTTGTTCAATGGTTTGTAATTAATAACTAAACGGTACACCTCTTCTTTTTCTCGCTTCATTATCGACATAAAAAGTGAAGCAAGACCAAGGGATTTATCGTGGTTTAATTAATCCTTTATCGAGGAGATCATTGATTTCATTTTTACATAACTCCATTTGTTCGCACGACTCATCCGATCAGTTCAGCTTTAGTGGGAATTAAATGTTCTTTCGAATTCCTTAGCATAAGGAAGTCTAACCATATGTTTCTTCCTACGCCAAAAGGCATTGGGGAATCGTAACAAAGGTTATTCTTCACGTAGATTTTTAATTCTTCAATTTTTAATGTAATTTCTTTATTTTGAAGTCGTTCTTCAATTCTTTTGTATTGATTTCTCTTTAAGAAATTCAAATGTGTAGATTTACAAAGCTTTATTAAATTCAAACGACTTAGAAATGGATTCTTCAATGTATTTTAAATCTCTTTCTTTTGGTTTAATAAGAAATTTAAATGTTATTTTCTTTCCTAAATGTTTACAGGTAAGTCCTTCATTACTAGTCGTAAAAGGGTATAATAAATATATAAATGGTAAACCCAAAATAATTTTATCTGTAAGATTGCGAATCGTAACAAAAGATGTTTTGAAACACATGTTATCTCGACAAATACGTATTTTTTAGGTAATTTATATTTTATTTCCATTTGACTACCATTATTTCAATTCAATTTTTCACCGGGTTTTTTGTAATATTTAGTTGGGATTAGACCTTCCTGGATACAATTTAAATCTGCACCTGTATCTACCAAGGCAGTAAGTTGTATTGAAAAGTTTTTATCCACAACTAGGTTAATAGAAACATACCATTTCCGAATGGTGATGTCTTTAATTCTTTTAAGTGAAAGACCTTCAATAAATAAGTCTGAAATAGCTTTTAGTACCAGATGATTCTCGTTCATCGTGATTTTCATCACTGATGAGGAATCATCGATCCAAGATCAGCTTTCTATCTAAGTCTTTCCTTAGAGTAGAGACTTCTATTTTAAATTAGCAATTTCTTTTCTTTAATTTATTAACTTCCCGATTTAATTCAAAGATCGACTTCTTTAATCGGAGATTTAAATCTTTCCAAAGTTTTATTAAGACTAAAAATTGGTTTTCTTTAGCTTTAATAAACTTATCGCTTTCTATCATTGTTTTAGTTAATAAATCTTTAAACTGCTTTTGTATCGGGCTTTTAACTTAGATCGTTGATTTTATTAATCAAGTCAATTAACAAAGAACTCTTCATCATCCTTGTTAATTACATTAATCTTTTTAGTGCAACAATTTTCGCCGCAATTATTAAGACAGATGGTGACTTCGCTTGCAAGGCCATCGTCAATTATTTTTACCGTTAGTATCGTGAGGAATATGAAATGTTGTAGTCTTCATTGTTACTAACTTCATTTTCTATTCTCATTAACTCTAATATATATTCAAGATCTTCATCGGTAATATTTAATCGAGAGATACCGCTTTTATTTTGCATTCACTTTTATAATGACCTTTTGCCCACAATTGTGGCAATACAATTTTACTTTTATCAAATTTTTAGTTCTTTATTATGTTTTTTTATTAATAGGTTTGGGCTTATTATAATAATTATCTTGATTCTTATCTTTATGACGATCCGCTTTTTCTGTGACGCCTACGACTTTTTATGAGAGTCAATATGTTTACGCTCGTGCTTTCGCTCTGCATTTTGAGCCACAGGAGGTAAAACCATATTGCTCGCAGTAATGTACCGAGCTCATATTTAGCCTTTTTTCGCCTTTACTAGCTTGTTTGGCTAACTTAAAATCAATACACATTTTTAATCCTATCTTTTGAATATAACCGATTATGTCACCATAAGTGAGATTATCATAATCAATATATCCTAAATTTTTACTAAGTTCTTCACTTAACTTTGTGAGCAAATAAGGACTCAGTAAACCATTAACAAATTTTTCTTTCCGTAAAGGTTTATTATCGCCATTCTCATCATAACTCTAGAAGTAAAAACATCTTTGTACCATCTAAAGTCACTTTAGAGGGACAAGTGAGATTACTTAGTCGATCGTGGATTCTTTCGTTGATGTTATCGGGGTTCCTACTTAAGTGTTTTATTATAGTATAAATCAAAGTATTTACTCCATCGTGGCCCTATTCCTATAGTTTCATCAAAATCGGGTCGCTTTCAAAGATCTCAATCGAATCGCATGGATTATAGATAATCTAGAATCTTCAGTGAGATGTTTTTCCCACCAAGACCGAGAATACCAGTAGAATCCACTAGCCAATAATTCAACAATATCCGTCGAAAAGAGTGTTGAATTTTGTTAGATAGTCGTTGCTACCATGGACATATGATTTAACTTATCGAGGATTTCTTGTTCACTAAACCCATCAATATTCCATTCATAAATTTTATTGGATTTAAATGTAAAATTGTTTATCTAGGTTTCTCTCTTCAAATTGTAACCGAGGAGTCGGGTCTAGAATACCAATTCACGGTCATACTAGTATTATGGATGGTTAACTTATTTAACTGCTCATGAATATCTTCAGATCGATGAGGTAGTCGATCGACTATCGATCGACTATCGCTTTCATTATCGAGTTAACCGATCGATAATAGCAATAGTACCGCTTGCTTCGGGTTCATCTTTGTTTTTTAATTTTTAAACAATCGATCAACGGCTACCGTAAGATCAACGCCTTTATTAGGTAATCCTAATTTTTCTCTATTTTCCGTAGTTTTAATAGTGGTTGAACAATTTTCGACTCGGTTTTTAATAATATTTTCTTCAAATTTTTCTTCAATCTCGCCTAACTGCTTTTCCTACAAATTGCTAGGTATCGTTACTAAAATTTAACTGCTCAATGATTTTTTATCATCATTAATTCCATTAGAGATTTTAAATGTAATGGGTCATTCATCAAGTATTTTTTACCGAAATTAAGACACTTTCTAAGGGTGGGTGACTAGACGAGACCTTAGATTGTCTTTCTTTGACCCATCGAGTTTTAGTTATAACATCGCATTTAAATTGATCATCGCTTTCATACCAATCATAGAAGGTAATATTAATTTTTTCACTATTAATAAATTTCTTCCATTTATCGACAATTTTATCTCTTTCTTTCTCAATTGGGTGATTTTTCTAAATTGATGTCTTTTAATTTTATTAGACTTGGAGTTAAAATCATTCACAAGATTAATCCAATCTAACACAAATTCTTTCTTAACGACTCTTAATTGATTATTAATTGGAACATCAAAATCGATCGAGTAGAAGCTCGTATGAGCCTGGAGAAGAAGAGCTTTTTTCCCTACCGGGTAATTCGAGGGTGACAAGAATAACAAGGATGACTTGCTTCGACCTTGATTTAAAATTCCTTTTAACTTAATGTCTCTTATGTAAGGGTTACTAAGGACTTCGTAATCTCTTCTAGGTAGATTCATGTATGAGTCAAGAACTAGAATAGTCCTCTATGATAATCGGTCTTCTAGAACGCTCAAAGCTAACTTTCGACAGCTCCATCTTAAAATTGCCTTATGTTTTCAATGTTCACTACGTTGTTTACTACAGTCACGTGGTATTTCACTTGGTAAAATCCATCGACTTGGTAATGTAATATCTTTCCATAGAATTGTTCTAGGATCCGGATATTAGCATCACCGGTTGAACTTTCAATTAATATCGTGTGATCTTTAGGGCTTTTATTAAGAGTATGGACATTCAAATTAGTCTTCATGGTCTTATAATAAATTTATAGATTAAAGCAATTGGTTCGAGAACCTTCAATCATTTGTGTGATTTCTCCCATTGTTTTAATATTTAATGTTAAAGCTTTTAATAGGTGTCGATCACTTAGACTAAGTGTGAAGTCAGAAAGCAATTAAAATGGATAGGACCATTGTGCGGATCGGCTTCCATAGCACCTATTATGCTTGGAAAATAATTCAAAAATCTAGCATCTCCGAGATGAGGTAGATACTTGAATTAATTCCTTTAATGTTCAATGGTTCGAATCGCTACTTGAACTAATTCTATGTGGATGAAATTATAACCCTTTTTCTATGTTTTTAATAACTTCAAGGGAAAGAAGGTTACAATTTTCATATTCTTTGTTAATAGCATAGACTTTTTCAACCTGCTTTTAACATTGTAATCTGCTTTTAAAGTTATCTAAAAATGTCGATCGATAAATTTCTTTGGGAGAAATTCGGGTATATTCCAATTATGTAAAACTCGAATCGATATTTTCATAACTGCTTTTCTTCCCCGATTAACTATGTCTCGGTATAGGTTGTAAGGTCGACTACGACTAATGAGGAGTTAGATCTAAATAACCTACTCATTATTATTACCGAAGTTCAAAATTTTATTCACTCTTTATCTTCCATTCAGACCCTCTTACCTGGGTAGACTCATACCTATTGTTCTAAAACCCATCACCGCTCGCACAAGAGACTTACCTAGGGTTGACAGCGAACAAGGTGTTCTACAGTAAGTTAGGTGACTTCTGATAAAGGATGAAATGATTTTTGAAAACAGTTTTAATGAAGCAAATTAACAGATCATAGTTCATAGTTCATATATATATATATATATATATATATATATATACCTTTTACAGATTGCAAGTCCAAGTCCGCTACCACCAGAGTTTTTAGTTTCTAGTGCTTGGCCTTGTGCAAATTTAGTGAATAGCTTGGGAATATCTTGGGGGTCAATTCCAGATCCTGAATCTTTTACCTACACGAGAGGAAAAACCTAAGTAAATAATTAAGATAAGAATCAAGCATTAAGCACTCACGGGCAGAAAAATATATAAACCAAGTAAAAGATGAATCAAACCTGTACACGCAAATGAAAGTGATTATTATCAGTAGGCACAGGGAAAAAATCAGGAGATTGAGGCTCTCTTAAAGACTCCGATTTTGAGAGAAATCCAGATATTAAGATGCTGCCCTCTTTTGAGAATTTAACAGCATTCCCAACAACATTTAACATAATTTGCATAAGATGCTTTTCATCACCAACGGCATACTCCGGCAAATCTGATGCCAAACTTAGGGAAATGAATAACTTCTTGACAGTTGCAATAGGCTTTATCAAGTTAAAGACCTGAAACGAGATGACGCAATCTCAGGGCATGGGCATGTCCATGATGTGCACATTATACATAACACAAAAATTGTACAAATAATAATCAACGGAAATGTTTTACCTCCCTGAAGAGTGTATGAAGATTAAAACTTTCAATGTCAAGTTGAAGGTTACCGTCTTCAAGCCTGGAAAGATCTAAGACATCATTTATGAGTGTTGACAAAAGGTTACTGCTCTTGAGTATAGTTTCAACCATCAGACGTTGCTCAGGCATCAGCTCAGTTTCCTGTAGCAAAGATGAGAGTGCAATAATTGCATGCATAGGAGTTCTCATCTCATGGTTCATAACAGCTAAGAAATTATTCCGAGCACGTATAGCTGTTTCCGCTTCTCTTCGCGCCAGATCAAGTGCAACATTCTGTTCCATAAGAAGATCCCTAGCCCTCATTGACTCTTCTAAGATTGCAGCATGTGAAAGTGCTACAGCCACCTGGGTAAACAAGGAAGGAGTAACATATTATCACCCCCAGAAAATACTAATAGTCAAAACCATTTTTCAGTTCCAATCTAAGAAGAACTATCAATACAGTAGCATCAAGCAAATGTGCATGCATATATTTTCATATAAGATTGAAGCAGATGGAGTCCAATATCATCATCAACCTGATACGTGCACTCCCCAAAGGCTATTTCTCAATATTATAGTGTAAAATCAACCACATCTGCTATAATATTAGTAGTTTTGCGAGTATGTTTGCAAGCCATCCTGTTTTCTTAAGCAAATCTTTATCTTAAAAATTAGCAACAAAATGTCTACTCAATATATACAGAAATATTCAAAATTCGCCATGCATCACATCGTTCACATACCTCTAACAGTTTTGAATTTCATAAAATCTATAGTTAATAAAAATAAATCAATTTTAAAAATCCTTTAAAATTTTCGCAACCAAAAAACACAAAATAAATGAGAGAAGACCAACAAAGCAGAGCAAACATTGGAGGAAGGAAATGTTCATTGTGCTACTCTACTTCTGTAGCATCCCATATCTTTATAGCATATATCACAATCAAAAACATCCTCCCTTGATTGATAACTTACTAGATATAACCTTCCGACATTACCAATTTTATAAAATATTAATACCCAAGGGTATCAAAGCTAGGAACACTCATAATATACAATTAGACAAAGTAATGTAAAATAGATGCAAGTTAAATCCAAACCTGATCCGCGACTACTTCAACAAGCTCGATCTCATGAACATGCCATTGCCTTGCACTATCTGATGGAAGCATTAAAACCATCAAAGCATAACGTTTTGTTGAAAGTTCCGGCCAATTATTTATCTGGAAATTAGATAGATGCAGAAGTGGGACACGCACAGCAACAACCTCCCCGGGCATGTAATTCCTACCAAGAGGTCGTAATCTTGCTAGTGGACTACTAGGAGATATTTTGACTGCGCGATTGGTACTGAATACTTGATTGACTACAGGAAGTTGTATAGGTACGGTAAATCCAACAGGGCTTCGATAATGAAGAGTGTATGAAAGTTGAAGCTCTAGCCCAGTTTGAGTAGGCATCCATAGCGCACACTCTTCCACTTCCAAAGTCCTACCCAACTCAATGAGCGTAGTTCTTAATATAGTATGTCTGTCAAGAGTACTTCTGATTTCATGAGTTAGCATTCTAACATGTCGCCCCGTTTCTTCCTGTGTAAGGATCAGACCCATTTCTCGATCAAGCTGTGCGGCTTTTTTTTTCAAAAATAACTCCCTAGTTTTAACACTTAAGAGATCAGGAATGATGTGCACTAGAGTAATAGCTGTTGCACATGACACTGCAGCCGTCAAAATCTTTGCAGTGGCCATGACAGCAGCCACTGTTTTTGTATGGATGGTAAAAGTCCATAAGCTAATAAGATGTGTTGCACCACAAAGAACTATAAAAGCACCGAACTGGACAAAAACCCACTTATATGGAAATACTGCAGATTTCTTAACAAAGTAAATCAGCTCTAACGGGATGGAGAAATAAGCAAGTGCAATAAAGAAATCAGAAATGTATTGATATTTCATCAACAATTCATCCGCTGACCATTGAGGCTCAACACAATTGCACGACTCCATTGTAAGTAAACCACTTCAGCCAATACTTTCTCGTTCACATACCTGGAAAACACCATGCACGGAAGTTCATCAATGACTAGATGAGTGATAATGGACTCCATCAAGTTAATGTCTAAAAAAAATTATTATTACTATTGACAAGTACGTATACCAAAACTATTACAATGAAACCCCACAAAATTTAAACTAAAAAAATAAATCTTGGATGATCCATTATTGCTATGACACGTGCAATCAGTAACAACACAAACAGTGCAGACTCAGAGAATCCTAAGCTGCAACCTAGAAATTTGGTATAATCTCCAAAACTCAAAAATGGTAGCAACATGTCCTAAAATTCCCTGCATCATCTCCTATACATCCGCAGTCATCCAAACCCAAGTTCAAGACACAAAGATGCATAGAAGAGCACATTAGATAGTGAAAACAAAGAAAAACAGTCATTTTCAGTAACCTTGCATTATAAATATTCATCCTTTCCAGCATATATACTCCCTCCCTTCCAAAATAGAGATAAATTTGAATTTTTTGAAGTCAATTTGCAAAATCCTAGAATTCAAAATTGATATGAATTTGTTTTTAAGTTTAAAGAAAAGTATTCTTTTAGTTGGTTTACAATATAGTTATTTGCACTAAATTCGTAGATTTTGAATTTTACAGATTTCACAAATTGACTTCAAAAGCCAATGTATACACTAACACTGCACCCTAAAATCATGTACTTGCACACCACTCCATAGATACTGAATAACCTAAACAACAATTAGATAAGTAAACCAAAGTAAAACCTATAATTCAGCATCCAAACATAAAATAGAAAATAAAAACAAACAAAAAATTATGCTTACAAGTCAAAACACCACTTAAAAACGAAATAAAAGCTCCTCAGACAAACAAGTCAGAAAATTGAAATTGCATAAACATAGTAAATAAATGAAATCAAAAGAGTACCCTAATTTTGACCATACAAGTGGAGTTTTCTCTGTTTCTCTCTAATCTAAATGAAAGGAGTAGAGAGAGAAACAGAGACTGATCGGAGCTCCACTTGATTCATCAATTTCCGGCAATCCTTCAAGTTTGATATCTATCCATCTATATCAGCTGAAGAGGATTTACAAGGAAATACCACATCATGGAATTAACAATGTAATAGGAGCCTAGGAGGAGGATTTGATTATTTTGTTGAATGATGGGAAAGCTGACGATATATGTAGCTGAAATGTCTGGTGAGGCTAAATAACCAAAATAGGCCTTATACTTTATGATTAGCTTCAATTTCGTCCTTGTACATTGTTTTTTTCATAAATATACAATGTAATCCTAAGGACTTGCCACATGGGATTAAAAAACTGATTTGGCATTAAAAATAAAAAATAAAAATGATGATATGGATATTACGAGTCTCAAGAGGAAATGTTTTTAAACTTTTTCATATTTATCTTATGTACCAATGACTATATCTAGTATTATTAGGCCTCTAATTAATTGTCAAAATAAAATTTAATAATTCAATTCAAGTTGATTAGTTAATGTTTCAAAATTCACTTTAAACTTAAGAATAATGTTAGATGGGATAAAAAAACTATTCTACAAATATTTTTAAAAATAAAATGATGATGTGGATACTCCATTTCAAGAACTTTATATGGAAATGTTAGAATACTACATTAAATCAATTTGTTGATCAATATCTTTGTATTAATGAGTATATTATCTAATTAATTTCAAAAAATATTTATAAAATAAGTTGATTATAATGTTTCAAAGATCACTCTTAAACTTAATCATATGAACATAAAACCAAAATGAAGCCCTTTATTTTAGTTCTTTGTAATTTTAATTTTATCACAATTAGCTTTAACTTTAACGTTATTTAGTCTTAATACATTATTTAGTTTTAATTATGTTTAATTTTAAAATATATTTCAGTTTTAATATAAATTAATTTAATATTATTATTTAATTAGTTATATTAATTAACTAACTTTTATTTGATTAAATTTTTGTTAAATTTTATTCGTGTTAGTTGCTTAACTTTTAATTTTAATTAAATTGAAAATTAACTAACATTAATACTTCTAAGGACTAATTTGCATGTCTAATTAATGAAAAATCTTAATCTTACATGCTTGCACATCCAAAATTGTCACCTTTTTTATCTCATTTTACAAGTTGTTAAGACTAAATTGCATATCTAAGAAATAACATAAGGACAATTATGAAAAAAAATGTACAAAGACTAAATTAAAACTAACTCTAGAGTACAGGGACTATTTTAATTGTTTTGCCTTCTTGTCAAGATGATTAGAAGATGAAATGAATTTGTCTTCTTATTTGTGTTTTTTTTCTATTTTGTTCGTTTTGCTGATCTCGTTGGATAATGGAGTTAAGATAGTGCATTGTATTCCGTCCGTTCTCAGAACAATAACTATATATATATATATATATATATATATATATATATATATATATTTAAATGAGTTAAAGTATATAAATAAGGGATAAATATATTTGATGTGATAAAAATATGTAATTTTGGGAATCGGTTAGTATGAAGTTTATTTTTTTGGTAAGTTAGTCAATTGACTAATATAATCTTGACAATAGCATAGTAGCTTTAATTTACGTGTCAAGATTCTATCGATTAATCGATCAACTTACCCAAAAATAAACTTCATGCTAATCATTTTTGTAATTATAAGTGCATGGTGTCAAATTAAATAACTAACAAGTACAGGTTGAGTATCCTTAATATCTATTTCATGTGAAATAAAAATAAAGATTGAAAATCGGTTAACTATAATTAAATTAATTAGAATATGAAAATAATAATAATAAAGCAATTTATGAATCTTAATTCATTAAATAATAAACATGATAAGTCAATCAATCTCTTCTATTTTTATAACTTAACTATGATTTTGATCTCCTTCCTATTAATTTAGTAATCTTATAATTAACGTGGACAAGCATAAACTATGAAGATTTAAAGATTAACTACAACTCATCAAAACTTATTCGAGTAAATAATGAATTATGAAAAATTTATATATTAACAATAATCTATAAAAACATCTTAATTGTAATACCCCAACTTTTTATGAATAAGATTTGATTTTCATTATATATTATTCTAAATAGTAAGATGTTTATTTAATAAATGTTATAGTTGTGGGTGATATATGAAAATAATACAAAGTAAACAGTTGTCGGAAAAAATTTATTTGGTCGGGAAATATTATTTTTGTCGGGAAATATTTGTACAACGACGCAATCATTTGTGGACCACATAACGGAATAATTGTCGGATATAGAAAGTGACAGAAATAACCTTTTTATAAAAAATTGACGACAGAATTATTACCGTTAACTGTTAAAATACACGGTGATAAAAGTACGATGTCTGCGTTGTTTGCATACAAAGACACTGCAGTATTGCATAGTATTTATGATTATTGATTCTTACGTAAGAAGTCACTCAGTGTTTCATTCAATAATTGCTACAATGATAATTGCATAGTAGTTCATATTATTGATTCAATAATTGTCACAGTAACCACTGCACAATATTTCACATTATTAAATCAATAATTGTCACAACACAGTAACTCGTATTATTTAAATAATATTATTAGATAGCATTATTGATAATATTTAGAAAGTTCTGTCGAGAAAAAGGGGTTTATAATTGCGCGCCAGTAAAGAGAAATCCTTATCAGAAAGCTCTCTCTTTCCTAGGAACGACCTGGTTGTCAATATTGTGATTTTTTAATATTAATTGTGAATAATAATTGATGAATAAAAATATGATAATTAATGTATGGTAAATATTAGTTCAGTTTTATAAATGGAAGAATTTAGCATGAAACATTTGTTGAAAGTTTGACATATTTTTCTATGAAACCATAATTATCTTCTCCGATAAAATATTCATTCAAATATATTATTATAATATTATATTATAATAGTATAGTTTTTTAATATAATATTATATTAACTTTGTCAGATTGTTATGTTTTTTTAAAACTTTTCGTGCACTTCTTTTTTTCCTAATGGGTGGATGGAATAAGTTTCCTGCATAGTCTTTGTTGTGAGACCCCAGATTTTATGAATAAAGATTTAAATTTCTCAAAATATTTTTTTTGAATATTATGGTGTGGATTTGATATAATGTTATAGTTGTGGGTAATATTTATAAATTTTACAAAGTAAGTAAGTGGTTATATAATATTCGATTAATTCGAGGAATATTCGTTTTAACAGAGAATATTCGCATAATCTAATAACACAATCATTGGTGGACCCCTAACGGAAGTATTATCGTAGTAAAGAAAACGACATAATTATCTTTTATTAAAAATAATCACGAAAGTGTTAAGTTAAAAGCGTTAAACTACCCTTAGTAGTAAAAGTAATAATGAATACGTGGTTCGTTGCGTAGTACACCAGTATTGATTATTGATGCTTACGTGAGAAGTCACTCGGTTATACTCAATTATTCTCTGAGAATGATGCATCAAATCTCTCATATTATTGATTCAATTATTGTCACAGTATCATCTGCATAATATGATATATTATTAAATCAATAATTGAGACGATAAAGTTATTTATATTATTAAATTGTAATATTTATAATGTCTAGAAGTTCTGTTAAGGAGAGGTTTGGTCATCTAATTGCGCGTCAATAAGGAGAAATCCTTATCGGAAAGCCCCATCTTTCCTGGGAACGACCTGGTTGTTAAATATTGTGAGTTATAATATTAATGATGAATAAGTTCGTGTTGATTAAAGATTAAATTGATAGTTCCATTGTGTTGAAATTATTAGTGTTAGTGGAAATCGACATTTATTTCGATAATAATTGTTGTCTGGAGGTTATATTGACCAGTCGGGTAATTAATCGGATAAATGAGCAATTAATTGCTATTAATTCACATGATTATAACTATTTGTTCACATGTGTGTACTATTGATTCACATTCTTCTTATTAGGGGAGTTCAAAAAGATCAATAATACTTGCATGACTAAGTTAAAAATGGAGGTATAGATGGAGGTACTATACTATAATTCATATTTTCACATGATTATAACTATTGATTCACATGATTGAACTATTGATTCACATTATTTACTATTACGGGAGGTGGTGCAAGTTTGATAATACTTGCAGGACTAAATTAAAAAATGAAGAAAAGAGGAAGGTATTATATTGTAATATTTCGAGCCCCAAACGTGCAATTATCGAAACTATATTTTCCTATAAATAGAAGCTCATTCTTCCTTCATTTCTCACCAATTCACTAAAGCTTTAGAGCAATTATTATAGAGAGAAATTATAGAGATAAAGAAGAAGAGAAGTTTGTTACTTCATTATTCTAATATCCAGTTTCTTCTAAGGTAAGGGGTGTTATTTCTTTCGTATTCATGAAGAGAATTATTTTCTTTCAATACTCGTAAGGGGTATTATTCTTTCGTATTCATGAAGAGAGTTATTTTCTTTCAATACTCGTAAGGATAATTATTCCATTCTTTATTATTCTGTTGGAATATCCTGTCTGTGCGGATTACGCATGACCTGGTTTCATTCTTTATTTTTCTATTAGAATATCCTATACATGTAAGTTTCGCGCATGACACAGTTCCATTCTTTATTATTACATTGGAATAACCATGCATCTTTGTCTATCGCACGCCTGGTGAATTTTGTTGTTATTCCATTCTTTATTATTACGTTAGAATATCTCATGCATGCGGATTACGCACGTGACACGCTTCTATTCTTTATTATTCTCGTTAGAATATCACGTGCATGCGGATTACGGTGACACTGGTTCCATTCTTTATTATTACATTGGGAATAAACCGTCATGCGGTCTATCGCATGCCTGCAAGTGAATTCTTCTCGTTATTCCATTCTTTATTATTCATTGGAATAACTTTTGCGCCATGTGGATTCTGCATCGCATGGTGAATGATCCTTCGTATTCATTCCTTATTAAATTGTGGAAATGATCCGCTCTACGTAGATTACCGCATGGCGAAGCGAAAATCCATTCATAGCTTTTATATATTCTATTATACTCGGTTGGTTAAAGTTTTGGCTTCTATACTCCATGAAATTAGTAGGATATCCTGGATATTTGCGCTTCATCCAGTATCTTTTCATGAAAATATTCTTCTGAGCATTCTTGAATTTTACTCCACAAAGCAATATTATGTTAACAATTTGGACGTTATTGATTTCTGGATAAATTAAATTATAAATCTTTAAAATTTATCATTGAACTTGTTTTATTAAATTATTATGTCATTGTCATCATCCTCATACTTATATTGTGATGAAAGTCATCTTTGGCTTACGTGCATAGATAGACTTGGTATGATTATGACCAGGGATTATTCGGTATAATCATGACCGTAATGTGACGAATGATGTGGTGAAAGTCCTTAGTGGCCTGTAGTGCATTGATGGATAATTTTTGGTATGATTATGACCATGGATTATTCGGTATTGTCATGACCATTGATGATTTAATGAATATCCTTGGCCCGTAGTGCAGGGAAGATTCAATGATATGGTTTATTTATTAAGTTGAGTCTCAACAATAAAAATGGATGAAAACATTTTAAATCATAGAAGATAGTAGATATCATGCTCTACTTGACTCTTCTAATGGATTGCTTATTCCGTTACAGTTAAACTTGATGTCTATTGTATTTTATCAGTTTAACATTGTTGAAGGCTAATGATAATTTATTCTGCATTATCTTAGTCATAATATTTCTTACTGGGCTAGTTGAGCTCACACTTTTCTTTCATTGTTCTCTTCAAAAAATGAAAATATAGCTGGGATGAGTCAGGGAATGGTGTGATGGTCTAGGATAAATGGCTTTAGTAGTCCTCACTATTCTGTGAAATAGTGTGATAATAATTGTAACGAGGACTCCATTGAGTGTGGATATTGTCTAGATGACAATATTCTTATTAAAACTCTTAGATTATGTTTTGTCGTATTTTACACGACTATTGTATAATTAAGGTGTATTTGAATTTTGTACTATGTTTTTGGCGACTCAAGATGGGTGATGTATACCTGTTTTGGATGCGGGTCACAGTTGGTATCAATGCTTAGGGATATGATCCCTGACTGAGATGTGAGACAAGAACTAGGAGGGGAGAGACAGAGAATTCCTTCGCTAGTATGACCTACCTAAGTTTATTTGGTATTTAATTGGTCGGTCAGAGTATAGGGATAATATGTGATATGTTAATTAACCCTTGTTTTGTGACAGTGTTTGAAAATGGCATATGAAAATGTTGAGATCAGCAATGAAGCACATGAGACCGTTGAGTCACCAACGATCAATACCCAGGATAATGTGCAACAAGAAGACAATAATCTTCAGGAAAATAACAACACCGATCAAATGATGAACAATGGGATGTTCAGAGGCTTTATGCAATTCATGCAACATCAGGTAAGAGAGACTCCTGTTCAAAATATAGGTAGAAATAATGGCAACCCACGATTCGGTCACCGCTAAGCGATTCAATTTGGGACCACCGAAGTTTTGGGAAAGCGAACAACTTAAAAAGGAGACGCGATGAAAGCAGATCACCAAGATATTTGATGTCTTGGGATGCTCCGAGGAGCAAAATGTGAGACCCCAAATTTTATGAATAAAGATTTAAATATTCTCGAAATATTTTTTTTTTTGGTGTGAATTTGTTATAATGTTATAGTTGTGGCTAATATTTATAATTTTTACAAAATATGCAAGTTGTTATATAATATTCGATTGGTGGGGAATATTAAATGCGACAACACAATCATTAGTGGACCCCATAATAGAATTATCATCGGATTGAGAAAACGATAAAAATATTTTTTATGAAAATAACTATGAAAGTTTTACAGTTAACGTTGAAACACCCGGTGTTAAAAAATGCGAGAATACTGGCGTAGTTGCGTAGTAAGCTGCACGGTATTGATTATTGATGCTTACATGAGAAGTCACTCAGTTTTATTCAATTATTGCTTCAGTAATTGTTACATAGTATCTCACGTTATTTGATTCAATTATTGTTGATATTTTATATATTATTAAATCAATAATTGAGAGGACAGAGTTATTAATATTATTATTTACAATATTAACGATGTCCGGAAGTTACGCTGATAAGAGGTTTGGTCACCTTAATTGGCGCAATGATAGGAAAAATCCTAATCGGAAAGCCCCTCTTTCACGAGAGCGACACAGTCGATTAATATTGTAAATTATAATAATGATGATAAATGTTGTTAAATATATTGAGGTGTCTTTTTATGAAGTCACGGAAGTTTATATATATATATTATAAATTTTATTTTATTAGTATTATTAATGTAATAAAAATGAAAAGTTTTTATATAAAATAGAATACTTTTATAAAGTTATTTGTTTTATTAGATTATAAATATAATATATTATATTCTATTACGCATAGTGTTTTGCATAGTAAAATCTTTTTATATAAAATGAATACTTTTATAAAGTTATTTGTTTTATTAAACAATAATTAGAATATATTATATTTTATTATCATAGTATTTGCATAAGTGCCTACATAGTGTTTTGCATAGTAAAATCTTTTTATATAAAATGTAATACTTTTATAAAGTTATTTGTTTTATTAGATTTTAAATAATATATATATATATATATTTATATTATAAATAGAATATATTATATTTTATTGCATAATATCCTTTCTATTTTTCCTATAAATAGAAAACCACACCGTAAGTTTTAGAATTCTCTTCTATAATCTTGGCGTATTTCTTTAGAGTTTTAAGAAGCTTTTGAGCATAGTCAAGTTTTCTTCAAGTATATCCTCACTACCCTACCCATGAGTACTCTTCTTTATAAGGTAAGAGATATTATTTATTTGTGTTGTCGTAAGGGGTATTATTTCTTTCAGATTCATGAAGAGAACTTCATTATTCCATTCCTTATTATTCATTGGAATAACTTTGTATATGCCAATCACCGCATACGTGGTGAAATTCTTACGTTATTCCATTTTTATTATTATGTTGGAATAACTTGTCATCGCAATCTGCATAAATGGTGAAATTCTTACATTATTCCATTTTTATTATTATGTTGGAATAACTTGTCTCATGCCAATATCGCATAAATGGTGAAATTCTTACATTATTCCATTCTTTATCATTACATTTGGAATATCACATGCGTGCGTTCGCATTTAATTTGATTCCATTATTTATTATTACATTGGAATAACACATGCATGCGGCCTCATCGCATGCATGGTGATTTACATTGTTATTTCATTCTTTATTATTCATTGGAATATCTTGTCGGTCAAATTTAAATGCGACTTCGGTTCCGTTCTTTATTATTACATTGGAATATCCACATACATGCGTTTACGCATGACACTGGTTCTATTATTTATTATTACATTGGAATATCACATGCGTGCATTTACGCATGAATTTGATTCCATTATTTATTATTACATTTGGAATAACTTTATGCATGCGCGGCCTATTAAATGCGTGGTGAATTCTTACATTATTCCATTCTTTATTATTACATTGGAATAACTCATACATGTGGATTACCACATGCATGGTGAATGACCCTTCGTATTCATTTTTTATTAAATTATGGAAATGATCTATCTACATGGATTACCGAATGACGGGTGAAAATCCATTTGCAGTTTCATAATTTTTTTGACCCTCAAAAAATTTTGGAAAGTCATAATATAAGCATTGGACTGTTGATTATGATGAAAGTCATAATAAAAGTATTGGACTGTTGATTATGATGAAAGTCATAATAAAAGCATTGGACTGATGAAAATCATGGGTATATGTAGTATTAGTAAGTGTTATGATGAGTTGTGTTGGTTATTATGTGAAAACATATAAGTTTCTTAGAAATCACAAAGAGTTGAAAATCATATTTTTGGTGAAAATGGAACATGAAATTCAATTGACCATATCTCCTATTATATTTCGAATTTTTGAATGTGGTCAAGTTCTAGAGTTAGATCTATGATTTTTCTAACTTATCCAAGTGGAATCACTGGAAAAGGTGTTGTAGATTTTCGTGTGGACTGATTTTAGCAACGGAGTCAAAAATTATAAAGTACAAAAAGCTACTGCCCATAAATTTAAAAGGGCATTTTCGACCACTTAAATTGTGAGAAAAATTCCTGCCTTTTGGGACATGGAAATATATGGTATAAAGTACCTGCTGTCCAATAATGAGCTCATTCCGACTTAAAATGAGCAAGTTATGACCATTTCAATATTTAGGTTTTCTCGACGAAAAACGCTATAACCGGAGTTCTATAACACCGATGACCATAAAATTTAAACTGAAAGCTCACGTTAACATATGTAAGATTCTGCCAAGATTTGGGAATTTCTGGAGTTAAACTTGAGGTAGCTAATTTCTTAAGGAATTAATTAGAAATTGACTTTTGAAAAATACTTAAGAGAGTTAAAAAATTATATAAAAAAATACTTGTTGTGTATGAAATATATGTATATATGTTTGGACAAAGGATAGAAAAATAATAAGTAGATTTGGTAATTTTTCATGAAAATGGTTTAGTTTCAAACATATGAGTTAAATATGTTATGTGAAGTTGGAAAATTGGTAAATAGGATTTTAGGGCTTGAAAATCCTATATAAGGTATATGCAGATTTTGATGAGTGATTTGATCATTGGTGATGAAATCTTATAAGTATGACATTTTTGAATGATTAAATGCATTATTTGGGAAAGTGTAAATAATTAAATTAAATTGTTTGATCAGGGAATATTTGGTTTAGCAGGGAATATTCGTACAACGGCTCAATCATTGGTGGACCCCACAACAGAATTATTGTCGGATCGAGAAAGCGACAAAAAATATTTTATTGAAATAACGGCGGAAGTTTCACTGGTTGATCTTTGTTGAACTACTCTCAGTAGTAAAAGTACGAGAATTATGTGGTTGCATAGTAGTATTGCGGTATTGATTATTGATGCTTATGTGAGAAGTCACTCGGTTTGATTCCATTATCATTCGATTAATAATATGAATTATTATAGCGATAATGACGTTTTGTTTTATTCAGTATTATTAACGTAATAAAAGCGAAACATCTTTTATATAAAAGCGTAATACTTTATTAAAGTTATTCTATAAATAGAATATATTATATTTTATTATGCATAGTGTTGCGTAGTATTTTGCATAGTGTTTTTGCATAGTGTTGCATAGTGTTTTTGCATAGTAAAATATTTTTATATAAATAGAATATATTATATTTTATTTAAAAGATTTTGCTTTAAATATGGACCGTCCGATTAAAGTAAATCAATCTGGACCGTTCATGGATTAATTACTATGCATTCTATTTTCCTATAAATAAGCTCATTCCTTCATTATTTTCTTACGAATTCTTTTGAAACTCTAGAGAGAGAAATTATAGAGAAGCTATAGAGAGAAAATCTATAGAGAGAAAGAAGAAGAGTATTCGTACTTCACTACTTTGATATCCGGTGTCTTTTACGGTAAGGGATATTATTTGTTGTACCGTAAGGGTGTTATTCTTTCTTATTCATGAAGAGAACTTACATTATTCCATTCATTATTATTCTGTTGGAATAACTTTTCAAAAGTGGCATACCCTATACATAACTTTATATATGCCGACATATACCCTATACTTGGTGAAATCCTTATATTATTCCATTCTTATTTATTCTGTTGGAATAACCTGTATACGCGGAATCCCCTATACTTGGTGATCTTCTTTTGTTATTCCATTCTTTATTATTCTATTGGAATATCTTGTCTGTGTGTTTTACTGGGACACCGGTTCCATTGTTTATTATTATTCAAACATTTATTATTACATTGGATCATCCCGCTTCGGTGTGAATTTCACGACTGGTTCCGTTATTATTATTTACATTTGAATAACTTTGTCTCATGCCAATCACCGCATGCATGGTGATTTCCTTTGTTATTCCATTCTTTATTATACCGGTTGGTTAAAACTTTGACTTTATACTCCATGAAATTAGTAGAATATTCTTGATATTTGCGTTTCATCCAAAGATATCTTTTCATGAAAATATTCTTCCGATCATTCTTGAATTTTACTCTACAAAACATTATCTTGTTGACAATTTTGGACGTTACTTAATTCTGGATAAAATAATTCTTGAACTTGTTTTATTGAATTATTATGTCATTGTCATCATCATCCTCATGTTATAATATGTTATCTTTGACTTACGTAGTATAGATGAACTTCGTATGATTATGACCGGGATCATTCGGTATAATCATGGCTTGTTATAAATGATGTGATAAAAGTCCTCGTTGACACCTGTAATGCGTTGATGGATAGTTTTGGTATGATTATGACGAGGGTGATTCGGTATAGTCGTGACCATTGATAATTTGATGAAAATCCTTGACTATGGTGCGAGGGATGATTAGATATTGTGGTTTATTCATTAAAGCGAGTCTTAGTGATAAAAATTTATGAAAACCTTTTAAAACCTAAAAGATAGTAGACTTTATTTTCTACTTGACTCTTTTAATGGATTGCATATTCATTCGCAGATTAAACCGGTTTGTCTATTGTATTTTATCGGTTTAACATTGTTGAAGGCTAATGATAATTTATTCGCATTATCTTAGTCATAATATTTCTTATTGGGCTAGTTGAGCTCACCCTTTCTTTCCTTTGTTCTCTTTGAAATGAGAACATAGGCTGGAACAGTCGAGAAAGCGGAGTAATGTCCAGAGGATAGCATTAGTAGTCCTCACTATTCGCGTGAAATAGTGTGATAATAGTTGTAATGAGGACTCCTTTTGAGTTTGTATAATATCTAGTAGACAATATTTGTATTCAAACTCACGGTTTATGTCGATTATACATGACGCTTATATTAGTAAGTTGTATTTGAATTTATGTACTATGTAAGTGGCGACCCAAGATGGGTGACGTATACCTAATTTTAGGGGCGCCGCGGTTGGTATCGAGCCATAAGTGTGAAGAGCCAGAGCCCTCATTTGGTGACTTCTGTTGATGGGGGATGCACCAAAGCGCGGACTCTCGTAGGGGACGCCTTGATCTTTCGGTGGCAAGTAAGTCGAAAGTACCAATGTGAGGTGTTGACACAAGTTGGTGTCTAGAGTCACGGTTGGTATCGAGCTTAGGGATATGATCCCAGCTAAGATGCGAGATAAGAACTAGGAGGGAGAGGCGGGGAATTCCTTCGCTAGTATGATCTACCCGAGTTTATTTGTTATTTAATTGGCTCACGAGTATAGGGATAATATTTGATATATTAATTAACCCCTTGTGTTGTGGCGGTGTTTGAAATGGCGGTGAAAATATTCACAATGGAGTGAATGTGACCATTGTGACACCTTTAATCACTAATCGAGGTTAATGCAAATTGTCGGACGACGAGGAACAAATTAGAGATATCCACGTAGTGAATGAAGAACTAATTGTTGCACCCGAGCTAGTTGCGAGAGGTAGCAATTTGAAAGTGAGGAAGAAGAGGAAGAAGAGGAAGAAGAGGAACTTTGAGGAGATTTGGTTAGAAGAAGTTTATGATCAAAACTTAGAATTACAAAATCGTGTTCGTGAGCTAGAAGAACGAGTTGAAGAACCAAGCAAACGATTCGTGGAACAAAGGGATACAACAATTCAAAATTGGGTTACCCGATATGTGATGCTCGAACAAAATCATGCTTTGGCAAAGGTGTAAGATATTAAAGTTGGAATCGAGAATTTAAAAATCAAAGATCATTTGAAAGAAGAAACAATCGAGCGAAGGAGAATAAGCGATGCATGGGTAAAAGGCACACAGCGTTGATAGTGTAGAAAAGACGCCCAATCCAATAAAGCCAAAATAGATGAAATGGACTTTGCTTTTTGGACAAGAATTGGGAGAACCCAACATCGAATTCGGAATTACCCTGTGCATAGCGGTCAACCCGAATTCAATATGGATCGGAGAATAATGATTCAAATCATGGATCAGGAATGTGAAGAAACACTTAAGGGTGGAATGTACCCTATAGTAAAGTCAAACTTCGGTAATTTAAGCGAGGCGTTTATTATCGAGAAACCCGAACGAAGTTATTACGGGTAAATAAATTATAAATTATTACGAAGTCTATACTTTATTCAATACAAGTTCTACCCACTCTTTTATTCTACCTAGTTGTGTTCAATGTTTAAATTTGACTCCGGAAAAATTAGACTTTGATTTATCTATTGAAACTTCGTTGGGAGAAACCTTCGTTACCTCCATCATTTATTAATCTTGTTGTTTCAAATAAACACTTTCACGATCTTATCTCTTTGAAAATACTTGCCTTTGAGGTAATTTTTGAAAATGATTTATTAACTACTCATTATTCTTTTTGTAAGGTTGTTAGCTTTCATATTCCTAACCAACTTTGTTATACTTAATTCAAAGTAACCAAACCCTAAAGTTAATCACCGTTATATCAAGCCTTAAGTAAAGAGCCCCGATCCTTTCGTTGTTGACTTCCTTGTGTGGAATGCACCGAAGCCGGACTTTTTCGTAGGCGACGTCGTTGATGAAGATGGCAAGTTGATAGGTATCATTGTGAGGTCTTTATCAGGTTAAGGGATAGAAGTCACGATTGGTATTAATGTGACGTCTTATCCAAGTCTTGGACGAGAGTAATAGTTTTGAATGATATTTCTATCATTAATAAATTTCTTGGCGTATTTTTGAAGACTTCCTAGCCTACCCTAGAGCGTGAAATCGAATTTTTATTGACCCCAAGATCTGATAACCCATTTCTTAAACCCTCAAATATTTCTTCAACTAAAAGAATGCATTTTACGAGGATTATGATGAAAGTCATAATAAAAGCATTGGACTAATGAAAATCATGGGTATATGAAGTATTAGTAAGTGTTATGATGAGTTATGTTGGTTATTATGTGAAAACATGAAAGTTTCTTAGAAATCACAAAGAGTTGAAAATCGATTTTGGTGAAAAGCGTAACATGAAATTCAATTGACCAAATCTCTTATTATATTTTAAATTTTGAGTGTGGTCAAGTCCTAGAGTTAGATCTATGAGTTACCTAACTAATCCAAGTGGAATTACTGGAAAAGGTGTTGTAGATTTTTGTGTGGACTGATTTTAGCAAAGGAGTGCAAAAGCTGTAAAAACCGAAAAAAACTGCTGCCATGATTTTAGAGGGGCTATTTCGGCCACTTAAATTATGAGAAAAATTCTGGCCTTTTTGGGACATGAAGGTATATGGTATAAAGTACCTCCTGTCCAAAAATGAGCTCATTTCGACTTAAAATGAGCAAGTTATGACTATTTCAATATTTAGTTTTTTCCTATAAAAAAAAATGCTATAACCGGAGTTCTATAACTCATGACCATGAAATTTAAACTGGAGGCTCACATTAACATGTGTAAGGTCCTGCCAAGATTTGGAAATTTTTGGAGTTAAACTTGAGGTAGCAAATTTTTTAAGGAATTAATTAAAATTAATTTTGAAAAATAGTAAATGAATTTTAAAAATTCGAGAAAAATATATTTTCATTATGGGACTATATTATGCTAAATCCCCAGAAAAGAAATATTTTTGGGACTGATTTGGTATTTTTCATGAAAATAGTTTAATTACTGAACATATGAGTTAAATATGTTATGTGAAAATAAAAAGTTGAAAAATAGGATTTTATGGCTAGAGAATCCTATATAGAGTATATGCATATTTTTTTGATGAGGATTTGATAATTGGTGATGATATCTTATGAGTATGGCGTTTTGAATGATTAAATGCATTATATGGTAAAGCGTAAACAATTGAGATAAATTGTTTATAAATTTAAGAAATATTGTTATAATATTAATGATATTAGATTATGAGATTATTAAGTGATTGATAACATGGGGATATTCTTGAATCTGGATAAATTATATTATAAATGTTTAATATTTATCTTTTATCTCATTTGATTGATTCTTTATATCATTATCCTCATGCTTATATTATGTTGAAAGTCAAATCTCGTGGCTTTGTAGTGCGTAGATGGACTTGGTATGATTATGACTGAGGATTGTTCGGTATATAATCATAACCGTAATTGAAAACACGATTATCTTTGTCAGTAGTGCATGGATAATTTGTGGTCGTGATACTAATGAATACACGATTATCTTTGGTAGTAGTGCATGGATAATTTGTGGTCGTGATACTAATGAATACACGATTATCTTTGGTAGTAGTGCATGGATAATTTGTGGACGTGATACTAACGAATACACGATTATCTTTGGTAGTAGTCATGGATAATTTATGGTCGTGATACTAATGAATACACGATTATCTTTTGGTAGTAGTCATGGATAATTAAGTAGTGGTTGTGACGACCCCAAAATAGGTCCATTCCATCCAACCCATTACGAGTGCCAAATACATGATACGAAACAACTACAACTTTATTATCACAACAATAAAGCTGTGAGTTTAAATACAAATATTATCTTCTAGACAATATTTATACTCAAATAAATCCTCATCACATTTATTGATACATTATTTTACAATAATGGTGAGGACTACTAAACAACTCTCTCTAGAACCTTCATTCCATACCCCACTAGTACTCGCTACATTCTCGCCTCCACGAGAAGAAAAATGGAACAACAAGGAAAAGGGTGAGCTCAACTAGCCCGATAAAGAATGTTATGACTAAGATAATATACAACAAATTATCGTTAGTCTCCAACGAGGAAAAATCGATAGAATACAATAGACAACAAGTTTCGGATCAATATTCGCAATGAAATAATAATTCATAGAAGAGTTACGTAGAGAATGAAATCTACTATAATCTATGAATTTAACGATCCATCATCAATATTTTATCCTGTAACATCAATCAATATTCATCTCAAATCAAATATTCATCTTTGCACTACAGCCAAAGATATTCATCAATCGGTCGTGTTTCATCTCAACACTGTTCATCTTTGCACTAAAGGCCAAAGATATTCATCGATCGGTCATGTTCATTTAAACACTGTTAATCTTTGCACTATAGGCAAAAGATATTCTTGAGAAATCATTCATCTTTGCACTACCGGGCCAAAGATATCTTCTTGAAATCATTCATCTTTGCACTACTGGGCCAAAGATATTCAATACTATCATCATTTAAGGCGAGGATGATGAAAATACTTTTAAAGAAGCGAATCCAAATTGAAACAAAATGACAAATATTATGGATTCGTACTTTAAACAATCCAGGAGTTCAAAAATACTTCATAAATAATCATAGTGAAGTAAAATTCAAGAATGATCAAAACATGGATACAATCAAAGCTAGTATCCGAATAGATATTTAGATTTAAAAGAAAAATTTTCATTTTTAAATTGAATAGTGCCGTGATTCGTGAATAGTCAGTATACGTGATAAGTCTTAGTATATCGTGAATAGTAACTCGACACCAAAAGATAGAAATTCCACAAAAAAGCATTTTCACGCTTCATGAATAGTACTCGTGAATAGTAACTTCGTGAATAGTAACTCATGAATAGTAACTCGTGAATAGTAACTCATGAGCAAAGAAACCCGACATGAAAAAGTTCCAAATTTGATAAAAAGTACCAACCAATATTTCAAAGATAATGATATTGAAGAATTAATATCATTTGAGAAGAAAATAACATCCCTTACCTCGAAAAGACAAGACTTCTAGTTGAAACACCAGGATATAGTCTTTGAAGGGAACTTGCACTGATCTAACAATACTCAAAGTATACTCAAAATACTCACAAAATACACTCGATAATATAGAGAGAGAGAGAAAACTTGTTTACGGTGTGATTTTCAATTCTAACTTAGCCCCTCTATTTATAGGAAAATGTTAGCCGCAAAGGCAGACTTGACTGCTACTACGATGGCTTTACCGCTACTATTGCCACCCACCACATTTGAAATAAAATTCAGCACATTTTTCACCAACCACAAGTGGGGCCCACTCAATTCTAGAATTTTCCACCAAAATCAATTATAAACCTAATTTAGAATCAAGCACCTCTTAAAATTCACAACAAATCATAGATATGCATTTTTAACGGTTCAAAATTTGTGGACATATACTCAACTTATGTATGTATAACATACCCAAAAATTACCACAATCCAACGGTCGGATTAAAATTATAACCCCGCAATATATCTGAAACCCCCGATTTGATTTTTAATACCTCAATCCAGATAAAATACCGATAAAACACCTCAACATTAATTCCTTCATTAATAACCACATAAATAAATCCATCATTTATATTCATATAAAATAAATATTTCCTTATCATATGAATCAATAATTAATTATTCACAAATAATATTACGAGAATCACATTTACGACAACCAGTAGTTCCAGAGAAGGGGCTTTCAATAAGGATCTCTCATTGGCGCGCAATTAGGTGACCAAACCTCTCCTTAGAGCAGAACTTTCTAGACATTGCCAATAATGTTATCTAATAATATTATTCAAATAATATGAATTATTGATCGATAATGGGAAATCTTGTGCGATGACAATTATTGAACAACAATAATATAAAATATCAACGCAAAGCAATTATTGAATCAATAAAATAAAATATTGAGCAGTAACTCACTGTGAAAATTATTGAGTAGTGCCCTTCTACGTAAGGATCAATAATTCAACAATCTTGTGCAATACTGGTGTCTTCTTTGTGCAACCACGCCAGTATTCATCGTATTTTAACCACCGGTATTCAACGATCTTAATTGGTAACAACTACGCTGTTATTTATAACCACCCAAACTTTGTCGTTTTCCTCATCCAATCGCTTTCCGTTATGGGGCCCACACATGGCTGCGCCGTCGTACGAATATTCCCCGACAGTACGAATATTCCACGACCAAACGAATATTCCCGACAAAAATGAATATTTTATAACCACTTGCTTATTTTGAAATATTTGCGTATTTAACCCTTAACTATCCACATTAATCAAATCAACCCTTACTATTTCAAGATAATAAATAAAGGAAATTCCTTTTTATTTAAAAAATTTGAGGTCTTACGATTCGTGATACTTAATGAATATCTTTGGCCTATAGTGGGGATGATTCGATGATATGGATTAATTATTGGTGAGTCTCAAAGCAATGAAATATTAATTCATGGATGTGGTAAAAGTCATCTTTAGTCAGTAGTGCATTGATAGACTTGGTATGATTATGACGAGGATTATTCGGTATAATCATGGATAGTAATTAAAAACACGAATATCCACGGCGGTAGTGCATGGATAATTCGTGGTCGTGATCTTATTGTTTGAGTCTCGACATTATTAGTTTTACGAGTTGTATATCTTTGGCACGTAGTAGCAAAGATGAATTGTTAATGAATATCTTTGGTCGGATTGCAAAGATGAATTTAATGTTTTCAACGATACAGTATTCAAGGTATCCTCACCTCTTTATCATACAGTCGTACGTACCTAATTTCGAGGGCTGAAATTCCATAAGGAGGGAGATTGTGAGATCCAGATTTTATCAATAAAGATTTAAATTTTGTCGAAATAATTTTTAATATTATGGTGTGAATTTGAGATAACATTATAGTTGTGGGTAGTATTTATAAATTTTGCAAAGTATCTGAGAGGTTATATTATATTCGATTGGTGGGGAATATTTGGTTTAGCGAGGGAATATTAAATACAATGGCTCAATCATTGGTGGACCCCTAATGTAATTATTATCGGATTGAGAAAAGCGACAAAAATATTTTATTGAAATAACGGCGGAAGTTTTACCGTTGATCTTTGTTGAACTACTTCGGTAGTAAAAAAATGCGATGTCGTGTGGTTGCATAGTAGCTATTGCAGTATTGATTATTGATGCTTATGTGAGAATCACTTTCGGTTTGATTCCATTATTGTCGATTAATAATATGAATTATTATAATATAATGACGTTTTGTTTTATTAAATTATTATTAACGTAATAAAAGCGAAACATCTTTTATATAAAAAGAATACTTTATTAAAGTTATTACATAAATAGAATATATTATATTTTATTATGCATAGTATTGCATAGTGTTTTTGCATAGTGTTTTGCATAGTGTTGCATAGTGTTTGCATAGTAAAATGTTTTTATATAAATAGAATATATGATATTTTATTTAAAAGATTTTGCTTTAAATATGGACCGTCGATTAAAGTAAATCAATCTGGACCGATTCATGGATTAATTACTATGCATTCTATTTTCCTATAAATAGAAGCTCATTCCTTCATTATTTTCTTACGAATTCTTTGAAAAACTAGAGAGAAATTATAGAGAGAAGCTATAGAGAGAAAATCTATAGAGAAAGAAGAAGAGTATTACGGTACTTATTTACTTTGATATCCGGTGTCTTTTACGGTAAGGGATATTATTTGTTGTACCGTAAAAGTGTTATTCTTTCTTATTCATGAGAGAACTTCATTATTCCATTCATTATTATTACATTGGAATAACTTTTGTAAAAAAGTGGCATACCCTATACATAACTTTGTATCATGGCGTACCTATACTTGGTGAAATCCTTATATTATTCCATTCTTATTTATTACATTGGAATAACTCAGATATGGAATCCCCTATACTTGGTGATCTTCTTTCGTTATTTCATTCTTTATTATTACGTTGGAATATCCACAATCGTGTGTTTTACAGGGACAGTTCCATTGTTTATTATTATTGAGCATTTATTATTACATTGGATCATCTGTTTGTGAATTATTAATTTCACGACTTTGGTTTATTATTATTATTACATTGGAATAACATCATCTACAAGTACCGCATGCATGGTGATTTCCTTTGTTATTCCACTCTTTATTATACCGGTTGGTTAAAACTTTGACTTCTATACTCCATGAAATTAGTAGAATATTCTTGATATTTGCGTTTCATCCAATTATCTTTTCATGGAAATATTCTTCCCGATCATTCTTGAATTTTACTCTACAAAAGCAAGTATCTTGTTGACAATTTGGGACGTTACTAATTCTGGATAAAATAATTCTTGAACTTGTTTTATTGAATTATTATGTCATTGTCATCATCCTCATGTTATAATATGTTATCTTTGCTTACGTGCATAGATGAACTTAGTATGATTATGACCGAGGATCATTCGGTATAATCATGGCTTGTTATAAATGATGTGATAAAAGTCCTCGGTGACTGTAATGCGATGATGGATAGTTTTTGGTATGATTATGACCGGGGTGATTCGGTATAGTCATGACCATTGATAATTTGATGAAAATCCTTGACTATGGTACGAGATGATTAGATATTGTGGTTTATTCATTAAACTGAGTCTTAGTGATAAAATTTATGAAAACCTTTTAAAACCTAAAAGATAGTAGACTTTATTTTCTACTTGACTCTTTTAATGGATTAGATATTCATTATGATTAAAAGCGGTTGTCATTGTATTTTATCGGTTTAACATCTTGTTGAAGGCTAATGATAATTTATTACGCATTATCTTAGTCATAATATTTCTTCTTTGGGCTAGTTGAGCTCACCCTTTCTTTCATTCTCTTGAAATGAGAACATATTTGGGACGAGTCGGGAAGCGGAGTAATGGTCCAGAGGATAGCATTAGTAGTCCTCACTATTACGTGAAATAGTGTGATAATAGTTGTAATGAGGACTCCTTTTGAGTTTGTATAATATCTAGTAGACAATATTTGTATTCAAACTCACGATTTATGTCGTATTATATGTACATGGCGATTATATTAGTAAGTTGTATTTGAATTTATGTACTATGTAAGTGGCGACCCAAGATGGGTGACGTATACCTAATTTTGGGGGCGTCACACTACCCCTAGAGCGTGAAATCGAATTTTGTAGTGACCCCAGTACAAAACCCATTTCTAAAACCCTCAAGTATTTCTTCACCCAAAACGAACGTATAATGCGCCAAAGACGATGGCTCGAGTTGTTGATGGTTACGACCATTCAATACCATCGTGGAAAAGTGAACGTGGTAGCTGACGTGTTAAGTGGAAGATCATATGCGTTTACGAGTGCGAATATACGAACCTACGTAAAGATAACGAATATATGATTAGAACCGACTTTAGTCGATAATGTTAAAGCTGCTAAAGCTACAGACCCGGAGCCGATGAATACGAAGAAGAAGGTTCAAGAGGGCATTATTTTAAAAGCATGAGTTGCTGAAGAGAGGAAATCTCAACCCTCAATTTAATTGGCCCATTTAAAATCCTCGATCGAGTAGGAACTGTGGCCTATAGACTCGTTTTACCACCAAGTATGCCGCGTGTTCATAATATTTTTAACGTATCGATGTTACGTAAATATGTGGATGACCCGAACCACATTATTAAATTAGAACTAGACGATATAGCAGAAGATTTAACGTATGAGGAGATACGTGTTAAAATTTTGGATAAAAAGGATCGTATTCAATACTCAAAGGTTATACCTCAAGAGTTAGAATTTGAAATGAAGTCAAGGTATCCTCACCTCTTCGGCATACCAGGTACGTACGTAAATTTCGAGGCTGAAATTTTATAAGGAGGGGAGATCGTGAGACCCCAAATTTTATGAATAAAGATTTAAATATTCTCGAAATATTTTTTTTATTATGGTGTGGATTTGTTATAATGTTATAGTTGTGGGTAATATTTATAAATTTTACAAAGTATGCAAGTTGTTATATAATATTCGATTGGTCGGGGAATATTCGTGTTAACAGGGAATATTCGTACGACGACACAATCATTGGTGGACCCCACAACGAAATTATTGTTAGATTGAAAAAACTACAAAATATTTTTATGAAAATAACGACGGAAGTTTTACCGTTAAGCTGTTGAAACACCCGGTGTTAAAGAAATACGAGAATCTGGCGTGGTTGCGTAGTAGACACGGTATTGATTATTGATGCTTACATGAGAAGTCACTTTCGGTTTTATTTAATTATTGCTTGAAAGAATTATTGCATAAGTATCTCACGTTATTTGATTCAATTATTGCCGATATTTTATATATTATTAAATCAATAATTGAGATAATGAGAGTTATTAATATTATTATTTATAATATTAACGATGTCTAGAAGTTACGCCAAGGAGAGGTTTGGTCACCTAATTGCATGCGCTGATACAGGAGAAATTCTTATTGGAAAGCCCCTTCTTTCACAGGAACGAATTGGTCGATTAATATTGTGAATTATAATAATGATGATAAATATTGTTAAATATATTGAGGTGTCTTTTACGAAGTCACGAAGTTTATATATATATATATATATATTATATATATATATAAATTTTGTTTTATTAGTATTATTAATGTAATAAAATAGAAAAGCTTTTTATATAAAAGCAGAATACTTTTATAAAGTTATTTGTTTTATTAGACCATAAATAGAATATATTATATTCTATTATGCGTAGTATTTTGCATAGTAAAATCTTTTTATATAAAACAAGATAATTTTATAAAGTTATTTGTTTTATTTTGACAATAATTAGAATATATTATATTTTATTATGCATAGTGTTTGCATAGTACTGCATAGTATTTGTATAGTAAAATCTTTTTATATAAAATAGAATACTTTTATAAAGTTATTTGTTTTATTTGACAATAATTAGAATATATTATATTTTTTTATGCATAGTTTTTGTATATAGTGCTCCGCATCTTTGTTTTGCAGATAGTAAAATCTTTTTATATAAAAGCAGAATACATTTATAAAGTTATTTGTTTTATTTGATTTTAAATAAAATAATATATATATATATTATAAATAGAATATATTATATTTTATTGTATAGTATCCTTTCTATTTTTCCCATAAATAGAAAACCACACCAGAAGTTCAGAGAATTCTCTTCAATAATTTTGAGCGTATTTCTTCAGAATTTTAAGAAGCTTTAAGCGTAGTGCAAGTTTTTTTCAAGTATATCCCCGCCCTACCCGTCAGAGTACTCTTCTTTATAAGGTAAGGGATATTATTTGTTATACTCTTAAGGGGTATTATTTCTTTCGTATGAGAAGAGAACTTCTGTTATTCCATTCCTTATTATTCTATTAGAATAACCTGTATATGCGAAGTACCGCATATTTGGTGAAATTCTTCTGTTATTCCATTCTTTATTATTATGTTGGAATAACCTTTCTATGCGAAGTACCGCATACATGGTGAAATTCTTCTGTTATTCCATTCTTTATCATTACATTTGGAATATCACATGCTAATGCGTTTAAGCATGACTGGTTCCATTATTTATTATTCATTGGAATAACTGTATGTGCTTATATCGCATGCGTGATGATTTACGTTGTTATTCCATTCTTTATTATTTTGTTGGAATATCTTGTCGGTGTGAATTTACCGACATTCGTTCCGATTCTTTATTATTACGTTGGAATATCACATGCGTGCGTTCACGTATGACTGGTTCCATTATTTATTTTTACATTTGGAATATCCTATCCGCAATGCGTTTGCGCATTTACGATTCCATTATTTATTATTACGTTAGAATAATGCATGCATCTTGATCTCATCGCGTGCATGATGATTTCGTTGTTATTCCATTCTTTATTATTCATTGGAATATCCGCTCGGTCGCAATTTACGCTTTGACACGTTAGATTCTTTATTATTACATTGGAATATATCACATACATCGCGTTACGCATGACGGGTTCCATTATTTATTATTACGTTGGAATATCTTGTCGAGTGCATTTACGCATTACTGGTTCCATTATTTATTATTACGTTGGAATAACTTTTCATGCATGCGATACATCGTGCATGGTGAATTCTTACGTTATTCCATTCTTTATTATTACATTGGAATAACACGCATACATGTAGATTACCACATGTATGGTGAATGACCCTTCGTATTCATTTCTTATTAAATTATGGAAATGATCTGTCTACGTGGATTACCGCATGGCGGGTGAAAATCCATTTGCAGTTTCGTAATTTTTCTGACCCTCAAAAAATTCTGGAAAGTCATAATATAAGCACTGGACTGTTGATTATGATGAAAGTCATAATAAAAGCATTGGACGGTTGATTATGATGAAAGTCATAATAAAAGCATTGGACTGATGAAAATCATGGGTATATGTAGCATTAGTAAGTATTATGATGAGTTATGTTGGTTATTATGTGAAAACATGTAAGTTTCTTAGAAATCACAAAGAGTTGAAAATCAGATTTTTGGTATAAATGGAACATGAAATTCAATTGACCATATCTCCTATTTTATTTCGAATTTTTGAGTGTGGTCAAGTTCTAGAGTTAGATCTATGAGTTTTCTAACTTATCCAAGTGGAATCACTTTGGAAAAGGTGTTGTAGATTGTGGGTGATTTTAAGAAAGGAGTCAAAAACTGCAAAGTACCAAAAAGCTACTGCCCATAAATTTAAAAGGGCATTTTCGGCCACTTAAATTGTGAGAAAAATTCCGGCCTTTTGGGACATGAAATATATGGTATAAAGTACCTCCTGTCCAAAAATGAGCTCATTCCGACTTAAAATGAGCAAGTTATTACCATTTCAATATTTAGGTTTTTCCGACGAAAAACGCTATAACCAGAGTTCTATAACTCCGATGACCATAAAATTTAAACTGAAAGCTCACGTTAACATGTGTAATATCCTGCCAAGATTTGGGAATTTCTGGAGTTAAACTTGAGGTAGCTAATTTCTTAAGGAATTAATTAGAAATTGACTTTTGAAAAATACTTAAGAGAGTTGAAAAATTATAAAAAAAAATACTTGTTGTGTATGAAATATATGTATATATGTTTGGACAAAGGATATAAAAATAATAAGTTGATTTGGTAATTTTTCATGAAAATGGTTTAGTTTCAAACATATGAGTTAAATATGTTATGTGAAGTTGGAGAATTGGTAAATAGGATTTTAGAGCTTGAAAATCCTATATAAGGTATATGCAGATTTTGATGAGTGATTTGATCATTGGTGATGTAATCTTATAAGTATGGCATTTTGAATGATTAAATGCATTATTGGGTAAAGTATAAACAATTAAATTAAATTGTTTATAAGTTTAAGAAAGTGATTAAAATATTGTTATAATATTAACAATATTAGATTATGAGTTATTTAAGTGATGAATAATATTTGGATAAATTTAAAGTCTTTAATATTTATCCTTGTTTTCGTTGATTAATGCTTATATTATTGTCATCATCCTCATGCTTATATTGTGATGAAAGTCATCTTTGGCTTACGTGTAGATGGACTTGGTATGATTATGACGAGGATTATTCGGTATAATTATTATGACCGTAATGTAACGAATGATGTGGTAAAAGTCCTCATTGGCCGTAGTTCATTGGTGGACAGTTGTTGGTATGATTATGACCAGGGATTATTCGGTATAATCATGACCATTGATGATTACATGAATATCCTTGGCCGTGGTGCAGGGATGAATAAAGGAATAGGTAGAATCGGTATCAAATAAGGTATAGACTTCTCAAGAATTTATAATTAACTAACCCGTGCTAACTTCGTTCGGGTTACTCGCTTTTTGAGAAGCCACGAAAAACGCTCTTCTTGAAACCACCGATTTTGTTTTGTCCGTATCCGCCTTTGGTGCCACCGTCCCAGCTGGACTTGACTTCACTATACGATAAAATAGAGCTAAATGACATTCTCTTCTTGAAATTTCCACTTCTATTATCTTGGCCATGATTTCCACCGAAGTGGTTACCATTCTTGGCATAATAATTTCCCCCACGATGGTCATCATGGTTCTGATGGTCGTTGCCACCGGTACGATTATTATCGTGTTGTTGGTCATTACCTTTTGGTTGTGCTAACTCATTATCACGCTCCAATAACTGAGCCCTATTCACAACATCTGAATATAAACAAAGTTTATGAGAAATGAGGTTTTGACGTATATCGGGTTTCAAACCTCTTAGAACATTCGCGTCATTCGCTCTTTATTATTGACATTTTCAGATGCCATTTTCAAACACTATCACAAAACAAGGGTTAATTGACATATCACATATTATCCCTATACTCTAACCGACCAATTAAATAACAAATAAACTTAGGTAAGTCATACTAGCGAAGGAATTCTCCATCTCTCCCCTCCTAGTTCTTATCTCACATCTCAGCCAGGGATCATATCCCTAAGCTTTGATACCAACTGTGACGCCCCCAAAATAGGTATATGTAAAATCCCAAATTTTACGAATAAAGATTTAAATTTCTCAATTTTTTTTGAATATTATGGTGTAGATTTAATATAATGTTATAGTTGTGGGTAATATTTATAAAATTTGCAAAGTATGCAAGTTGTTATATTATATTCGATTGGTCGGGGAATATTCTTTGTGTCGGGGAATATTAGACGACGGCAAGACAATCATTAGTGGACCCCACAACGGAATTATTGCTTGATCGAGAAAACGATAAAAATATTTTTTATGAAAATAACAATGGAAGTTTTACTCAGAAAATCGCTTGTTTAACTACTCGGTAGTAAAAGAAATGCGATGAATACGAGTGATTGCATAGTAGCACACGATATTGATTATTGATGCTTACGTGAGAAGTCACTCAGTTTTGTTCAATTATTGCTTCAGTAATTATTGCATAGTATCTCACATTATTTGATTCAATTATTGTCGATATTTTATATATTATTAAATCAATAATTGAGATGACAGAGTTATTAATATTATTATTTGCAATATTAAAGATGTCTAGAAGTTCTGACAATGAGAGGTTTGGTCACCTAATTGTGCACCAATAGAGAGATATCCTTATTGAAAAGCCCCCTCTTTCTTGGGAACGACCTGGTCGATTAATAGTGTGAATTATAATAATGATAATGAAGTTTATTTTATTAGTATTATTAAAGTAATAAAATAGAAAATCTTTTTATATAAAACAGAATACTTTTATAAAGTTATTTGGTTTATTAGGTAATAATTAGAATATATTATATTTTATTATGCATAGTATTTTGCATAGTAAAAACTTTTTATATAAAACAGAATACTTTTATAAAGTTATTTATTTTATTAGACAATAATTAAAATATATTATATTTTATTACGCATAGTGTTTGCATAGGTTCTGCATAGTATTTAGATAGTAAAATCTTTTTATATAAAATAGAATACTTTTATAAAGTTATTCGTTTTATTAGATTATAAATAGAATATATTATATTTTATTTAAAAGATTTTGTTTTATTAGAATATTTTATTAAATCAATCTGGACCGTCGGTTTAAAAGTGAATCAATCGGACCGTTTCATGAATTAGTTACTTATTCAATCTATTTTTCTATAAATAGAAGCTCATTCCTTCATTATTTCTTACTTAATTCATTGAAACTCAGAGAGAGAAGCGTAGAGAGAATTCTTCTTCTATAAACTTGAGCGTATTTCTTTAGAGTTTAAGAAAGCTTTGAGCGTAGTGCAAGTTTTCTTCAAGTACATTCCCGCCCTACACGTCGGAGTACGCTTCTTTATAAGGTAAGGGGTATTATTTCTTTTGAGAACTTCTGTTATTCCATTCTTTATTATTCTGTTGGAATAACCTGTATACGCGGGCTATCCTATACTTGGTGAAATTCTTCTGTTATTCCATTCTTTATCATTATGTTGGAATAACCTATCAATGCAAAGTACCACATACATGGTGAAATTCTTCTGTTATTCCATTCTTTATCATTATATTGGAATAACTTTATACATGCCAATCATCGCATACATGGTGAAATTCTTACATTATTCCATTCTTTATTATTCATTTGGAACATCCTCGCTTCAAATGCGTTTACACATGACCTGGTTCCATTATTTATTATTCATTGGAATAACATGCATGCGATGCGGTCTATCGCATGCATGGTGAATTCTCGTTGTTATTCCATTCTTTATTATTCGCCGGAATATCACATAAATGCGTTCTGGCGTGACACGGTTTCATTATTTATTATTCTCGTTGGAACATCCTGGCCGGTGCGAATTTCGCGACTTTGGTTCCGATTATTTATTATTCTATTGGAATATCGTGTATATGCGTTACGCGTGACACTGTTCCGTTATTTATTATTCTATTGGAATAACTCGCATGCATGCGATCTATCGCATGCACGGTAATTTTTTTGTTATTCCATTCTTTATTATACTCGGTTGGTTAAAGTTTTGACTTTATACTCCATGAAATTAGTGGAATATCCTTGATATTTGTGTTTCATCTAGTATATTTTCATGGAAATATTCTTACGAGCATTCTTGAATTTTACTCTACAAAGAAGTATCGTGTTGACAATTTGGGACGTTATTAGTTCTGGATAAATTAATTCTTGAACTTGTTTTATTGAATTCTTATATCATTGTCATCATCCTCATGTTTATATTATGTTGAAAGTCATCTGTGGCCTGTAGTGCATAGATGGACTTGGTATAATTATGACCAGGAATTATTCGGTATAATCATGACCGTAATGTTACAAATGATGTGGAAAAATTCCTCATTGGCCCGTAGTGCATTGATGGACAATTTTTGGTATGATTATGGCTATGGATTCTCTTCGGCCAAGGGTGTAAAGATGAATTGTTTTATGGCATGATCAGGACCGTTGATGAAAACACAATTATCTTTGGCCCGTAGTGCATGGATAATTTGTGGTCTTGATACTAATGAATATCCTTGACCGTAGTGCAGGGATGATGTGGATTATTTATTAAAATTTGAGTCTCGGTGATAAAAATGATGAAAACCTTTTAAATCATAAAAGATAGTAGATTTTATTCTCTTGACTCTTTTAATGGATTGCTTGTTCATTTTGTAGTTAAACTTGATGTCTATTGTATTTTATCGGTTTAACATTATTGAAGACTAATGATAATTTATTACGCATTATCTTAGTAATAATATTTCTTCTTAGGCTAGTTGAGTTCACCCTTTCCTTCTTTGTTCTCTTGAAATGAGAATATATATTTGGGGACAGTCGGAAGCGGATTTTGATCAGATGATTGCATTAGTAGTCCTCACTATTACGGTAAATAGTGTGATAATAAATGTAACGAAGACCGATTGAGTGTGGATATTGTACAGATGACAATATTTGTATTAAAACTCACGACATATGTTTTGTAAGTATTTTACATTTGTTATATAATTAAGTTGTATTTTTTGTACCATGTATTTGGCGACTCGTGATGGGTGATGCCACCTATTTTGGGCGCGTCACGATTATCGTCACCTATCGCCAAATACATGGTATGTAATATAAATACAAACTTAATTATACAACCGTCGTGTAATATAATGACAAATACATAAACCGAGAGTTTTAATAGGAATATTGTCATCTAGACAATATCCACACTCAAAGGAGTCCTCAATACATTTATTGTCACACTATTTAATGTAATAGTGAGGACTACTAATGCTATCATCCGACCATCACTCCGCTCCCCAACTCGTCCCCACCTATATTCTCATTTTCAAGAGAATAAATGAAAGAAAGGGTGAGCTCAACTAGCCCAAAGAAGAAATATTACGACTAAGATAATGCAGAATAAATTATTATTAGTATTCAACAATGTTATACTGATAAAATACAATATACATCAAGTATAACTGCAGCGGAATAAGCAATCCATTAGAAGAGTTAAGTAGAGAATAAAATCTACTATTTTTTGGTTTAAAATGTTTTCATCAATTTCTATCGCTGAGACTCAGCTTAATAAATAAAACACATCATCTAATCATCCCTGTACTATGGGTCAAGGATATTTATTAAATCATCAATGGTTATGACTATACCGAACAATCCATGGTCATAATCATACCAAAAACTGTCCATCAACGCATTACATGCCATTGAGGACTTTTACCATATCATTTATAACATTACAGGTCATGATCATACCGAATGATCCCTGGTCATAATCATACTAAGTCCATCTATGCACATAAGTCAAAGATGACTTTCATTACAATATAAGCATGAGGATGATGACAATGACATAATAATTCAATAAAACAAGTTCAAGAATTAATTTATCCAGGAACTAACAACGTCCAAATTGTCAACATGATACTGCTTTGTGGAGAAAAAATTCAAGAATGCTCAGAAGAATATTTTCATGAAAAGATCTTTGGATGAGCCTTTAAATATCCGTGATATTCTACTAATTTCATGGAGTATAGAAGCCAAAACTTTAACCAACCGAGTATAATAGAATATATGAAACTACAAATGGATTTTCGCTTCGCCATGCGGTAATCCACGATACTGGATCATTTCCATAATTTATTAAGGAATGAATACAAAGGATTATTCACCGTGCATGTGGTAATCCACATGGCAAAGTTATTCCAATGAATAATAAAGAATAGAATAAATGAAGGATTCACTATCGTGAGATGAGCGCATGCATAAAATGGTTATTTCAATGTAATAATAAAGAATGGAACAGAGTCATGTAAGCGCACGCATGTGATATTCCGGTAGAATAATAATGAACGGAACCAAAGTTAAAGCGAAATTTGCAACCGGCTGGATATTCCAAATGAATAATAAAGAATGAAATAACAGCAGTAAATCATCATGCATGCGATAGGCCGTATAAACAAAGTTATTCCAATGAATAATAATTAATGGAACTGTGTCAAAGCGTAAATACTTGACCGACAAGATATTCCAATGTAATAATAAAGAATGGAATAATGAAGAATTTCACTATGTATGCGCAGACTTGGCATATACGCAAGTTATTCCAACATAATAATGAAGAATGGAATAACAACTCTTACGAGTATTGAAAAAAATAATTCTCTTCATGAATACGAAAGAATAATACCCCTTACCTTTAGAAAAACTGGATATTGGAAAAGTGAAGTAGCAGAATACTTTTTTCTTTCTCTCTATAGTTTTTCTACAGAGTTTCGATTGAATTCGTAAGAAATAATGAAGGAATGAGCTTCTATTTATAGAAGAACTAAAAGTGGCTCTTGGTCTTAACGAAGGGTCAAAATGACTCTTGATAATATTGAAGAGACAACTACTATTATTTGCGAAGGCAATTAACTCTCAAAAACAGAAGAGACAAATAACTCTTGGAAAGCGAAGGGACAAATAACTCTTGAAAACTCAAGGACAATTAACTCTTGGAAAATCAAGGGACAAATAACTCTTGGAAAATCGAAGGAACAAGTTACTATTAAAACTTTAAATCAACGATCCATATTGATTTACTTATTATAATTTTAACCAACTATTCGAAAAATTAGCACATCTCCTCATGGAATAATATTGTACCCAAAAATGATTTGGACCGAAAAGAAATATATTTTTTGGGTGAATAGTACCCCGCGAATATTAACTTGTGAATAGTAACTCGTGAATAGTACCTAACACGAAAAGTGCCCCGAATACCCGATTAAACAATATAATCTCCAGACATCAATTATTATCGAAATAAATGTCGATTTCCACTAACACAAATAATTTTAACACAATGGAACTATTAAATTCATCTTTAATCAACACGAACTTATTCATTATTGATATTATAACTCATAATATTTAACAACCGTGTCGTTCGAGAAAGAGGGGCTTTCCAATAAGGATTTCTCCTATCGGTAGCGTAATTAGGTGACCAAACCTCTCCTTGTGAACTTTACAGACATTGTAAATATTGCAATTTAATAATATAAACAACTTTTTCGTCTCAATTATTGATTTAATAATATATCATATTATGCGATGATATCGTGACAATAATCAAATCAATAATATGAGAGAGATATGATGCAAAGAATTATCGTAGCAATAATTGAGTATAACCGAGTGACTTTTTACGTAAGCATCAATAACCAATATCGTGTGCTACTATGCAACCACGCGTATTACTTTACTTTTACTACTGGGTAGTTCAACTGATTTAACTGTAACACTTCCACCGTTATTTTTAATAAAAGATAATTCTGTCGTTTTCTTACTACGACAATACTTCTGTTGTGGGTTCCACCAATGATTGTGCCGTCGTACGAATACTCCCTGTTAAAACGAATATTCCCCAACCAATCGAATATTATATAACCACTTACTTTGCAAAATTTATAAATATTACCCACAACTATAACATTATATCATATCCACACCATAATATTAAAAAATATATTTCGAGAGAAATTAATCTTTATTCATAAAAGTTGGGGTCTTACAGTAGATTTATGCTTTACTTGACTCTTCTAATGGATTGCTTGTTCCGCTGCAGTTAAACTTGATGTCTATTGTATTTTATCAGTTTAACATTGTTAAAGACTAATGATAATTTATTCTACATTATCTTAGTCATAATATTTCTTACTGGGCTAGTTGAGCTCACCCTTTCTTTTATTGTTCTCTTCAGGAAATGAGAATATAGTTGGGACTAGTCGGGGAACGGAGTGACGGTCCAGATGATAGTATTAATAGTCCGCACTATTATGTTAAATAGTGTGACAATAAATGCATTGAGGACTCCTTTGAGTGTGGATATTGTCTAGATGACAATATTCTTATTAAAACTCTTAGATTATGTTTTGTCATATTTCACACGACTGTTGTATAATTAAGATTGTATTTGAATTTTGTACCATGTATCTGGCGACCCAAGATGGGTGATGTATACCTATTTTGGGGGCGTCACACAAAAGGTTCCCTTTGCCACCTTTATGTTGCGTGAAGAGGCAGATTACTGGTGGAAATCTGTAAAATGTACCCAGCCTGACGTACTCAAGATGTCTTGGGAAAAGTTCCAAGAGTTGTTCAATGACAAGTATTTTCCCGAAAGTATTCGTCACATGAAGGATGTGGAGTTTATCAAGTTGGAGCAAAACAATATGACCGTGTCGTAATACGAGGCTAAATTTGCGGATTTATCCCGGTTTGCATCCCATTTGGTCGATAATGAGGAGTGAATGACGCGAATGTTTCTAAGAGGTTTGAAACTAGATATACGTCAATACCTCATTTCTCACAAATTGTGTTTGTATTCAGATGTAGTGAATAGGGCTCAGTTATTAGAGCGCGATAATGTGCCAGCCCAACCAAAGGATAACGAGCAACAACACGATAATAATCGTACCAGTGGCAACGGCCATCGGAATAATGATAACCATCGTGGGGGAAATTATCATGCCAAGAATGGTAACCACTTCGGTGGTAATCATGACCAAGATAATAGGAGTGGAAATTTTAAGAAGAGAAGGTTCAACAACGATGGAAAGACAGCAGCACCAACACCCGTTTTCAAGGAAGGAGAACGACCACCAATTGTATGCTTCAAATGCGGAGGGGAGGGACATATCAGTCCAAACTGTGTGATGCAGTCCAAAGCATATTAAAATTATGGAAAAGAAGGTCACCTAGCCCGATTTTGTCGTGCACCAAAGTCAAGTCTAGCTGGGACGGTGGCACCAAAGGCGGATACGGAAAAAACAAAGTCGGTAGTTTCAGGCATAGCGTTTTTCATGACTTCTCAAAAAGCGAGTAACCCGAATGAATTTAGCACAGGTTAGTTAATTATAAATTCTTGGGAAGTCTATACCTTATTCGATACCGGTTCTACTTATTCTTTTATCTCTCTTACTTGCGCTCAACATTTAAATTTGACTCTAGAGAAATTAGACTTTTATTTATCTGTTGAAGCTCCGTTAGGAGAAACCTTCATTACATGTGCTATCCAAGTCATGGATGAGAGTCACAGTTTTGAATGATATTTCTATTGTTAATAAATTTCTTGATGTATTCTTGAAGACTTCTTAGCCTACCCCTAGAACGTGAAATCAAATTTTGTATTGACCCCAGTACAAAACCCATTTCTTCAACCCTTAAATACTTCTTTAACCCTTAAATATTTCTTCAACCAAAATGAACATATAATGCGTCAAAGACGTTGGCTTGAGCTGTTGAAGATTACGACTATACCATTCAATATCATCGTGGAAGAACGAACGTGGTAGCTGACGCGTTCAGTAAAAGATTGTATGCGTTTACGAGTGCGATGTTGTTAACACAAAAACCCATTTCGTATAACTTACAAATGATGAAGATAGAGTTAAAGACTCTAGAGACCCACGTGGTGATATCAAATATATGAGTAGAATCGACTTTAATCGATAAAGTTAAAGCCGCTCAAGCTACACACCCTAATCTGATGAATGTGAAGAAGAAGGTTCAAGAAGGCGTTATTCTAGAAGCAAAAATCGACGAAGAGAGGAAATCTCAACCCTAGATTAAATTGGCCCATTTGAAATCCTCGATCTAGTAGGAACTGTGGCCTATAAACTCATTTTCCCGCCAAGTATGTTGCGTGTTCATAACGTTTTTCACGTATCGTTGTTAGTAAAAACTTAGTCTTGGGGGATTTTGGAGCCAAATTTCAGAATAATTAATGAATCTGAAAAATTATGAAATCATGGGAGTTTTATAGAGCATGTTACAAGCTTTCCATAGCCTCAAAAATGGACTAATTCCAATAACAGATGAAGAAGTTATGAAGATTTGAAGTATGTGTGTCAAAAGTTGCAAAATCTAGAAAATTAGAGTTAAGTGCCAAAGGTCGAGCGCCTAGGCACTAGGATCGGCTTTTAGAATCTATTCTTGGGCGCCTGAGCATTTTCCCAAGGCCAAATTTGTGCGCCTAGGCGCTGTTCAAGTGTTAAGCCAAAATATGTTTGGACATCCTTTAGTAAATTAGGCATAACTTTTTCATACAAACTCCGATTGAGGTGATTCAGGATGATTCAGAAAGATAACGAATAGACCTAAAACTTTTATTCTTTATATTTTGAGATTTGAGGTCGGTATCAAGGCCTAAAATGGCTATTTTAGGGGCTAATGTGCATTCAGAGGCAATCGGAGGACATCAGGAATGCACGTATAATGTTTTCGACGATAAAGGTATTCAAGGTATCCTCACCTCTTTGACATACCAGGTACGTACGTAAATTTCGAGGGCGAAATTTCATTAGGAGGGGAGATTGTGAGACCCCAGATTTTATGAATAAAGATTTAAATTTCTCAAAATATTTTTTTTGAATATTATGGTGTGGATTTGATATAATGTTATAGTTGTGGGTAATATTTACAAATTTTACAAAGTAAGCAAGTGGTTATATATTATTCGATTGGTCGGGGAATATTCGTTTTAACAGGGAATATTCGTACGATGGCACAATAATTGGTGGACCCCACAACGGAAGTATTATTGTAGTAGTAAGAAAAAAGCTACGTAATTATCTTTTATTAAAAATAATGGCAAAAGTGTTACCGAATTAAAACCGTTGAACTACCCGGGTAGTAAAAGTATAGTAATTCGCGTGGTTGCAGTAGTTACTACGGTATTGATTATTGATGCTTACGTGAGAAGTCACCGATTATACTCAATTATTGCTACGATGAATCGGCCTTTGCATCATATCTCTCATATTATTGATTCAATTATTGTCAAAGATTATCATCGCATAATATGATATATTATTAAATCAATAATTGAGACGACAAAGTTATTCATATTATTAAATTACAATATTTACAATGTCTGTAAGTTACATCGAGGAGAGGTTTGGTCATCTAATCAAGGCTACCAATAAAGAGAAATCCTCATCGTAAAGCCCCCGCTTTCCTGGGAACGACCTGGTTGTTAAATATTGTGAGTAATAATATTAATGATTAATAAGTTCGTGTTGATTATAGATGAAATTGATAGTTTCATTGTGTTGGAATTATTAGTGTTAGTGGAAATCGACATTTATTTTGATAATAATTGATGTCTGGAGGTTATATTGACCAGTCAGGTAATTAATCGGATAAATGAGCAATTAATTGCTATTAATTCACATGATTATAACTATTTGTTCACATGTGTGTACTATTGATTCACATTCTTGTACTATTAGGGGAGTTGGTGCAAGATTAATAATACTTGCATGACTAAGTTAAAAATGGAGGTATAGATGGAGGTACTATACTGTAATTCGTATTTTCACATGATTATAACTATTGATTCACATGATTGAACTATTGATTCACATTATTTACTATTAGTGGAGGTGGTGCAAGTTTGATAATACTTGCAGGACTAAATTAAAAATAAAGATAAAGAGGAAGATATTATACTGTAATATTTTGAGCCTCAAAATGTGCAATTATCGAAACTATATCTTCCTATAAATAGAAGCTCATTCTTCCTTCCTTTTTCACCAATTCACTAAAGCTTTAGAGCAATTATTATAGAGAGAAATTATAGAGAGAAAGAAGAAGAGAAGTCTGTTACCTTACTATTCTAATATCCAGTTTCTTCTAAGGTAAGGGGTGTTATTTCTTTCGTATTCATGAAGAGAATTATTTTTTTTCAATACTCGTAAGGGGTATTATTCTTTCATATTCATGAAGAGAGTTATTTTCTTTCAATACTCGTAAGGGTTGTTATTCCATTCTTTATTATTTTGTTGGAATATCCTGTCTGTTCGGATTACGCATGACTTGGTTCCATTCTTTATTTTTCTATTAGAATATCCTGTTTGTGCGGGTTATGCATGACCTGGTTCCATTCTTTATTATTCTGTTGGAATAACCTGTCTGTGCGGTCTATCGCATGCCTGGTGAATTTTGTTGTTATTTCATTCTTTATTATTCTGTTGGAATATCCTGTCTGTGCGGATTACGCATGACCTAGTTCCATTCTTTATTATTCTATTGAAATATCATATCTGTACGAATTACACATGACCTGGTTCCATTCTTTATTATTCTGTTGGGAATAACCTGTCTATGCGGTCTATCACATGCCTGGTGAATTCTTCTGTTATTCCATTCTTTATTATTCTGTTGGAATAACCTGCCTATGTAGATTACCGCATGCATGGTGAATGATTCTTCGTTTTCATTCCTTATTAAATTGTGGAAATGATTTGTCTACGTGGATTACCGCATGGCGGGCAAAAATCCATTTTTAGTTTCATATATTCTATTATACTCAGTTGGTTAAAGTTTTGGCTTCTATACTCCATGAAATTAGCAGGATATCCTGGATATTTGCTGTGAGACCCCAGATTTTGTCAATAAAGATTTAAATTTTGTCGAAATAATTTTTAATATTATGGTGTGAATTTAAGATAATATTATAGTTGTGGGTAGTATTTATAAATTTTGCAAAGTATGCAAGTGGTTATGTTATATTCGATTGGTGGGGAATATTCGGTTTAGCGAGGGAATATTCAGATAATCTGCTTAATCATTGGTGGACCCCATAATGTAATTATCATCGGATCGAGAAAACGACAAAAAAATATTTTATTGAAATAAATGTACGGAAGTTTTACCGTTGATCTTGTTGAACTACTCGGTAGTAAAAGTATACTAATACGTGTGGTCGTATGCGTGGTAGCACACCGGTATTGATTATTGATGCTTATGTGAGAAGTCACCGGTTTGATTCCATTATTGTCGATTAATAATATGAATTATTATAGCGATAATGACGTTTTGTTTTATTCGTATTATTAACGTAATAAAAGCGAAACAACTTTTTATATAAAATAGAATACTTTATTAAAGTTATTCTATAAATAGAATATATTATATTTTATTATGCATAGTGTTGCATAGTGTGTTGCATAGTGTTTTGCATAGTGTTGCATAGTGTTTGCATAGTAAAATGTTTTTATATAAATAGAATATATGATATTTTATTTAATTAAATATGGACCGTCAGATTAAAGTAAATCAATCTGGACCGTTCATGAATTAATTACCATGCATTCTATTTTCCTATAAATAGAAGCCCATTCCTTCATTATTTTCTTATTTAATTCAATTCAAAACTAGAGAGAGAAATTATAGAGAGAAGCTATAGAGAAAATCTATAGAGAGAAAGAAGAAGAGTATTCGGTACTTCACTACTTTGATATCCAAAGGTCTTTTACGGTAGTGGGTATTATTTGTTGTATCTGTAAGGGATATTATTCGTTTGTATTCACGAAGAGAACCTCGTTATTCCATTCATTATTATTACATTGAATAATTCGTAAAAGTGGTATACCCTATACATAACCCAGTATATGCAGTACCCTATACTTGGTGAAACTTATGTTATTCCATCCTTATTTATTCATTGGAATAACTTTGATCATGCTGAATCCCTATACTTGGTGATCTTCTTCGTTATTCCATTCTTTATTATTCTGTTGGAATATCTCATCGTGTGTTTTACCCCGCACTGGTTCCATTGTTTATTATTCCGCATTTATTATTCATCGCTGAATATCCACATGCGTGTGTTTTTTACCGGTCTAGTTCCATTGTTTATTATTCAAAGATTTATTATTCTGTTGGATCATCCTGCTTGATTGTGAATTTCACCCGACCGGTTCCGTTATTATTATTCATTGGAATAACTCGCGTCATGCTAAGTACCGCATGCACGGTGATTTCTTTTGTTATTCCATTCTTTATTATACCCAGTTGGTTAAAACTTTGACTTTATACTCCATGAAATTAGTAGAATATCCTTGATATTTGCGTTTCATCCAAAGATCTTTTCATGGAAATATTCTTCCGAACATTCTTGAATTTTACTCTACAAAACAAAGATCTTGTTGACAATTTGGACGTTATTAATTCCTCGGATAAAATAATTCTTGAACTTGTTTTATTGAATTATTATGTCATTGTCATCATCCTCATGATATATTATGTTATCTTTGGCTTACGTGCATAGATAGATGAACTTAGTATGATTATGACGAGGATCATTCTTGGTATAATCACGGCTTGTTATAAATGATGTGATAAAAGTCCTCGATGGCTCAGTAATGCAAATTGATGGATAGTTTTGGTATGATTATGACCGGGGTGATTCGGTATAGTCGCTTGACCATTGATAATTTGATGAAAATCCTTGACCGTGGTGATGCGGGGATGATTAGATGTGGTGGTTTATTTATTGTTCGAGTCTCAAATGATAAAAAAAAATTGATGAAAACATTTTAAAACCTAAAAGATAGTAGATTTTATTCTCTACTTGACTCTTTTAATGGATTGCATATTCCACGCAGTTAAACCGGTTGTTTATTGTATTTTATCAGTTAAACATCATTGAAGGCTAATGATAATTTATTCGCATTATCTTAGTCATAATATTTCTTATGGGCTAGTTGAGCTCACCCTTTCTTTCACCGTTTTCTTCGTGAAATGAGAACATAGCATTTGGACGCAGTCTGGGAAGCAGAGTAATGGTCCAGAGGATAGCATTTGTAGTCCTCACTATTTCGTGAAATAGTGTGATAATAGTTGTAATGAGGACTCCTTTTGAGTTTGTATAATATCTAGTAGACAATATTTGTATTCAAACTCACGGTTTATGTCGATTGCATACCTACGCTTAGGTTAATAAGTTGTATTTGAATTTATGTACCATGTAAGTGGCGACCCAAGATGGGTGACGTATACCTAATTTTGGGGCGCACATTTACGGCTTCATCCAAAGATCTTTTCATGGAAATATTCTTCTGAGCATTCTTGAATTTTACTCCACAAAGCAATATTATGTTGACAATTTGGACGTTATTGATTTCTGGAAAAATTAAATTATAAATCTTTAAAATTCATCCTTGAACTTGTTTTATTGAATTACTATGTCAATGTCATCATCCTCATGCTTATATTGTGATGAAAGTCATCTTTGGCTTACGTGCATAGATGGACTTGGTATGATTATGACCAGGAATTATTCGGTATAATCATGACCGTAATGTGACGAATGATGTGGTGAAAGTCCTCGCGGTGGCACTGTAGTGCATTGATGGGACGCTTTTGGTATGATTATGACAATGATTATTTAAGATAGTCATGACCATTGATGATTTAATGAATATCCTCGGCCCGTAGTGAGGAAGATTCGATGATATGGTTTATTTATTGTCGAGTCTCAAAGCAATAAAAATGGATGAAAACATTTTAAATCATAGAAGATAGTAGATATCATGCTCTACTTGACTCTTCTAATGGATTGCTTATTCCGTTGCAGTTAAACTTGATGCCTATTGTATTTTATCAGTTTAACATTGTAGAAGGCTAATGATAATTTATTCTGCATTATCTTAGTCATAATATTTCTTACTGGGCTAGTTGAGCTCACCCTTTCTTTCACTATTCTCTTCAGGAAATGAGAATATAGCTGGGATGAGTCGAGGAATGGAGTGACGGTCCAGATGATAACATTAGTAGTCCTCACTATTCTGTTAAATAGTGTGACAATAAATGTAATGAGGACTCCATTGAGTGTGGATATTGTCTAGATGACAATATTCTTATTAAAACTCTTAGATTATGGTTTTTCATATTTTACACGACTATTGTATAATTAAGTTGTATTTGAATTTTGTACCATATTTTTGGCGACTCAAGATGGGTGATGTATACCTGTTTTGGGGGCGTCACATTTGTCCTTTTTGAATGATAACATTTCTCTTGCAAATTATTTTCCAAAGTGTGGGCCTTCAACCAATAAAAAGAAAGAAAAAATTTAGGCATGTGTTACGCAAGAAATTAAGAAGAGAAAATTAGGTAGGTTTGCTTATTTTTTTCCTCCGTGATGCACTATAAAAGGGGAGGTAAGTACCTTTATCCTAAACACACTAAAAATTATAAGTGTTCCTCCTGCAATATTGTGAGTATTTCTTTTAAGTATAAGAATACTTTGATTGTAGCTTATAGTGCAAGATGTTCTCAGGATAATACCCGTTATACCAGTCAGATATAGTTTTCTACTAAGGTAAAAGATGTTATTTTCTTTCAATACTTGAAAGGGACATCATTTTATTTCATACTACATATTATGTAAGTGATATTATTTCATTTCATATTCCTAAATTTAAACTTACTATGATAAGTATTGCTTCTATAATTCCTGAAATTATTAAAAATTCCTTGAGATTTGCACTTTATCTAATATCATTTCACTAGAATATTGGTCTGAACTTTCTTATTAAATTTTAATTATTTCATTTCGGGGTAATATTCATTTGTGGTCCTATTCATACCGGAGTACTATTCATCAGGGGTACTATTCATGATGGAGTACTATTCATTCGGGGTACTATTTATGCTGAAGTACTATTCACGATGAAATTTAGTTTTTTTTTCTTTGTCCAAATTATCTTTGAAATATGAATCTTAAATATCATTCTTGAATTTTACTCCACAATTAGTGATCATGTTGACAATTTGGATATTTTTAAATTTTGGATAAATTAAATTATAAATCTCTAATATTTATCCTTGATCTTACTTGATTCATTGTTTATATCATTGTTATCATCCTCATGCTTATGTTATGGTGAAAGTCATCTTTGGTCCGTAGTGCAAAGATGGATTGTTGATTAGTATGATTATGATAAGGAATTGTGTATTGGTATTGTAAAACCCCAACTTTTATGAATAAAGATTAATTTCTCTCGAAATATATTTTTGAATATTATGGTGTGGATATTATATAAAGTTATAGTTCTGGGTAATATTTATAAAATTTGCAAAGTAAGCAAGTGGTTATATAATATTCGATTGGTCGGGGAATATTCGTTTTAACAGGGAATATTCGTACGACGGCACAATCATTGGTAGACCCCACAACGGAAGTATTGTCGTAATAAGAAAACAAAAGAATTATCTTTTATTAAAAATAACGGCGGAAGTGTTACCGTTAAAACAGTTGAACTACCCAGTAGTAAAAGTACAGTAATATGCGTGGTTGCATAGTAGCACACAGTATTGGTTATTGATGCTTACATAAGAAGTCACTCAGTTATACTCAATTATTGCTACAATAATTCTTTGATCATATCTCTCATATTATCGATTCGATTATTGTCACAAGATCATCTCGCATAATATGATATATTATTAAATCAATAATTGAGACGACAAAGTTGTTCATATTATTAAATTGTAATATTTACAATGTCTAGAAGTTCTGTTAAGGAGAGGTTTGATCACCTAATTGCGTGCCAATAGGGAGAAATCCTTTCTAGAAAGCCCCCTCTTTCCTGGGAGCGACCTGGTTGTTAAATATTGTGAGTTATAATATTAATGATGAATAATTTCGTGTTGATTATATATGAATTTGATAGTTCCATTGTGTTGAAATTATTTGTGTTAGTGGAAATCGACATTTATTTCGATAATAATTGATGTCTGGAGGTTATATTGTTCAATCGGGTATTCAGGGCACTTTTTATGTTGGAATACTATTCACGAGTTAATATTCACGGGTTACTATTCACCTGATTACTATTCACTCTAGTATTATTCACTCGGGTATTTGGGACACTTTTCGTGTCGGGATACTATTCACGGGGTTACTAATCCCGAAGTACTATTCGCAGGGTACTATTCACCCGAAAAATATATTTCTTTTCAGTCCAAATCATTTTTGGGTACAATATTATTCCATGAGGAGATGTGCTAATTTTTCAGACCGTTGGTTGAAATTATAATAGTAAATTAATATGGATCGTTGGTTTAAAGTTTTAAAAATAACTTGTCCTTTCGGTTTTCCAAGAGTTATTTGTCCTTTCGGTTTTCCAAGAGTGATTTGTCCCTTCAGTTTTCCAAGAGTTACTTGTCTCTTCGGTGTTGAAAGAGTTAATTGCCCCTTCGCAAATAGTAGTTGTCTCTTCAATATTACCAAGAGTCATTTTGACCCTTCGTTAAGACCAAGAGCCACTTTTAGTTCTTCTATAAATGGAAGCTCATTCCTTCATTATTTCTTATGAATTCACTGAAACTCTAGAGAGAGAAATTATAGAGAGAAAGAAGAAGAGAAGTCTGCTACCTCACTTTTCCAATATCCAGTTTCTTTTAAGGTAAGGGATATTATTTGTTGTACTCGTAAGGGGTATTATTTTTTTCGTATTCATGAAGAGAACTTCTGTTATTCCATTCTTTATTATTATGTTGGAATAACTTTTCATGCCAAGCACCGCATACATGGTGAAATTTCTTCATTATTCCATTCTTTATCATTTTGTTGGAATATCTTGTCGGTGCGTATTATGCCTGACCTGGTTCCATTAATTATTATTCTGTTGGAATAACCTGTCTGTGCGATCTATCGCATGCATGGTGATTTCTATTGTTATTCCATTCTTTATTATTCATTGGAATATCACGCTTGCGGTGCGTATTACGCGACACGGGTTCCATTAATTATTATTCGTTGGAATAAACCGTCATGTCATGCGATCGATCGCATGCATGGTGATTTCGTTGTTATTCCATTCTTTATTATTCTGTTGGAATATCCCGTCGGCGCAATTTTGCTCGACTGGTTCCGTTTCTTTATTATTCTGGCGGAATATCCGTGCGTGCATTTACGCATTGATTCTGGTTCCATTATTTATTATTCGCTTCGGAATATCTCATCGTGCGTTTACGCGTGATTGTTCGATTCTTTATTATTCATTGGGAATAATGCATGCATGCGATCTATCGCGCGCATGGTGAATCATACTGTTATTCCATTCTTTATTATTTTGTTGGAATAACCTGTTTATGTGGAGTACCGCATGCATGGTGAATTCTTCAGTTATTCCATTCTTTATTATTCTTTTGGAATAACTTGTCTATGTGGATTACCACATGCATGGTGAATTCTTCAGTTATTCTATTCTTTATTATTCTGTTGGAATAACTTGTCTATGTGGATTACCACATGCATGGTGAATGATCCTTTGTATTCATTCCTTATTAATTTATAAAAATGATCTGTATACGTGGATTATCGCATGGCGGGCGAAAATCCATTTTGCAATTTCATATATTCTATTATACTCAGTTGGTTAAAGTTTTGGCTTCTATACTCCATGAAATTAGTAGAATATCCTGGATATTTACGCTTCATCCAGTATCTTTTCATGAAAATATTCTTCTGAGCATTCTTGAATTTTTCTCAACATAACAGTATCATGTTGACAATTTGGACGTTGTTGGTTCCTGGATAAATTAATTCTTGAACTTGTTTTATTGAATTTTTATATCATTGTCATCATCCTCATGCTTATATTGTAATGAAAGTCATCTTTGGCGTACGTGCATAGATGGACTTAGTATGATTATGACCAGGGATCATTCGGTATAATCATGACCTGTAATGTTATAAATGATATGGTAAAAGTCCTCAGTGACCTGTAATGCGTTGATGGACAGTTTTTGGTATGATTATGGCCAGGGATTGTTCGGTATAGTTATGACCATTGATAATTTAATGAATATCCTTGGCCCGTAGTACAAGGATGATTAGATGATGTGTTTTTATTTATTAAGCTGAGTCTCAGCGATAAAAATTGATGAAAACATTTTAAACCATAGAAGATAATAGATTTTATTCTCTACGTGACTCTTCTAATGGATTGCTTGTTTCGCTGCAGTTAAACTTGATGTCTATTGTATTTTATCAGTTTAACATTGTTAAAGACTAATGATAATTTATTCTGCATTATCTTAGTCATAATATTTCTTACTGGGCTAGTTGAGCTCACCCTTTCTTTCACTGTTATCTTCAGAAAATGAGAATATAGCTGGGATGAGTCGGGGAAAAGAGTGACGGTCCAGATGATAGCATTAGTAGTCCTCACTATTTTGTTAAATAGTGTGACATAAATGTAATGAGGACTCCTTTGAGTGTGGATATTGTCTAGATGACAATATTCCTATTAAAACTCTCAGTTTATGTATTGTCGTATATTACACGACGGTTGTATAATTAAGTTGTATTTTTATTTTTCTACCATGTATTTGGCGACTGAAAATGGGTGATGTATAACTATTTTGGGGGCGTCACAGGTATAATTATGACCTTTAACGTTACAGATAAAAGTTTATGGTGAAAGTCCTCTTTAGCCCGTAGTGCATAGATGGATAGGTGTTTGACATGATCTTGACCACTGGTGATACATACAAATATATTTAGCCCGTAATGCATAAATAATTAGTTAGTTTGAAATAATTATTGATTGTTGTTACAAGGGATAAAATATTGATGATGACCTTTTAAATTATGAAGATAGTAGAGATCATGCTTTACTTGACTCTTCTAATGGATTGTTATTTCCACTGCAGTTGTTGATCTAAAACTTATTGTCCATTATATTTTATATGATTTATCATTGTTGAAGGCTAAATAATAATATATTCCTCATTATCTTAGTCATAATATTCTTTACTGGGCCAGTTAAGATCGCTATTTTCCTTTTTATTCCATTGTTCTTCTCAAGAAATGAAAGTGTAGTTGTAACTAGTCGGAGAGTGGAGTAATTAATGGTTTGAGTTAGTTACTGTAGAAGTCTTCACTATGTTATGAAATAGTGTGATAATAACTGTAATGAATACTTAATTTGAGTTTGGTATTGTCGTATTATGTACGATACATTATTTGTATTCAAACTCACAGTATGTGTAGTCGTATTTTGAACGACATTTTAATAGTTATAAATAGGGAAGTTTGTATTGGAATTTTGTAGTATGTAATTGGCGACTCAAAATGGGTTGTGTGGACATATTTTTGGGGGCGACACAGTTGGTATCAGAGCTTAGGGATATGATCTCTAGTGGAGATCTAGGATTAGAACTAGGAGGGGAGAGACAAATAAAACATTCGCTAGTGTGTCATACCTAAGCTTATTCGTTATTTAATTAGTCGGTCAGAATATAGAGATAGTAAGTGACATGTCAATTTCTTTAATTAACCATTGTTTTGTAGCAATATTTGAGAATGACATCTAAAAATCAGGAGATAAGCAATGGAGCATATGAGACCATTGAGACACCGCCAATCAATAACCAAGATAATGTGCATCAAGAAGGCAATAATCCTCCTGTAAACAACACTATTGACCAAATGATGAACGATGGGATGTTTAGGATCTTTCTACAATTCATGCAAAACCAGACGAGAGAGACTCATGTTCAAATGCAGATGAAAAGTATTTTTTGGAAAGTATTCGTCATATAAAAGATGTGGAATTCATCAAATTGGAACAAAATAATATGACTGTATCACAATACAAACCCAAGTTTGCTGAATTATCCCGGTTTGCATCCCATTTGGTGGATAATGAGGAGCGAATGACAAGAATGTTTTTGAGAGGTTTGAAACCTAAAATTCGTCAATACGTCATTTCTCATAAACTTTGTTTGTATTCATATTTGGCGAATAAGGCTCAATTATTGGAACGAGATAATGAGACAGTTCAACCAAAAGACAACAACCGACAACACGATAATAGTCGTACTAACAACAACAGTTATCGAAATAATGATAACCAGTGTGGAGGAAATTATCATGCCATAAATAGTAACCACTTCGGTGGTAATCCTGACCCACATAAGAGGAGAAGTGAATCAAGTGGAAACAACTTTAAAAAGATGAGATTCAACAATGACGAAAATACATCGATAGCAGCACCAACACCCGTTTCTAGGGAAGGAGAATGACCACCAGTCTTATGTTACAAATGCGGACAAGAGGGATACATTAGTCCAAACTGCACACATCAACGTAAAGTGTGTTACAATTACAGAATAAAATTTAAGACCTCAACTTTCATAAATAAAGATTAATTTTTCTCGAAATATATTTTTGAATATTATGGTGTGGATTTGATATACTGTTATAGTTGTGGGTAAAATTTATAAATTTTTCAAAGTATGCAAGTTGTTATAAAATATTCGATTGGTCGGGGAATATTCATTTTAATGAAAATATTAAATGCGACGACCAAGACAATCATTGGTGGATCCCACAATGTAATTATTGTCGGAGTTAGAAAAACTACGTAAATATCTTTTATAAAAATAACGGCGAAAGTTTTATCGTTAACTGTTGAAATACCCGGTGATAAAAGTACAGTAATACACGTGGTTGCATATATATTGATTATTGATGCTTACGTGAAAAGTCACTCAGTTTTTATTCAATTATTGCTACAGTAATTGCTGCATAGTATCTCACGTTATTTGATTTAATTATTGTTACAATATTTTATATTATTAAATCAATAATTGAGATGACAAGTTATTCATATTATTATTTTCATAATTAAGAATGTCTAGAAAGTTCTGTCGAGAAAAGGAGTTTGGTCACGTAATTGCTCGCCAATAGGGAGAAATCCTTATCGAAAAGCCCCCTCTTTCCTGGTAATGATCTGATTGTTAATATTGCGAGTTATAATAATAATAATAAATAAATATTGTTAAAAATATTGAGGGATTTTTTATGAAGTATTTGTTGTAAATTTTGCTTATTATATGGACCCTCATTTTCAAAATAATCAGTAAAAAATTATTCAGTATATATATATATATATATATATATATAATAAGAGGTGGGGGCCACGAGTGGGGCCCACGTGTGGAGGAAAAGTCTTGCGGGGGAATTATTTTGGTAAGTTCACGGGAGAGTTGATTATATATATATATATATATAAAAATTTTATTTTATATGAAAAATAGAATATATTATATTTTATTATGCATGGTGTTTGCATAGTAATATCAAATTTTTTTAAAAAAACTTTCGGCTGAATTCGTTGCCCATGAGTTTTTAACACTGTGCGTCCGTGCTTTTTATTTTCAAATAGTATCCTTCCATTCTCCAATAAATAGAATGCTTAGTTTAGAAATTGAAAGTCACACCAGAATCAGAGAATACTTCTTCTATAATATTGAGTGTATTTCTTTCAAGTTTTAGGAAGCTTTGAGTGTAGAAAATAGTGTAAGTTTTCTTTAAAAATATTCCCGTTATACCAGTTGGGATACTATCCTTTTTAAGGTAAATGATATTATTTTTGTTCAATATTCGTATGAAATAATATTTTCTTCCATACTCTGTAGTATGTAAGTAATATTATTTCATTTCAGATTCTGAATTCTACACTCATTTTGTCAAGTTTTGGCTTCTATACTTCACGAAATTAGTAAAATATCTTTGAAATTTGCGCTTTATCTAGTATCTTTTCATGGAAATATTATTCTGAGTATTCTTGATAAGTTTAACCTTTTTATGCCAGAGTACTATTCACGGGGTACTATTTACGGGATACTATTCACTCAGGTACTATTCACCTGAAGTACTATTCATGATAAAAATTGATTTCTTTTCGGTCCAAATCATTTTTGATACAATATTATTCTTGAATTTTACTCCACAAAGCAGTATCATGTTGACAATTTTGACGTTTTTTGAATTATGGATAAATTAAATTATAAATCTTTAAAAAATTATTCTTTACTTTCATTTAATTGAATTCGTATATCATTGTCATCATCCTCGTGCTTATATTGTTATGAAAGTCATATTTGGCCCGTAATGCATAAATAGATCATTGATCAAGATGATTATGATCAGGATCATTAGATAATCATGACCGTAATGTTACAAATGATGTGGTAAAAGTCCTCATTGGCCCGTAGTGCATTGATGGATAGTTGCTGGCATGATCATGACCATTGGTGATTACATGAATATCCTTGGCCCGTAGTGCATGGATAATTCTTGGACGTGTTACTAATAAATATCTTTGGCCTGTAATGCAGGAATGATTCGATGATGTGGATTATTTATTAAGCTGAGTCTCAGCGATAAAATTGATGACAACCTTTTTTAATCATAGAAGATAGTAGATATCATGCTCTACTTGACTCTTCTAATGGATTGCTTGTTCCGCTGTAGTTAAACTTGATGTTTATTGTATTTTATTAGTTTAACACTGTTGAAGGCTAACGATAAATTATTCTGCTTTATCTTAGTTATAATATTTCTTACTGGGCTAGTTGAGCTAACCCTTTTGCTTTCATTATTCTCTTTAGGAAATGAGAACGTAGTCGAGACTATTAGGGGAACGAAATGATGGTCCAAGATGGTGTTATAGTAGTCCTCGCTATATTATAAAATAGTGTGATAATAATTATAATGAGGACTCTATTTGAGTTTGGATATTGTCTAGAAGACAATATTCGTATTAAAACTCTCAGTTATGTTTTGTCGTATTTTACACGACAGTTGTATAATTAAGTTTGTATTTGAATTATGTACCATGTATTTGGCGACTCAAGATGAGTGATGTATACCTATTTCGGGGGCATCACAAAAAAGGTCACATAACTCGCGTGTACCCTATAGCAAAGCTGAGTTCAGCTGGGATGGTGACACTAAATGTAATACCCCAACTTTTATGAATAAAAATGAATTTTCAATAACTATCATTTTTGAATATTATGGAGTAAATTTGATATAATGTTATAGTTGTGGGTAATATTTAGAAATTTTAAAAAGTATGCAAGTTGTTATATAATATTCGATTGGTCGAGGAATATTCGTACGATGACACAATCATTGGTGGACCCTCATAACGGAATTATCATTCGGATCGAGAAAACGATAAAAAATATTTTTAGAAAAATAACTACGAAAGTTTTATCATTAACTCGTTGAAACACCCTTGTTAAAAGTACAAGAATGTCTGGCGTGGTTGCATAAGTAGCATACAGATTGATTATCGATGCTTACGTGAGAAGTCACTCATTTTATTCAATTATTGCTACAGTAATTGTTGTATAGTATCTCACGTTATTTGATTCAATTATTGTCGATATTTATTATATTAATAAATCAATAATTGAGATAACAAAGTTATTAATATTATTATTTGCAATATTAACGATGTCTATAAGTTCTACCAATGAGAGGTTTGATCACCTAATTGCGCACCAATAGGGAGAAATCCTTATTGGAAAGCCCCCTCTTTCCCGGGAACGACCTGGTCGATTAATATTGTGAATTCTAATAATGATGATAAATGTTGTTAAATATATTGAGGTGTCTTTTTATGAAGTCACGAAAGTTTTTATATATATATATATATATATATATATATTGTTTTATTAGTATTATTAATGTAATAAAACAGAAAAGCTTTTTATATAAAACAGAATACTTTTATAAAGTTATTTGTTTTATTAGACAATAATTGAATATATTATATTTTATTACGCATGGTATCTCGCATAGTGTTTTGCATAGTAAAATCTTTTTATATAAAATAAAATACTTTTATAAAGTTATTTATTTTATTAGACAATAATTAGAATATAATATATTTTATTACGATAGTGTTTCAGATAGTAAAATCTTTTTATATAAAATGTAATACTTTTATAAAGTTAATTGTTTTATTAGATTTTTAATATATATATATATATATATTATATTTTATCAGATAGTATCCTTTCTATTTTCCTATAAATAGAATGCTTAGTTAGAATTGAAATCACACCGTAAATTCAAAGAATTCTCTTCTATAATCTTGAGCGTATTTCTTTAGAGTTTTAAGAAGTTTTTGAGCGTAGTCTGCAAGTTTTCTTCAAGTATATCCCCGCCTCACCATTTGAAAGTACTCTTCTTTATAAGGTAAGTGGGTATTATTTCTTTCAGATTCATGAAGAGAACTTCTTATTATTTCATTCTTTATTATTCTCGTTAGAATAACTCAGATACGCCAGCTTCCCCTATACTTGGTGAAATTCTTCGTTATTCCATTCTTTATCATTATGTTGAATAACTCGTTTACGCCAAGTAACGCAAACATGGTGAAATTCTTCCGTTATTCCATTATTTATCATTATGTTGGAATAACTCGTACATGCTAAGCATCGCATACATGGTGAAATTCTTCTTCGTTATTCCATTCTTTATCATTATGTTGGAATATCCCGTCGGCATGCGTAATTTTGCTCCGACACGTTCCGCTTTCTTTATTATTACGCTTGAAATATCCTCATGCAAGCGCTTACGAATGACCGGTTCCATTAATTATTATTTTGTGGAATATCGCGTCGTATGCTTACGTATTTGACCGGTTCCATTGTTTATTATTCATTGAATAACCCGTCTGCATGTAAGTGTATCGCATGCACGGTGAATTCTTCGTTATTCCATTCTTTATTATTTCGTTAGAATAACCCGCCTATGTGGATTAACACATGTATGGTGAATGACCCTTCGATTTATTTCTTATTAAATTGTGGAAATGATCTGTCGACGTGGATTACCGTGATAAGCGGTGAAAATCCATCATAGATTTCATATATTCTATAATACTCATTTGGTTAAAATTTTGGCTTCTATACTCCATGAAATTAGTGGAATATCCTCGATATTTGCGCTTCATCCAAAGATCTTTTCATGGAAATATTCTTTTGAGCATTCTTGAATTTTACTCCACAAAGCAAGATCATGTCGACAATTTGGACATTATTGATTTCAGGATAAATTAACTTATAAATCTTTAAAATTTATTCTTGAACTTGTTTTATTGAATTATTATGTTATTGTCATCATCCTCATGCTTATATTGTGAGGAAAGTCATCTTTGGCTTACGTTCATAGATGGACTTGGTATGATTATGACTAGGGATTATTCGGTATAATCATGACATGTAATGTTATAAATGATGTGGTAAAAGTCCTCAATATTCGTAGTGTATTGATGACGGACGCTTTTTGGTATGATTATGACTGTGGATTATTCTAAGATAGTCATGACCATTGATAATTTAATGAATATCCTTGGCCCCGAAAGCAGAGATGATTCGATGATGTGGTTTATTTATTAAGCTAAGTCTCAACGATAAAAATTGATGAAAATATTTTAATCATAGAAGATAGTAGATATCATGCTCTACTTGACTCTTCTAATGGATTGCTTATTCCACCGCAGCTTAAACTTAATGTCTATTGTATTTTATCGCTTAACATTGTTGAAGACTAATGATAATTTATTCGCATTATCTTAGTCATAATATTTCATCGGGCTAGTTGAGCTCACCCTTTCTTTCACCGTTCTCTTCAAGAAATGAGAACGAATAGGGACTAGTCGGGAACCGGAGTGACGGTCCAGATGATAGTATTAGTAGTCCTCACTATTCGTTAAATAAAGTGTGACAATAAATGTATTGAGGACTCCTTTGAGTGTGGATATTTTCTAGATGACAATATTCTTATTAAAACTCTCAATTTATGTTTTGTCGTATTTTACACCACTATCAGATAATTAAGATTGTATTTGTATTCAAGATTACGTATATCCGACGCACCCAAGATGGGTGATGTATACCTATTTTGGGGGCCACGCGGTTGGTATTAAATCTTAAGGATATGATCCCTAGTTGGGATGTGAGACAAGAACTAGGAGGGAGAGACGGGAATTCCTTCGATAGTATGACCTACCTAAGTTTATTTGGTATTTAATGGTCAATCGAGTATAGAGATAATATGTGATATGTTAATTAACCCTTGTTTTGTGGCAGTATTTGAAAATGGCATCCGAAAGTGTTGAGATAAGCAATGAAGCACATGAGATCGTTGAGTCACCAACGATCAATACCCAGGGTAATATGCAACAGGAAGACAATAATCCTCATGAAAACAATAACACCGATGAAATGGTGAATGATGGGATGTTCAGAGGCTTTATGCAATTCATGCAACATCAGGCGAGAGCGGCTCCTGTCCAAAATACTGGTGGAAACACCGACAACTCTCTCGACGGCCACCGCTAAGCGCTTCAAGGAGTGGGACCACCGGAGTTTTTGGAGAGCCAAAACCACTTAAGGTAGAGAAGTGGATAAAGCAGATCAACAAGATATTTGATGTCTTGGGATGCTCCGAGGAGCAAAAGGTTCCCTACAACAAAATCAATTTTGAAAAAATAATTTTTAATATAGGAATGGAAAGTTGAAGAAGGTTCAAGAAAGATGGAAAGAGATAATATTAGAACTAATTGTGGGTAGTATTTTTATAAACTTAAATTTTGTGAAAAATAATTTTTAATATTAGTGGTGAATTTAGATATATTATATCAGGTAGTATTTATAAATTTTGTAAAGTATGCAAGTGGTTATATTATATTTGCATAAATATTAGGTTTATCAGGAATATCGTGCATAACCAATCATTGGTGGACCCCACAATGTAATTATCATTTGATCGAGAAAACGACAAAAAATATTTTATTGAAATAACGGCGGAAGTTTTACCGTTGACATCGTTGAACTACTCTTTAGTAAAAAATACACAAAGAATACGTGTGGTCGCATAAGAAGACATTACCAGATTGATTATCGATGCTTATATGAGAAGTCACTCGGTTTGATTCCATTATCACGATTAATAATATGAATTATTATAATGATAATGACGCTTTTGTTTTATTCATATTATTAACGTAATAAAATGTAAACATCTTTTTTATATAAAATGTAATACTTTATTAAAGTTATTCTATAAATGTAATATATTATATTTTATTATAAGGTCGATAAATAGTTTGCATAGTGTTTTCAGATGTAGTTTGTTTGCATAGTAAAAATGTTTTATATAAATAGAATATATGATATTTTATTTAAAAGATTTTGCTTTTAAATATGGACCGCCGATTAAAGTAAATCAACTGGACCGCTCATGGATTAATTACTATGCATTCTATTTTCCTATAAATAAGCTCATTCCTTCATTATTTTCTTATTTAATTCACCAAACTCGAGAGAGAGAAATTATAGAGAGAAGTTATAGAGAGAAAATCTATATAGAGAGAAAGAAGAAGAGTATTCGTACTTCACTACTTTGATATCCAAAGGTCTTTTTACTAAGAAGGGATATTATTTGTTGTACCTCGTAAGGGGTGTTATTCTTCTTATTCATGAAGAGAACTTCGTTATTCCATTCATTATTATTTCGTTGAATAACTCGTAAAAGTGGCATACCCTATACATAACCTCAGATACGCCAGATACCCTATACTTGGTGAAATTCTTATATTATTCCATTCTTATTTATTCTGTTTGAATAACTCAGATACGCTGAATCCCCTATACTTGGTGATCTTCTTCGTTATTCCATTCTTTATTATTCTCGTTGAATATCCTCGTCTGTGTGTTTTACACCGACCGGGTTCCATTGTTTATTATTCCGCATTTATTATTCTCGTTGAATATCCTCGTCGTCGTGTTTTACATCGACCGGGTTCCATTGTTTATTATTCAGCATTTATTATTCGTTGATCATCCCGCTTTGTGAATTTCACCGACCGGTTCCGTTATTATTATTCTCATTGAATAACTTGTGCATGCGCAAGCACCGCATGCACGGTGATTTCTTTTGTTATTCCATTCTTTATTATACCCAGTTGGTTAAAACTTTGACTTCTATACTCCATGAAATTAGTAGAATATCCTCGATATTTGCGTTTCATCCAAAGATCTTTTCATGGAAATATTCTTCCGATCATTCTTGAATTTTACTCTACAAAACAAAGAGATTGTCGACAATTTGACGTTATTAATTCTCGGATAAAATAATTCTTGAACTTGTTTTATTGAATTATTATGTCATTGTCATCATCCTCATGATATATTATGTTATCTTCGCTTACGTGCATAGATGAACTTAGTATGATTATGACTGTGGATCATTCTAAGAGATAATCATGGCTTGTTATAAATGATGTGATAAAAGTCCTCAAAGTATTGTAATGCAAATGATGGATAGTTTTTGGTATGATTATGACTGTGGGTGATTCTGCAGATAGTCATATGACCATTGATAATTTGATGAAAATCCTCGACCGTGGTATGTGGATGATTAGATATTGTGGTTTATTCATTAAACTCGAGTCTTAATGATAAAAATTTATGAAAACCTTTTAAAACCTAAAAGATAGTAGATTTTATTTTCTACTTGACTCTTTTAATGGATCGTGATATTCACCGCAGCTTAAACTAGTTGTCTATTGTATTTTATCGCTTTAACATCGTTGAAGGCTAATGATAATTTATTCTCGCATTATCTTAGTCATAATATTTCATCGGGCTAGTTGAGCTCACCCTTTCTTTTCACCGTTTCTTCGTGAAATGAGAACATACCGGGATTTAGTCTGGGAACGGAGTAATGGTCCAGAGGATAAGATTAGTAGTCCTCACTATTTCGTGAAATAGTGTGATAATAGTTGTAATGAGGACTCCTTTTGAGTTTGTATAATATCTAGTAGACAATATTTGTATTCAAACTCACGCTTTATGTCGATTGCATACCTACGCTTATATTAGTAAGTTGTATTTGAATTTATGTACCATGTAAGTGGCGACCCAAGATGGGTGACGATACCTAATTTTGGGGGGCGCCACAGCTTGGTATCGTGAGCTTAGGATATGATCCCCGGCTAAGATGTGAGATAAGAACTAGAGGGGAGAGATAGAAATCTTTCGCTAGTATGACCTACCTAAATTTATTTGGTATTTAATTGGCTCACGTAGTATAGTGGATAATATGTGATATGTTAATTAACCCTTGTTTTGTGGACAAGTTGTTTGAGAATGGCATCCTCAAAATGCCGAGATAAGCAATGAAGCACATGAGAGTGTTGATTCAATTTCAAACAAAAGGTAACCACCAACAACACGATAATAATCATATATCGTGGCAAACGGCTATCGTAATAATGATAACCATCGTGGGGAAATTATCATGCCAAGAATGGTAACCACTTGATGGTAATCATGGCAAAGATAATAGAAGTGGAAATTGCAAGAAGAGAATGTCATTTAGCCCAATTTTGTTGTGCACCAAAGTCAAGTCTAGTGGGACGGTGGCACCAAAGGTGGATATGGACAAAACAAAGTCGTTGGTTTTAGGAAGTGCATTTTTCACGACTTCTCAAAAAGCGAGTAAACCGAACGGGTTAAGACAAGTTAGTTAATTATAAATCATGTAAGTCTATACCTTATAAGATACGGGTTCTACACATTATTTTATCTCTCTTGCTTATGCTCAACGCTTAAATTTGACTCAGGAGAAGTTAGACTTTGACTTATTGGTTGAAACTTCGCTAAGTAGGAGCCTTCATATCGCTTACTATTTTTAAATCTTGTTTGATTCAAATAAACACTTTCACGCTATTCGTCGATCTTATTTTTTAAAAATATTTGCCTTTGATGTGATTTTAGGAATCAATTAGTTAACTAATCATCATGCTTTTCAGTAAGGTTGTTAGCTTTTATATTCATAACCAACCTGTTGCGTAATTCAAGTAACCAAACCATTAAAGTCAATCATTGTCATATCAAGCCATAAGTAAAGATCCCCGAACCTTTCGTTGTTGACTTCCTTGTGTGGAATGCACCGAGGCTAGACTTTCTCTAGGCGACATCATGAAAGAAGATGGCGAGTTGATAGGCATCATTATGAGGTGCTATTCAGTTAAAGGATAAGTCACATTGGTATCAATGTGACGATTATCCAAGTTTTGGATGAGAGTCACAGCTTTGAATGATATTTCTATCATTAATAAATTTCTTGACGATTCTTGAAGACTTTCTAGCCTACCCTAGAGCGTGAAATCGAATTTTGTATTGACCTCAAAGATAAAAACCCATTTCTTAAACCTCAAATATTTCTTCAACTAAAAGGATCTGCATTTTACGTGGATTATGATGAAAGTCATAATAAAAGCATTGGACTAATGAAAATCATGGGTATACATGGTATTAGTAAGTGTTATAATGAGTTATGTTGGTTATTATGAGAAAACATGAAAGTTTCTTAGAAATCACAAAGAGTTGAAAATCGATTTTGTGAAAAACGAATATGAAATTCAATCGACCATATCTCCTAATATATTTTGAATTTTTGAGTGTGGTCAAGTTCTAGAGTTAGATCTATGAGTTTTGTAGCATCTCCAAGTGGAATCACTGGAAAAGGTGTTGTAGATTTACGTGTGGACTGATTTTAATAAAGAATGAAAAGCTGGAAATTTCAAAAAGCTCACTGATTTTATTTTTAAAAGGGCATTTTCGGCCACTTAAATTATGAGAAAAATTCTAGCCTTTTGGGAAATGAAAGTATATATGGTATAAGGTAACTCCTGTCAAAAATGAGCTTATTCTCGACTTAAAATGAGCAAGTTATGACTATTTCAATATTTAGGTTTTTCCGATTTAAAAAAATATATAACCGAAGAGTTCTACAACTCCGATGACCATGAAATTTAAACTCGAGGCTCACATTAACATGTGTAAGGTCCTGCCAAGATTTGGGAATTTTTGGAGTTAAACTTGAGGTAGCTAATTTTTAAGGAATTAATTAGAAATTGATTTTGAAAAATAGTAAATGAATTTTAAAAATTCCAAGAAAAATATATTTTCATTATGAGACTATATTATGCTAAATCCTTAAAAGAAATATTTTTGGGACTGATTTGGTATTTTTTCATGAAAATAGTTTAGTTACTTAACATATGAGTTAAATATGTTATGTGAAGTAACAAAGTTGAAAATAGGATTTTATGGCTAGAGAATCTATATATAGTATATATATATATATTTTTTTGATGAGGATTTGATAATTGGTGATGATATCTTATGAGTATGGCATTTTGAATGATTAAATGCATTATATGGTAAAGCGTAAACAATTGAGATAAATTGTTTATAAATTTAAGAAGTGATTAAAATATTGTTATAATATTAATGATATTAGATTATGAGATTATTAAGTGATTGATAACATGGGGATATTTTGAATCCTCGGATAAATTATATTATAAATGTTTAATATTTATCCTTTATCTCATTTGATTGATTCTTTATATCATTATCCTCATGCTTATATTACGTTGAAAGTCATCTCATGGCTCAGATAGATGGACTATAGATGGACTTGGTATGATTATGACCGTGTGGATTGTTCGTAAGATAATCATAACCGTAATTGAAAACACGATTATCTTCGGGTCGTAGTGCATGGATAATTTGTGGTCGTGATACTAATGAATACACGATTATAATTTGTGGTGGTGGATACTAATGAATTCGTACGTAGTGCATGGATAATTTGTAATTTGTGGTCGGATACTAATGAATACACAATTATCTTTTCGCCGTAGAGTGTAATGGATAATTTGTGGTCGTGATACTAATGAATACACGATTATATTTCGTCACTAAAAGGTATGGATAATTTGTGGTCGTGATATTAATGAATACACGATTATCTTCGCACGTAGTGTATGGATAATTCGTGGTCGTGATACTAATGAATATCCTCGCTCAGTAAAGGTGGATGATTCGATGATATGAATTAATTATCGAGTCGAGTCTCAAAGAATGAAATATTAATTCATGGATGTGGTAAAAGTCATCTTCGTCAGTAGTGCATTGATAGATTTGGTATGATTATGACCAAGGATTATTTAAGATAATCATGATCAGATTGAAAAAACACGAATATCCTGGCAAAGAAGTGTATGGATAATTCGTGGTCGTGATACTATTGTAAGTCGCGTCTCAAAGATTATTGGTTTTTAAACTTGTATATCTTTTTAGCCTCAGAAAGCAAAAAGATGAATTGTTAATGAATATCTTTCGGCGGATTGCAAAGATGAATTTAATATTTTTAACGATAAAGGTATTCAAGGTATCCTCACCTCTTTATCATACTGTGTATCGCACTCTAATTTCGAGGGCTTAAATTCCATAAGGAGGGAGATTGTGAGACCCCAGATTTTATCAATAAAGATTTAAATTTTGTTTAAATAATTTTTAATATTATGGTGTGAATTTGAGATAATATTATAGTCAGGTAGTATTTATAAATTTTGCAAAAGTATGCAAGTGGTTATATTATATTCGATTGGTCTGGGAATATTCGGTTTAGCAGGAATATTCAGATAACTACTCAATCATTGGTGGACCCCACAATGTAATTTATTGTTTGATCGAGAAAACGACAAAAATATTTTATTGAAATAACGGCGGAAGTTTTACCGTTGATATCGCTGAACTACTCTCAGAGTAAAAAGTACAAGAATACGTGTGGTCGCATAAGAAGCATACACCAGATCGATTATCGATGCTTATGTGAGAAGTCACTCGCTTTGATTCCATTATCATTTATTAATAATATGAATTATTATAATGATAATGACGCTTTTGTTTTATTCAGATTATTAACGTAATAAAATGTAAACATCTTTTTATATAAAATGTAATACTTTATTAAAGTTATTCTATAAATAATATAATATATTATATTTTATTACGATAAGGTTATAGTGTTGTTGCATAGTGTTTTCATATAGTGTTGCATAAAGTGTTTGCATAGTAAAATGTTTTTATATAAATAGAATATATGATATTTTATTTAAAAGATTTTGCTTTTAAATATGGACCGCCGATTAAAGTAAATCAACTGGACCGCTCATGGATTAATTACTATGCATTCTATTTTCCTATAAATAAGCTCATTCCTTCATTATTTTCTTATTTAATTCACCAAACTCTAGAGAGAGAAATTATAGAGAGAAGTTTATAGAGAGAAAATATATAGAGAGAAAGAAGAAGAGTATTCGTACTTCACTACTTTGATATCCAAAGGTCTTTTACTAGTAAGGGATATTATTTGTTGCATTCGTAAGGGGTGTTATTCTTTCTTATTCATGAAGAGAACTTCGTTATTCCATTCATTATTATTCGTTGAATAACTCGTAAAAGTGGCACACCCTATACATAACCTCAGATACGCTGACATACCCTATACTTGGTGAAATCCTTATATTATTCCATTCTTATTTATTCTCGTTGAATAACTCAGATACGCCGAATCCCTATACTTGGTGATCTTCTTCGTTATTCCATTCTTTATTATTCTCGTTGGAATATCCTCGTCGTGTGTTTTACACCGATTCGGTTCCATTGTTTATTATTCGCATTTATTATTCTCGCTGAATATCCTCATCTCGGTGTTTTACACCTGGACCGGGTTCCATTGTTTATTATTCAAACATTTATTATTCGTTGATCATCCCGCTTGTGTGAATTTCACCGAATTCGTTCCGTTATTATTATTCTCATTGAATAACTCGCTCTATGCAAGCACCGCATGCATGGTGATTTCTTTTGTTATTCCATTCTTTATTATACCCAATGGTTAAAACTTTGACTTCTATACTCCATGAAATTAGTAGAATATCCTCGATATTTGCGTTTCATCCAAAGAGATCTTTCATGGAAATATTCTTCCGATCATTCTTGAATTTTACTCTACAAAACAAAGATTTGTCGACAATTTGACGTTATTAATTCCTCGGATAAAATAATTCTTGAACTTGTTTTATTGAATTATTATGTCATTGTCATCATCCTCATGTTATATATTATGTTATCTTCGCTTACGCATAGATGAACTTAGTATGATTATGACTGTGGATCATTCTAAGATAATCACGGCTTGTTATAAATGATGTGATAAAAGTCCTCGTGGCTCGTAATGCAGTTGATGGATAGTTTTTGGTATGATTATGACCAGGGGTGATTCTAAGATAGTAGTTATGACCATTGATAATTTGATGAAAATCCTCGACCGTGGGTACAGGATGATTAGATATTGTGGTTTATTCATTAAACCGAGTCTTAATGATAAAAATTTATGAAAACCTTTAAAACCTAAAAGATAGTAGATTTTATTTTCTACTGACTTTTTAATGGATCAGATATTCACCGCAGCTTAAACCGGTTGTCTATTGTATTTTATCGCTTAACATTGTTGAAGGCTAATGATAATTTATTCTCGCATTATCTTAGTCATAATATTTTATCGGGCTAGTTGAGCTCACCTTTCTTTCACCGTTTCTTCGTGAAATGAGAACATACCGGGATTTAGTTCTGGGAACGGAGTAATGGTCCGAGGATAAGATTAGTAGTCCTCACTATTTCGTGAAATAAAGTGTGATAATAGTTGTAATGAGGACTCCTTTTGAGTTTGTATAATATCTAGTAGACAATATTTGTATTCAAACTCACGCTTTATGTCGTATTGTACATACTACGCTTATATTAGTAAGTTGTATTTGAATTTATGTACCATGTAAGTGGCGACCCAAGATGGGTGACGATACCTAATTTTGGGGCGCCACATGGGTATCGTATCGAGCTTAGGATATGATCCCCGCTAAGATGTGAGATAAGAAACTAGAGGGAGAGACGGGAATTCTTCGCTAGTATGACCTACCTAAATTTATTTGGTATTTAATTGGCTCACGTAGTATATGGATAATATGTGATATGTTAATTAACCCTTGTTTTGTGACAAAGTTGTTTGAGAATGGCATCCGAAAATGCCGAGATAAGCAATGAAGCACACATGAGAGTGTTGATTCAAATTTCAAACAAAAGGTAACCACCAACAACACGATAATAATCATATCGGTGGCAACGGCCATCGTAACAATGATAACCATCGTGGGGAAATTATCATGCTAAGAATGGTAACCACTTTATGTGGTAATCATGGCAAAGATAATAGAAGTGGAAATTGCAAGAAGAGAATGTCATTTAGCCCAATTTTGTTGTGCACCAAAGTCAAGTCTAGTGGGACGGTGGCACCAAAGGTGGATATGGACAAAACAAAGTCGTTGGTTTTAGGAAGTGCATTTTTCATGACTTTCAAAAAGCGAGTAAACCGAACGGGTTAGCACGGGTTAGTTAATTATAAATCATGTAAGTCTATACCTTATAAGATACCGGTTCTACCCATTATTTTATCTCTCTTGCTTATGCTCAACGCTTAAATTTGACTCAGGAGAAGTTAGACTTTGACTTATTGGTTGAAACTTCGTTAGTAGGAGCCTTCGTTATCGCTTACTATTTTTAAATCTTGTTTGATTCAAATAAACACTTTCACGCTAATTCGTCGATCTTATTTTTTAAAAATATTGCCTTTGATGTGATTTTAGGAATCAATTAGTTAACTAATCATCATGCTTTTCGTAAGGTTGTTAGCTTTTATATTCATAACCAACCTGTTGTGCGTAATTCAAGTAACCAAACCATTAAAGTCAATCATTGTCATATCAAGCCATAAGTAAAGATCCCGAACCTTTCGTTGTTGACTTCCTTGTGTGGAATGCACCGAGGCTAGATTTTTCTAAAGACATCATGAAAGAAGATGGCAAGTTGATAGGCATCATTATGAGGTGCTATCTAGGTTAAAGGATAGAAGTCACAATTGGTATCAATGTGACGATTATCCAAGTTTTGGATGAGAGTCATATTTTGAATGATATTTCTATCATTAATAAATTTCTTGACGATTCTTGAAGACTTTCTAGCCTACCCTAGAGCGTGAAATCGAATTTTGTATTGACCCCAAGACAAAAACCCATTTCTTAAACCTCAAATATTTCTTCAACTAAAAGGATCTGCTTACGTGGATTATGATGAAAGTCATAATAAAAGCATTGGACTAATGAAAATCATGGGTATACATGGTATTAGTAAGTGTTATAATGAGTTATGTTGGTTATTATGAGAAAACATGAAAGTTTCTTAGAAATCACAAAGAGTTGAAAATCGATTTTGTGAAAAACGAATATGAAATTCAATCGACCATATCTCCTAATATATTTTGAATTTTTGAGTGTGGTCAAGTTCTAGAGTTAGATCTATGAGTTTTGTAAGCATCTCCAAGTGGAATTACTGGAAAAGGTGTTGTAGATTTACGTGTGGACTGATTTTAATAAAGAATGAAAAGTGGAAATTTCAAAAAAAGCTACTGATTTTATTTTTAAAAGGGCATTTTCGGCCACTTAAATTATGAGAAAAATTCTAGCCTTTTGGGAAATGAAAGTATATGGTATAAGGTAACTCCTGTCCAAAAATGAGCTTTATTCGACTTAAAATGAGCAAGTTATGACTATTTCAATATTTAGGTTTTTTTCCGATTAAAAAACGATATAACCAGAAGAGTTCTACAACTCCGATGACCATGAAATTTAAACTGGAGGCTCACATTAACATGTGTAAGGTCCCGCCAAGATTTGGGAATTTTGGAGTTAAACTTGAGGTAGCTAATTTCTTAAGGAATTAATTAGAAATTGATTTTTGAAAAATAGTAAATGAATTTTAAAAATTCGAGAAAAATATATTTTCATTATGAGACTATATTATGCTAAATCCCGTAAAAGAAATATTTTTGGGACTGATTTGGTATTTTTCATGAAAATAGTTTAGTTACTTAACATATGAGTTAAATATGTTATGTGAAGTAACAAAGTTGAAAATAGGATTTTATGGCCAGAGAATCCTATATATAGTATATGCATATATATTTTTTTATGAGGATTTGATAATTGGTGATGATATCTTATGAGTATGGCATTTTTGAATGATTAAATGCATTATATGGTAAAGCGTAAACAATTGAGATAAATTGTTTATAAATTTAAGAAGTGATTAAAATATTGTTATAATATTAATGATATTAGATTATGAGATTATTAAGTGATTGATAACATGGGGATATTTTTGAATCTCGGATAAATTATATTATAAATGTTTAATATTTATCCTTTATCTCATTTGATTGATTCTTTATATCATTATCCTCATGCTTATATTATGTTGAAAGTCATCGTGGTATTCAGAAGTGCATAGATGGACTTGGTATGATTATGACTGTGGATTGTTGTAATCATAATAATCATAACCGTAAATGAAAACACGATTATCTTTTCGCATGGTAATTTGTGGTCGCGGATGGATAATTTGTGGTCGTGGATGTGGTCGGATACTAATGAATACACGATTATCTTTCAGTAGTATGGATAAGTGGTCGTGATACTAATGGAAAATTTGTGGTCGGATAATTAATACTAAATACACAATTATCTTCGTCCGTAGTATGGATAATTTGTGGTCGTGATACTAATGAATACACGATTATCTTTCGCACGTATGGATGCATGGATAATTTGTGGTCGTAATGGATTTGTGGTGAATGAACACGATTATCTTCGTCGAAGTATGGATAATTCGTGGTCGGATATTGTAGTGTGGATGATTCGATGATATGGAATTAATTATCGAATCGAGTCTCAAAGAATGAAATATTAATTCATGGATGTGGTAAAAGTCATCTTTCGTCAGTAGTGCATTGATAGACTTGGTATGATTATGATTGGATTATTCTTAAGATAATCACGATCAGATTGAAAAACACGTAATATCCTCGCCAAGAAAGGTATGGATAATTCGTGGTCGTGATACTATTAAGTCGAAGCCTCAAAGATTATTGGTTTTTATAGCTTGTATATCTTTTAAATTGTAGTGCAAAGATGAATTGTTAATGAATATCTTTCGGCGGATTGTGAAGATGAATTTAATATTTTTAACGATAAAGGTATTCAAGGTATCCTCACCTCTTTATCATACTGTGTATCGCATTCTAATTTCGAGGGCTTAAATTCCATAAGGAGGGGAGATTGTGAGACCCCAGATTTTATCAATAAAGATTTAAATTTTGTCGAAATAATTTTTTAATATTATGGTGTGAATTTAAGATAATATTATAGTTGTGGGTAGTATTTATAAATTTGTAAAGTATGCAAGTGGTTATATTATATTCGATTGGTCTGGGAATATTCGGTTTAGCAGGAATATTCAGATAACTACTCAATCATTGGTGGACCCCACAATGTAATTATCATTTGATCGAGAAAACGACAAAAATATTTTATTGAAATAACGGCGGAAGTTTTACCATTGATATCTTTGTTGAACTACTCTGTAGTAAAAGTACAAAGAATACGTGTGGTCGCATAAGAAGATACCAGTATTGATTATCGATGCTTATGTGAGAAGTCACCGGTTTGATTCCATTATCACGATTAATAATATGAATTATTATAATGATAATGACGCTTTTTGTTTTATTCAGTATTATTAACGTAATAAAATGTAAACATCTTTTTATATAAAATGTAATACTTTATTAAAGTTATTCTATAAATAGAATATATTATATTTTATTATGCATAGTGTTGTATAGTGTTTTTAATAAAGTGTTGCATAAGTGTTTCATATAGTAAAATGTTTTTATATAAATAGAATATATGATATTTTATTTAAAAGATTTTGCTTTTAAATATGGACCGTCCGATTAAAGTAAATCAACTGGACCGCTCATGGATTAATTACTATGCATTCTATTTTCCTATAAATAAGCTCATTCCTTCATTATTTTCTTATTTAATTCATTCACCAAACTCTAGAGAGAGAAATTATAGAGAGAAGCTATAGAGAGAAAATCTATAGAGAGAAAGAAGAAGAGTATTCTCGTACTTCACTACTTTGATATCCAAAGGTTTTACTAGTAAGGGATATTATTTGTTGTAATTCGTAAGGGTGTTATTCTTTCTTATTCATGAAGAGAACTTCGTTATTCCATTCATTATTATTTTCATTGAATAACTCGTAAAAGTGGCATACCCTATACATAACCAGAGATACGCCAGACATACCCTATACTTGGTGAAATTCTTATATTATTCCATTCTTATTTATTCGTTGAATAACTCTGTATACGCTGGAATCCCCTATACTTGGTGATCTTCTTCTTCATTATTTCATTCTTTATTATTTCATTGGAATATCTCGATGTGGTGTTTTACACGGACCGGGTTCCATTGTTTATTATTCCGCATTTATTATTCATTTGGAATATCCCATTCGTGTGTTTTACACCGAATTCGGTTCCATTGTTTATTATTCAAGCATTTATTATTCTCGTTGATCATCCCGCTTATTGTGAATTTCACCGACCGGTTCCGTTATTATTATTCTATTGGAATAACTCGCCTCATGCATGCAAGTACCGCATGCATGGTGATTTCTTTTGTTATTCCATTCTTTATTATACCCAAATTGGTTAAAACTTTGACTTCTATACTCCATGAAATTAGTAGAATATCCTCGATATTCAAGCGTTTCATCCAAAGATCTTTCATGGAAATATTCTTCCGATCATTCTTGAATTTTACTCTACAAAACAAAGATCTTGTTGACAATTTAGACGTTATTAATTCTCGGATAAAATAATTCTTGAACTTGTTTTATTGAATTATTATGTCATTGTCATCATCCTCATGATATATTATGTTATCTTCGCTTACGTGCATAGATGAACTTAGTATGATTATGACCGTGGATCATTCTAAGATAATCACGGCTTGTTATAAATGATGTGATAAAAGTCCTCAAAGTGGGTCTGTAATGCAAAGTTGATGGATAGTTTTTGGTATGATTATGACCTGGGGTGATTTAAGATAGTCACGACCATTGATAATTTGATGAAAATCCTCGACCGTGGGTATGTGGATGATTAGATATTGTGGTTTATTCATTAAACCGAGTCTTAATGATAAAAATTTATGAAAACCTTTTAAAACCTAAAAGATAGTAGATTTTATTTTCTACTGACTCTTTTAATGGATGCATATATTCACCGCAGCTTAAACTAGTTGTCTATTGTATTTTATCGCTTTAACATCGTTGAAGGCTAATGATAATTTATTCGCATTATCTTAGTCATAATATTTCTATCGGGCTAGTTGAGCTCACCCTTTCTTTCACGTTTTTCTTCGTGAAATGAGAACATACCGGGACTTAGTCTGGGGAACGGAGTAATGGTCCGAGAGGATAGCATTAGTAGTCCTCACTATTATTCGTGAAATAGTGTGATAATAGTTGTAATGAGGACTCCTTTTGAGTTTGTATAATATCTAGTAGACAATATTTGTATTCAAACTCACGCTTTATGTCGATTGTACACGCATATATAATATTAGTAAGTTGTATTTGAATTTATGTACCATGTAAGTGGCGACCCAAGATGGGTGACGTATACCTAATTTTGGGGGCGTCACAGCCGGTCGTATGTTACAAATGTGGAGGGGAAGGACACATAAGTCCAAACTGCACGATGCAGTCCAAAGCATGTTACAATTGTAGAAAAGAAGGTCACCTAGCTCGATTTTGTCGTGCACCAAAGTCAAGTCCAGCTAGGATGGGGACATCCAAGGGTATCCCAAACAAGACAAAACCTGTAGTTCAAGGGAGAGCGTTTGTCGTAACCTCCCAAAAAGCGAGGAATCCAAACGAGGTGATCACGGGTAAGCTAATCATAAACTCTAGCGAAGTTTATACTTTATTTGATACCGGTTCTACCCATTTCTTTATTTCTCCTACTTGCGCTCAACGTTTAAATTTGACTCCGGAGAAATTAGACTTTGATTTATCTATTGAAACTCCGTTGGGAGAAACCTTCATTACATCCACGGTTTATAAGTCTTGTTTGATTCAAATCGGTAACCGCACATTACCTGTCGATCTTATTTCTTTGAAAATACTTGCATTTGATGTGATTCTAGGGATTGATTGGTTAACTACTCATCATGCAAAAATTGATTGTTTTCGGAAGGTTATTAGCTTTCATATTCCTAACCAACCTATTATGCGAATTCAAGCAACCAAACCATTAAAATCCATCACTGTCATCTCAAGCCATAAAGCTATTCGTTTATTGAAAAATGGATGTCAAGTTTTCTTAGCTCATGTCACGGATCTAAACAAAAATACGTCAGTTTTGAATGATATTTCTATTGTTAATGAATTTCCTGACGTATTCCTGGAAGAACTTCCTGGCCTACCCCCAGAGCGTGAAATTAAATTTTGTATCGACCTTGAACCCGATACAAAACCCATTTCCAAAGCCCCATATCGAATGGCTCTTATTGAACTTCAGGAGTTAAAGACCCAACTGCAGGAATTGTTAGACATCGGTTTCATTAGTCCTAGTACGTCTCCTTGGGGTGCTCCTGTTCTATTCGTGAAGAAGAAAGATGGGAGTATACGACTTTGTATTGATTATCGGGAGTTGAACCATGTCATTATCAAAAATAGATATCCATTGCCTCACATTGATGACCTGTTTGACTAGTTGCAAGGCTCCAAATTTTTTTCAAAGATTGATCTTCATTTCGGATATCACCAATTGAAGATTAAAACCGATGACATTCCAAAGACGACTTTCAGAACTCGGTATGAGCATTATGAATTCCTAGTCATGTCTTTTGGATTGACTAATGCTCCTGCTGCCTTCATGGATATGATGAACCGAGTATTCAAGGAATATTTGGATCACTTTGTGGTCGTCTTTATTGATGACATTCTCATATATTCCAAAAGCTGTGAAGATCATGAGCAACACTTGAGGCTGATACTCCAAAAGCTTCGTGAAAATAAGCTTTATGCCAAGTTGAAGAAATGCGAGTTTTGGCTTGAGGAAGTAGCATTCCTTGGGCACATAGTATCAAGTCATGGAATATCTGTTGACCCAGCAAAGATTGAAGCAATTCAAAGTTGGGAGCAACCTAAATTAGTGACCGAAGTACGTAACTTTCTCGGTTTAGCTGGTTATTATCGGAGATTCGTGGAAGGATTTTCTCGAATCGCTACTCCATTAACTCAGCTGACTCAGAAAGATACAAAGTTTAGTTGGAGTGAAGAATGTGAGAAGAGTTTTCAAGAACTCAAGAGAAGACTCATTTCAGCACCTGTTCTGACAATACCATCTGGCTCGGAGAGATTTGTCATCTACAGTGATGCTTCGGGCAAAGGGTTAGGATGTGTTCTCATGCAACATGGGAAAGTCATGGGAAAGTCATAGCCTATGCTTCTCAGAAACTCAAAGAATATGAGAGGAATTATCCTACTCATGATCTAGAGTTGACAGTTGTTGTCTTCGCACTTAAAATTTGGAGGCATTACTTGTATGGGGAGAAAGTGGAGATCTTTAAGGATCATAAAAGCCTCAAATACTTCTTCACTCAAAAGGAACTCAACATACGACAATGACATTGGCTTGAACTGTTGAAAGATTATGATCATACCATCCAATACCACCCTGGAAAAGCGAACGTGGTAGCTGACGCATTGAGTAGAAGATCATATGTGGGTACGAGTGCAATATTGTCAACGTAAAGGCCCATTTTGTATGACTTACAAATGATGTAGATAGAGTTAAAGACTCCAGGGACCCATGTGATGATGGCAAATATACGAGTAGAACCGACTTTAATTGATAAAGTTAAAGTTGTTCAAGCTACAGACCTGGAGCTGATGCGTATGAAGAAAGTGCAAGAAGGTGCTATGCCGGAAGCAAGAATCGATGAAGAAGGAATACTTCGAGTCAACTCCAGACTTTTTGTGTTCCTAACGACCACGATTTAAAGTATAAAATTATGACGGAGGCGCACAACACACCGCTTTGCAATCCATCTCAGGAGTACCAAATGTATCGTAACCTTCGCCATACATTTTGGTGGAGCAATATGAAGAGAGAGATATATACTGTTTATCTCAAGGTGTTTAACTTGTCAATGAGTCGGGCGCGAGCATCAAGTGCCAAAAGGTCCATTGTAACCACTTGAAATTCTAGAATGGAAGTGGGAGCACATTACCATGGATTTCAATTCATTGGTTTCCCAAGGTTTTCTCAAGACATAGATCTGATTTGGGTCATTGTTGATAGATTGACCAAGTCTGCTCACTTCTTACCAATACGAGAAACTTATACACTTGAACGTCTTGTTCGTATGTACATAAACGAGATTGTAAGACTGCATGGTATGCCAATATCCATAGTTTCTGATCGAGACCCAAGATTCACTTCAAGATTTTGGGTTAGTTTCCAAAAAAGCTATGGGCACGGATTTACGATTTAGTTCGGCATATCATCCTCAGACGGACGGACAATCAGAGAGGACTATTCAAACTCTTGAAGATATATTAAAACTCTGTGTCCTTGACTTCAAGGGAAGTTGGGACAAGTTCTTACCATTACTGGAGTTTTCCTACAACAACAGCTATCAAGCAAGTATTGGCATGGCTCCATTCGAAGTGTTGTATGGAAGAAAGTGTCGATTCAAAGTATCTTTTGGGGTGAGGTGGGTGAAGCAACGTTGTTGGGACCAGAGTTAGTACGTATGACTACAGAAAAGATTCAAACGATCCAACAACGTATAAAAACCTCACAAGATCGACAAAAGAGTTATGCTGATCTTCATCGAAAGGACGTGGAATTCGATATTAGAGATCATGTGTTGTTACGTGTTGCTCCATGGAAAGGAGTTACGAGATTTGGAAAGAGAGGAAAGCTCAATCCTCGATTCATTGGCCTATTTTTAATCCTCGATCGAGTAGGAACTGTGGCCTATAGACTCACTTTACCGCCAAGTATATCTCGTGTTCATAACGTTTTTCATATATCCATGTTACGTAAATATGTGAAAGACCCGAACCACATTATCGAGTTAGAACCAGACGAAATAGCGGAAGATTTAACGTATGAAGAGATTCCTGTTCAAATTTTGGATAAGAAGGAACATATTATACGCTCCAAGGTTATACCTCAAGTCAAGGTTTTGTGGAGAAACCACGATGTTGAGGAAATGATCTGGGAGTTAGAATCTGAAATAAAATCAAGGTATCCTTACTTCTTCGACATACTAGGTATGTACCCTAATTTCAAGGGCGAAATTTCATAAGAAGGGGAGGTTGTAAGACCCCAACTTTTATGAATAAAGATGAATTTTCAATAAGTATCATTTTTGAATATTATAGAGTAAATTTGATATAATGTTATAGTTGTGGGTAATATTTAAAAATTTTGAAAAGTATGCAAGTTGTTATATAATATTCGATTGGTCGGGGAATATTCGTTTTAACAGGGAATATTCGTACGACGACACAAACACTGGTGGACCCCACAACGGAATTATTGTCGGATTGAGAAAACGACAAAAATATTTTTAGGAAAATAACGACGGAAGTTTTACCATTAACTGTTGAAACACCCGGTGTTAAAAGTACAGTAATATGCGTGGTTGCATAGTAGCACACGGTATTGATTATTGATAGTGTCGAAGCCAGGAAGCTATAGCAGTGGGGTCAAAATTATTAGCAAGTTATAAAAAATTTGGCGGGGGTTCGAGGGCAGCGTCCCCGAGCCATTTTTTTTAATACTTTATACTTTCGAGTTAAATAAATGCATCCAAATATCCAATTTAATAATACTAACAAAAGGGGGAAATCATAATTAATTTCTGAAAACAAAACTGAGGTTGGAGAAATTGAAGAAAGAGTAATTTCTATTACCTGCAAGGGCACAAGGCTGTAAGAGAGTCACAGTAGAATAGAGTCGCACTCCAGTCTCTACTTTCGCGGCTCGTTAGTCACCAGTATCCACTCCGACCACTCGCTAAAGACTTTGATGGTTCACGGTTTGACTTTTGCCTTTTGCGATTTGGCTTTACCCCTTTTCTCTCTATTTTGTGGCTGAAGTGCTGAACAAATATTGATGTATGAGATTTAGGACTGAGTCTTGGCCGCTTGGGTATCTCTAATTAAAAAAAATTGAGTAGGAGTCAAAAATTGAGTAGGGTAATTTTTTTTTTTTAAGTTATTTCAAAAATTGAGTGGGGTCAATTGACCCCACATTTATAACATAACCGCCACTCAAATTTTGTTCAATTATTACTCTGATAATTTTTGCATAAGATCTCACGTTATTTGCTTCAATTATTTTTCGATATTTTATATATTATTAAATCAATAATTGAGATAACAAAGTTATTAATATTATTATTTGCAATATTAATGATGTGCAGAAGTTACGCGAGGAGAGGTTTGGTCACCTAATCATGCGCCAATAAGGAGAAATCCTTATTCGAAAGCCTCTTTCACAGGAACGAATTGGTCGATTAATATTGTGAATTATAATAATGATGATAAATGTTGTTAAATATATTGAGGTGTCTTTTTATGAAGTCACGGAAGTTTATATATATATATATTTTTTTTATTAGTATTATTAATGTAATAAAACAGAATGCTTTTTATATAAAAATGAATACTTTTATAAAGTTGTTTGTTTTATTTAGACGATAATTAGAATATATTATATTTTATTATACATAGTGTCTCGCATAATATTCTCGTGATAGTAAAATCTTTTTATATAAAATGAATACTTTTATAAAGTTATTTGTTTTATTAGACAATAATTAGAATATAATATATTTTATTATGCATAGTGTTTTGATAGTACTGCGTAGTGTTTGCATAGTAAAATCTTTTTTATATAAAATGAATACTTTTATAAAATTAATTATTTTATTAGATTTTAAATAATATATATATATATATATATATATTTATATTATATTTTATTGCATAGTATCCTTTCAATTTTCCTATAAATAGGATGCTTAGTTAGAATTGAAATCACACCAGAAATTCAAAGAATTCTCTTCTATAATCTTGAACGTATTTCTTTAGAGTTTTAAGAAGCTTTAAGTGTAGTGCAAGTTTTCTTCAAGTATATCTCCGCCCTACCTGTTGGAGTACTCTTCTTTATAAGGTAAGGGGTATTATTTCTTTCGTATTCATGAAGAGAACTTCTGTTATTCCAATCTTTATTATTCGTTGGGATAACTTTGATATCTGTGAGCTACCCTATACTTGGTAAAATTCTTCGTTATTCCATTCTTTATCATTATGTTGAAATAACTTTGTATGCCAAGCACCGCATCATGGTGAAATTCTTTTGTTATTCCATTCTTTATCATTATGTTGGAATAACTTTTAATACATGCCAAGCAATCATGCATCATGGTGAAATTTTTTACATTATTCCATTCTTTATCATTATGTTAGAATAACACATACATCAATCAAGTACCGCATACGTGGTGAAATTCTACATTATTCTATTCTTTATTATTACATTGGAATGTCCTGGCTTGCGTTTAATTTCACCTAACTTTGGTTTTCGTCCTTTATTATTACGCCGGAATATCTTGTTTGTGCATTTACGCATTGACTGGTTCCATTATTTATTATTCATGTTAGAATATATCACATGCGTGCGTTCTGGCGTGACACAGTTCCATTATTTATTATTTTGTTGAAATAACTCCATGCATGCGATTACTATCGCATGCATGGTGAATTCTTACGTTATTCCATTCTTTATTATTACGTTGGAATAACTTTGCATACATATGGATTACCACATGCATGGTGAATGACCATTCGTATTCATTTCTTATTAAATTGTGGAAATGACACATCACGTGGATTCTGCATAATGGTGAAAATCCATTAGATTTCATATATTCTATGATACTCATTTGGTTAAAATTTTCGCTTCTATACTCCATGTAATTAGTGAAAATTCTTGATATTTGCGCTTCATCCCAAGATCTTTTCATGGAAATATTCTTCTGAGCATTCTTAAATTTTACTCCACAAAGCAGTATCATGTTGACAATTTAGACATTATTGAGTTCAGGATAAATTAACTTATAAATCTTTAAAATTTATTCTTGAACTTGTTTTATTGAATTATTCTGTCATTGTCATCATCCTCATGCTTATATTGTGATGAAAGTCATCTTTGGCTTACGTGCATAAATAGACTTGGTATTATTATGACCAGGGATTATTCGGTATAATCATGATCTGTAATGTTATAAATGATGTGGTAAAAGTCCTCAGTGGCTTGTAGTGCATTGATGGACAGTTTTTGGTATGATTATGACCAGTGATTATTCGGTATAGTCATGACCATTGATGATTTAATGAATATCCTTGGCCCGTAGTGCAGGGAAGATTCGATGATATGGTTTATTTATTAAGATGAGTCTCAGCAATAAAAATGGATGAAAACATTTTAAATCATAGAAGATAATAGATATCATGCTCTACTTGACTCTTCTAATGGATTGCTTATTCACTGCAGTTAAACTTGATGTCTATTGTATTTTATCATTTTAACATTGTTGAAGACTAATAATAATTTATTCTGCATTATCTTAGTCATAATATTTCTTACTGGACTAGTTGAGCTCACCCCTTTTTTTCACTATTCTCTTCAGGAAATGAGAACGTAGCCGGGACTAGTCGAGGAACGGAGTGACGGTCCAGATGATAGTATTAATAGTCCTCACTATTCTATTAAATAGTGTGACAATAAATGTATTGAAGACTCCTTTGAGTGTGGATATTGTCTAGATGACAATATTCTTATTAAAACTCTCAATTTATGTTTTGTTGTATTTTACACGACTGTTGTATAATTAGTTTGTATTTGCATTCAGTACTTTGTATCTGACGACCCAAGATGGGTGATGTATACCTATTTTGGGGGTGTCACACTAAAGGCTGTCCCGGAGAAGTCAAAGATGGTTCAGGAGAATGCTTTTGTCGTGACTTCCCAAAAAGCGAGGAACCTAAACGAAGTTATCACGGGTAAACTAATCATAAACTCTTACGAAATTTATACCTTATTAGATACCGGTTCAACACATGCATTCTTTTATTTCACCTTCTTGTGCTCAACGTTTAAACTTGAATCCTGATAAATTAGACTTTGATTTATCTGTTGAAACTCTGTTAGGAGAAACCTTCATTACATTCACAGTTTACAAATTTTGTTTGATTCAAATTGGCACCCTCACATTACCTATTGATCTCATCTCTTTGAAAATACTTGATGTGATTTTAGAAATTGACTGGTTAACTACCCATCATGCTAAAATTGATTGTTTTCGTAAGGTCATTAGTTTTCATATTCCTAATCAACCTGTTATAAGAATTCAAGCAACCAAACTATTGAAATCAATCGTTGTCATCTTTAGCGATAAAGCCATTTGTTTATTGAAAAACGGATGTCAAGCTTTCTTAGCCCATGTCACCGATTTAAATAAAAATACTTCAGATTTGAATGAAATTTCTGTTGTTAATAAATTCCCTGACGTATTTCTCGAAGAACTTCCTGACCTATCCCAGAGCGTGAAATCGAATTTTGTATTGACCTTGAACCCGGTACAAAACTTATTTTCAAAACCCCATATCGAATGACTCCTATTGAACTTCAGGAGTTAAAAGCACAATTTTAAGAATTATTAGACATCGACTTCATACGTCCTAGTACATCACCTTGGAGTGCTCCTAATTTATTCGTAAAGAAGAAAGATGGGAGTATGCGATTCTGCATTGACTATCAGGAATTGAACCATGTCACCATAAAAAATGAGTACTCGTTACCTCGTATTGATGACCTATTTAACCAATTGCAAGGTGCTAAATACATCTATAACTATATTTTTTATGTTGAAATATCAAAAAATATTGTGAAAATATCAATTTCTTTTAAAATATAAAGAGATATGCGTATTTTTTAATTTTAAAATTAGTCAATTTAATTAGAAAGATCAGAGTAAGTAAATTTTCAGCGACCAACATAGTATAATATACATCTTAAAATAACTGAAATGAGCCTAAGGTAAATGCTATCACGTCAAATGGGTCACTCTGCTTTGTTCTGATAATCAGCTGGATGGATTGATCTAAAATGTTGTTTATAAATTGAAGGGCTACTGGCATCCTTGATCTGCGAATCGAGAGAAGGTAATTCAACCAGCAAACAATCGAGTTGTGATGGGCTTATAAATGACAAATCGGGCTTTTCCGGAGAAGTAGGCCTTAGTAGAGCCCATTTTTGACCTTGAGTATTGGGCTTTTCTTTATGCAACGTCCATAAATTTGTCTTAGTAATTTATTTATCATTTCATCACTATTAAACTATCCTTTTTTTTTTTTTATCTATTTTTGAAAATTAATGTGAAACAAAAAATGCATAATTAACCCATTACAAAATACTCCCTCCGTCCCAAATTAATTGCTCAATTTTGACTTTTTAAAGTCAAATTGACCATTTTTAAAATTAATCTTTTTATTATTTTTGCTAAAATATAGGTGAAGAGATTATAACCAAAAGAAAATATATATAATTTATTACTAACCCCAATTTTTATAATTTTAGAAATTTATTTATATATGCTTAATTATTAATTCTAAAAATAGTCAATTTGACTTAAAAAAATTAAAAGCGAGTAATTAATTTGGGACGAGGAGTATATATCGTAATGACACCATTATTATTAAAAATTCTTAGCTGATATTAGGTGTAATATTTTGTGAACATAATTATCTTTAAATTTTGGTTTTTAAAATTTATCTATAATTATGCGCCAAAAAGATATTTATAAATGGGAATTGTGTACACTATCTATATACTTCCTCCGTCTTCAAAAGTATGGTCTAATGTTTTATTTAGCGAGGTTCATTAATATAAAAAAGAATTCGTAACTTTATAAAATTATTAAGAATAAATTTAAAATAATTTTTATTTTAATGTGTTAAAAATATATGATTGAGCACAGTCAGTATCAAACTCTAATACTACGTTTAGATTGAAGTAATGAATGTGGTAATATAATAACTAATTCATATGGAATGAAAAAAATTGCGTTTGATTGCGATTGAAATAAAAAAATTATGTTTGGTTCCTTAAAAAAAAAACATATAAAATAATTTATTTCAATTAAAATAAAATAAATTATTTTATTTTAATTGAAATAAATTATTTTATTTTTTTATTATATTCCTTTGATCCAAACCTAATATAACTCTAAAACAAAAAAGGTACTAGACTAGTAATTGATATGAAAAGATATTTGTTGGGTATAAATCATTAAATGAGAATTGGCTTTTGGCGGTCGGTAACTGGGTATTTACTTTGACCAAAACAACGTCGTTCACGTGGCACTAAAAGGGCAGATTAGTTAATTTCATGAATGACGTTGTCACATCGTACTGTCTACTCAGATTCTACTTTTGCTTCTACGTGGCTCCAATTTGACGGCTGATTTATCAGTCAGATTTTAAATGGATATAACACGTGTAAAATACTAATAAACTTAGAAATATAAAATTTATATATGATGTTTTTGTGTGATATTTTAATTAGTCTCACATTAATTTAATAATTTATTATTATTATTATTATTTAATTTGGGGAATTCGAACATATGATCTCTTACTTGATAAGAGGCCTAAATTACTATTGAGTCAAAAGCTCTCGATCAATAATTTAAATTTGGTAACTTGATAGATTATTATTTTTTAACTTTACTCAATTATTAGTGACAAATAATAAATTGTATCTTCAATAATAAATGTGTAAAAAACTTAAATTTTGGATTGTTAAGTTAATTTTTGAGAATACCAAAATTTATGACTTAAAAGACATGAAAATCAAGAAAAGAAAAAAAACTTTTAAGCTACCGAGTTATTAAATTTGAAATGCTAATTTAACTAATCATAATCAATCAAAATGACTCGGTTTTTATCTTATTATATATTGGTATAGATACCATGAAATTGTGATTTTAAATTTTGTGAAAATTCTCTCACTTTATGTTATTATCAAAATAAATTGTTTTTTTAACAAATATTTAATCCCTTTCAAATTTATGATTCATTTCTAAAGTAATAATTCTTTTTTTAAAAATAAATTTATATTTCATGAAACACTATTTGAGATAAAAATATTAAAACCCTATCAATTATCATTATTACTCTTTGAATTATATATATCTATTAAATATACTAAAATGCAGTAAATGATACCATAGCTTGACATCTGTTATTCTCACAATTGAACACGTGTCCTGCCTAATTAATGTTCCTTAAGACCCTTAAAAAAATTGCCCAACTAGCATAACAAATAAGGATGAAAACAAACCATCATTCCCCTAAATTTTAGATTTATAATCCCCTAAATCACTATAAATTTAAACAATTTTGATAATGTGAGACTTCAAATTTTATGAATAAAGATTTAAATTTCTAGAAATATTTTTTCAAAATTATGGTGTGGATTTGATATAATGCTATAGTTGTGGGTAATATTTATAAATTTTACAAAGTATGCAAGTTTTTATATAATATTCGTTTGGTCGGAGAATATTCTTTTTATCGGAGAATATCCGTACGACGACACAATCATTGGTGGACCCCACAACGGAATTATTGTCAGGTTGAGAAAACGACAAAAATATTTTTATGAAAATAATGGCGGAAGTTTTACCGTTAAAACTGTTGAACTACTCGGTAGTAAAAAATACGATGTCGTGTGGTTGTATAGTAGCATACGGTATTGATTATTGATGCTTACATTGAGAAGTCACTCGGTTTTATTCAATTATTACTCTGATAATTCTGTTGCATAGTATCTCACGTTATTTGATTGATTATTGTCGATATTTTATATATTATTAAATGAATAATTGAGATGATAGAGTTATAATATTATTATTATTTGCAATATTAACGATGTGCAGAAGTTACGCGAGGAGATGTTTGGTCACTAATTGCTGCGATAGGGAGAAATCTTATTGGAAAGTCCCTCTTTCACAGGAGCGACACAGTCGATTAATATTGTGAATTATAATAATGATGATAAATGTTGTTAAATATATTGAGATGCTTTTTTATGAAGTCACGGAAGTTTGTATATATATATATATATATATAAAATTTTGTTTTATTAGTATTATTAATGTAATGTAAAGCGAAAAGCTTTTTATATAAAAGCAGAATACTTTTATAAAGTTATTTGTTTTATTAGACAATAATTAGAATATATTATATTACTATTATGCGTAGTATTTTGCATAGTAAAATCTTTTTATATAAAGCAGAATACTTTTATAAAGTTATTTGTTTTATTAGATAATAATTAGAATATATTATATTTTATTATGCATAGTGTTGCAGTAATTATGTCTGCATAGTATTTTGTATAGTAAAATCTTTTTATATAAAAGCAGAATACTTTTATAAAGTTATTTGTTTTATTAGACAATAATTAGAATATATTATATTTTATTTATCGTAGTGTTGCATAGTGTCTGCGATAGTGTTTTGCAGTAGTAATTTTTTTTTATATAAAAGCAGAGAATACTTTTATAAACTTATTCGTTTTATTAGATTATAAATAAAATATATTATATTTTATTTAAAAGATTTTGTTTTATTAGAATATTTTATTAATTTGCATAGTAAATCAATATGGACCGTCAGTTTCAAAAGTAAATCAATCTGGACCGTTTATAAATTAGTTCTTATTAGGTCCATTCTCTATAAATAAAGAAGCTCATTCCTTCATTATTTCTTACTTGAATTCTTTGAAACTAGAGAGAAATTATAGAGAGAAAGAAGAAAAGTATTCTGCTACTTCACTACTCTTATATCTAGTTTCTTCTAAGGTAAGGGATATTATTTGTTGTACTCGTAAAGGGTATTATTTCTTTTGTATTCATGAAGAGAACTTACATTATTCTATTCTTTATTATTACATTGGAATAACTTTTGTATCTGTGCTACTATAGCTACCTATACTTGGTGAAATTCTTACATTATTCCATTCTTTATCATTATGTTGGAATAACCTATCTCACAATCTTGCATACGTGGTGAAATTCTTACATTATTCCATTCTTTATTATTCTGTTAGAACATCCCGTCTTTGCGTTTCGCGTGACACAATTCCGTTATTTATTATTACATTGGAATATCCCGCATTCGGTGCGTACATCTTGACTGGTTCCATTAATTATTATTACATTGGAATAACACATGCATGCGATCTATTGCATGCGTGGTGATTTTATTCATTGTTATTTCATTCTTTATTATTACGTTAGAATATATCTGTTGGTGCAATTCGCTTTGACTTGGTTAGTATTATTTATTATTACATTGGAATAACATATGCATGCGATGGCATATCGCATGCCTGGTAATTTCTTTTGTTATTCCATTCTCTATTATACTCGGTGGGTTAAAGTTTTGGCTTCTATACTCCATGAAATTAGTAGAATATCCTGGATATTTGGGCTTCATCCAGTATCTTATCGTGGAAATATTCTTCTAAGCATTCTTGAATTTTACTCCACAAAGCAGTATCATGTTGACAATTTGGACGTTATTGGTTCCTGGATAAATTAATTCTTGAACTTGTTTTATTGGATTCTTATATCATTGTCATCATCCTCATGCTTATATTATGTTGAAAGTCATCTGTGACTTGTTGTGCATAGATGGACTTGGTATGATTATGACTAGGGATTATTCGGTATAATCATGACCGTAATGTTACAAATGATGTGGTAAAAGTCCTCATTGGCCGTCGTGTATTGATGGACAGTTGTTGGCATGATCATGACCATTGATGAATACACGAATATCCTTGGCCCGTAGTGCATGGATAATTTGTGGTTGTGATACTAATGAATATCCTTGGCCGTAGTGCAGGGATGATGTGGATTATTTATTAAGCTGAGTCCCAGCGATAAAAGTCATAAAAAAACCTTTTTAAATCATAAAAGATAGTAGATTTTATTCTCTACTTGACTCTTTTAATGTATTGCTTGTTCCGCACTAGTTAAACTTGATGTTTGTTATATTATATCAGTTTAACACTGTTGAAGGCTAACAATAATTTATTCTGCATTATCTTAGTCATAATATTTCTTACTGGGCTAGTTGAGCTCACCCCTTTCTTTCACTGTTCTCTTCAGGAAATGAGAACGTAGCCGGGACTAGTCGGGGAACGGAGTGACGGTCCAGATGATAGTATTAGTAGTTATCACTATTTTGTTAAATAGTGTGACAATAAATGTAATGAGGACTCCATTGAGTGTGGATATTGTCTAGATGACAATATTCTTATTAAAACTCTAAGATTATGTTATGTCGTATTTTATATGACTGTTGTATAATTAAGTTGTATTTGTATTATGTACCATGTATTTGGCGACTCAGAATAGGTGATGTATACCTATTTTGGGGGCGTCACAGTTGGTATCAAAGCTTAGGGATATAATCCCTGGCTGAGATGTGTGATAAGAACTAGGAGGGGAGAGACGGGGAATTCTTTCGCTAGTATGACCTACCTAAATTTATTTGGTATTTAATTGGTCGATCAGAGTATAGGGATATTATGTGATATGTTAATTAACCCTTGTTTTGTGGCAGTATTTGAAAATGACATCCGAGAATGTTGATAATAGCAATGGAGCACAGGAGATCGTTGAGTCTTCACAGATCAATAATCAGGATAATTTGCATCAGGAAGGCGACAATTCTCATGCAAACAAAAATATTGACCAAATTATGAATGATGGGATGTTCAGAGGTTTTCTGCAGTTCATGCAACACCAAACGAGAGAGACACTTGTTAATTATACAGGTGGAAACAATGGTAATCCACGGTTGGTCACCGCTAAGCAGTTCAAGGAGCTGGGACCATCGGAGTTTTTGGGAAAGCCAGACCCACTTAAGGAGGAGACGTGGTTAAAGCAGATTACAAAGATATTTGATGTCTTGGGATGCTCAGAGGAGTAAAAGGTTCCCTTCGCCACCTTTATGTTGCATGAAGAGGCATATTACTGGTGGGAATCGTAAAAGCGTTACCGACTGGCCTTTTCAAGATGTCTTGGGAGAAGTTCCAAGAGATGTTCAACGATAAGTACTTTCCTGAAAGTATTCGTCACATGAAGGAAGTGGAATTTATCAAGCTGGAGAAAAATAATATGACCGTGTCGCAGTACGAGGCTAAGTTTGGGGAGTTATCCCGGTTTGCATCCCATTTGGTCGATAATGAGGAGCGAATGATGCGAATGTTTCTGCGAGGTTTGAAACCTGATATACGACAATACCTCATTTCTCACAAACTTTGTTTATATTCAGATGTTGTGAATAGGGCTCAGTTATTGGAGCGTGATAATGAGTCGGCCTGACAACCAAAAGGCAATGACCAACAACACGATGATAATAAATGCAGGTGGCAACGACCATCGGAACAATGATAACCATCGTGGGGAAATTATCATGCCAAGAATGGTAACCACTTGGTGGTAATCATGGCCAAGATAATAGAAGTGGAAATTTCAAGAAGAGGAGGTTCAATAATGATGGAAAGACAACAACATCGATTTTCGTTTCAAAGGAAGAAGAAGCGACCACTTACCGGTCGTATGTTTCAAATGCGGACGGGAGGGACACATCGAGTCCAAACTGTCTGTGACAATCAAAGCGTGTTTCAATTGCGGAAGAGAGGGTCACCTAGCTCGATTATGTCATGTAGTGAAGTCTAGTCTAGCTGGGATAGTGATGCCAAAGGATGTCTTAGACAAGTCAAAGCCGGTAGTTTAAGTGAGAGCGTTTGTCGAGGACCTCGAACGAAGTTAGCACGGGTTAGTTAATTATAATTTTTTGTGAAGTCTATACCTTATTAGATACCGATTCTACCCATTATTTTATCTCTCTTGCTTGCGCTCAATGTTTAAATTTGACCCCAGAGAAGTTAGACTTTGACTTATTAGTTGAAACTTCGTTAGTAGAAACCTTCGTTACCTCCACTATTTATAAATCTTGTTTGATTCAAATCGACACTTTCACGTTACCTGTCGATCTTATCTCTTTGAAAATACTTGCCTTTGATGTAATTTTAGGAATCGATTGGTTAACTACTCATCATTTTTTTTAAGTAAGGTTGTTAGCTTTCATATTCCTAACCAACCTGTTATGCGAATTCAAGCAACCAAACCACTAAAGTTAATCACTGTTATATCAAGCCATAAGTAAAGAGCCCCGATCCTTTCGTTGTTAACTTCCTTGTGTGGAATGAACCGAAGCCAGACTTTCTGTAGGCGACGCCGTGAATGACGATGAAAAGTTGATAGGTATCAATGTGATGTGTTATCCAAGTCTTGGATGAGAGTCACAGTTTTTAAACGATATTTTTATTGTTAATAAATTTTTGGACGTATTCTTGAAGACTTTTTGGCTTACCCCAGAGCGTGAAATCGAATTTTGTACTGACCCCAGTACAAAACCCAATTTCTAAAACCCTTAAATATTTCTTCAACTAAAACGAACGTAACATGAGCCAAAGACGTTGGCTCGAGTTATTGAAGATTACGACTATACCATTCAATATCATTATAGAAGAGCGAACGTGGTAGCTGACGCGTTGAGTAGAAGATCGTATGCGGTTATGAGTGTGACGTTGTTAACACAAAGACCCATTTCGTATAACTTACAAATGATGAAGATAGAGTTAAAGACTACAGGGACCCACGTGAAGATAACGAATATCTGAGTAGAATCGACTTTAATCGATAAAGTTAAAAGTCGCTCAAGCTACATACTCGGTGATGAATGTGAAGAAGAAGGTTCAAGAGGCGTTATTTTAGAAGCAAGAATCGATGAGAGGAAATCTTAACCCTCGATTTTAATTGGCCCATTTGAAATCCTTGATCGAGTAGGAAGCGTGGCTATAGACTCGTTTTACTGCCAAATATGTTGCGTGTTCATAACATTTATCACGCATCTGGAGATGTTACGTAAATATGTGGATAACGAACCACATTATTGATTTATAAGCTGGAAGAGATAGCGGATAATTTAACGTATATGAGATGTACTGTTAAAATCTTGGATAATATATTCTACGACACTTAAAGGTTATACCTCAAGAGTTAGAATCGAAATGAAGTGTCCTCATCTCATTTGACATACCAGTGCGTCACGTAAATTTCGAAGACAAAATTTCATAAGGAGGGGAGATTGTGAGACCCCAAATTTTATGAATAAAGATTTAAATTTCTCGAAATATTTTTTCAAAATTATGGTAGGGATTTGATATAATGTTATAGTCGTGGGTAATATTTATAAATTTTGCAAAGTATGCAAGTTTTTATATAATATTCATTGGGTCAAAAAATATTCTTTTTATCGGGGAATATTCGTACGACGACACAATCATTGGTGGACCCCACAACGGAATTATTGTCGGGTTGAGAAAACGACTAAAATATTTTTATGAAAATAACGGCGGAAGTTTTACCGTTAAAGCTGTTGAACTACTCGATAGTAAAATCTGATGTCTGGCGTGGTTGCGTAGTAGCACGGTATTGATTATTGATGCTTACGTGAGAAGTCACTTAGTTTTATTCAATTATTGCTACATTAATTCTTTGCATAGTATCTCACGTTATTTGATTCAATTATTGTCGATATTTTATATATTATTAAATCAATAATTGAGATAATGAGTTATTAATATTATTATTTGCAATATTAACATGATGTCTAGAAGTTACGCGAGAGAGAGGTTTGGTCACCTAATTCTTGGCGTCGATAGGGAGAAATCCTTATTGAAAAGCCCCTCTCTTTCACAGGAGCGATGCTGGTCGATTAATATTGTGAATTATAATAATGATGATAAATGTTGTTAAATATATTGAGATGTCTTTTTTATGAAGTCACGAAAGTTTGTATATATATATATATATATATAAATTTTGTTTTATTAGTATTATTAATGTAATAAAATGAAAAAGCTTTTTATATAAAGCAGAATACTTTTATAAAGTTATTTGTTTTATTAGACAATAATTAGAATATATTATATTACTATTATGCATAATGTTTTGCATAGTAAAATCTTTTTATATAAAAGCAGAATACTTTAATAAAATTATTTGTTTTATTAGACAATAATTAGAATATATTATATTTTATTATGCATAGTATTGCATAATAGTGCTGCATAGTGTTTTGCATAATAAAATCTTTTATATAAAAAGCAGAATACTTTTATAAAGTTATTTGTTTTATTAGACAATAATTAGAATATATTATATTTTATTATATATATAATAGTGCTGCGTAGTGTTTTGCATAGTAAATTTTTTTTTATATAAAGCAGAATACTTTTATAAACTTATTCGTTTTATTAGATTATAAATAGAATATATTATATTTTATTTAAAAGATTTTGTTTTATTAGAATATTTTATTAATCTGCATAGTAAATCGATATGAATAGTCAGTTTCAAAAGTAAATCAATCTGGATCGTTCATGAATTAGTTCTTATTAGGTCCATTCTCTATAAATAGAAGCTCATTCCTTCATTATTTTTTACGAATTCACTGAAAAAACTAGAGAGAGAAACTATAGAGAGAGAAAGAAAAGTAAGTATTCTCTTACTTCACTACTCCTATATCTAGTTTCTTCTAAGGTAAGGGATATTATTTGTTTTACTTCGTAAGGGGTATTATTTCTTTTCGTATTCATGAAGAGAACTTACATTATTCTATTCTTTATTATTACATTGGAATAACTTTTATGTATCTGTGCTACCCCTATACTTGGTGAAATTCTTACATTATTCCATTCTTTATCATTATGTTGGAATAACATACATGCAATCATCTGCATACGTGGTGAAATTCTTTTGTTATTCCATTCTTTATTCCATTCTTTATTACTACATTGGAACATCACATGCATGCGTTTCTGCATGATTGATTACCATTATTTATTATTACATTGGAATATCCCGGTGCATATATTCACTGACATTATTTATTATTTGATTCAGATTATTTATTATTACATTGGAATAACATTATGTACCAATTGAATGGTCCTTTGTATTATCGAAATATGCACTGGTGATTTCTTTTGTTTTTCCATTCATTCTATTATATTCGGTGGGTTAAAGTTTTGACTTCTATACTCCATGAAATTAGTAGAATATCCACGGATATTTGCGTTTCATCAAAGTGTTTTTCATGGAAATATTCTTACAAGCATTCTTGAATTTTACTCCTGAAAGCGATATCATGTTGACAATTTGGGCGTTATTGGTTCTGGATAAATTAATTCTTGAACTTGTTTTATTGGATTCTTATATCATTGTCATCATCCTCATGCTTATATTATGTTGAAAGTCATTTGTGGCCTGTTGTGCATAGATAGACTTGGTATGATTATGACCAGGGATTATTCGGTATAATCATGACCATAATGTTACAAATGATGTGGTAAAAGTCCTCATTGGCCGTAGTGCATTGATGGACAGTTGTTGGCATGATTATGACCATTGATGAATACACGAATATCCTTGGCCCGTAGTGCGTGGATAATTTGTGGTTGTGATCTTAATGAATATCCTTGGTAGTAGTGCGGGGATGATGTGGATTATTTATTAAGCTGAGTCCCAGCGATAAAAGTGATGAAAAACCTTTTTAAATCATAAAACATAGTAGATTTTATTCTCTACTTGACTCTTTTAATGGATTGCTTGTTCCGCTGTAGTTAAAATTGATGTTTGTTATATTGTATCAGTTTAACACTGTTGAAGGCTAACGATAATTTATTACGCATTATCTTAGTCATAATATTTCTTCTTTGGGCTAGTTGAGCTCACCTCTTTCTTTCTTTGTTCTCTTGAGGAAATGAGAGCGTGGCAAGGAATAGTCGGGGAGCGGAGGGCGATCAGGATGATAGTATTAGTAGTCATCACTATTCTGTTAAATAGTGTGACAATAAATGTAATGAGGACTCCATTGAGTGTGGATATTGTCTAGATGACAATATTCTTATTAAAACTCTTAGATTATGTTATGTCGTATTTTATATGACTGTTGTATATTTAAGTTGTATTTGTATTCTGTACCATGTATTTGGCGACTCAGAATAAGTGATGTATACCTATTTTGGGGGCGTCACAGATAATATCAACGGTTTTGATATTATCCTTTGTAATTTAATTATTATTTAATAAAATCACTACTTAATGCTATTAATTAATTTTTCGGATTTATAATCTTCTAAATCACTACAAATCTAAACAATTAATAGCATAATGTCATTCTCTTAATTTTTTAGATTTATAATCCCCTAAATAACTATAAATCTAAACTTTGTTAGTTCCTAGTAGGCACAATATAGATCTAGAAGGGGGGTTGAATAGATCCTTTTTAATTTCTAATACTTTTCTCGTTTATTTTGTCTCGCTCATGAATTAGCATATGACGAACATAAGAATCTTTTCAAGCACAGCGGAATAAATAAAAGATCCCTTTCATTGATATATTCATAATTAGACATACATTGTTCGTAGAGCTAATTCAGTAATAAGCAGTTAAAACATACATAGCAGTTAATATACATAATATAAATGACACAATGGGTTTTAAGTGGTTCAGAGACTCAAGCTCCTAATCCATTCTTCTACTTTCAAAGAGCAGAATTTCCACTAAGGAAGGGCAGCACCCTGAATCACTAAGATTCCTTCAAGACTAGCAGTCTTGGAACTTCAGTTCAGTTCACTAAGAACTCTTCAAGGCCAGCAGCCTTGGAACTTCTCTAGTTCCCTAGGAACTCTTCAAGTCCAGCAGGCTTGGAACTTCATTTAGTCACTCTGGACAAGGACCTCTCAGGCCCTGGCTTGTTGTTGTTGTTGTTGGTGGTGGTGGTGTTGAGCTGCTAAGATGTCTTTAAGCTTGAACATCTTATGTACTTAGCAGCTTGGTGTGGTCCTCTTTGTATTCTTCTTTGAGTCTGGACCACATCTTCTTTGGTGCAGCTGATCTTTACTCCTTTCTGCTCATCTTCATCTGATGTCAGCTGTGCACCATCACCATCTGGATTTGCTAAGTCTTTGATCTTTTGGTAAACTTCGTCTGGCACTTAGCAAACCTTGAACCCTTCTTGAATGTTTTGCAGACATGATTCTGCTTCTGTTCTTTTTCAGCTTTTGGTTCATGGTGATCTGCAGAGTGGCTCTCTTGATCTTCTTTGTATTTTGCCACTTTTCTGAATGTTATCTTCTTGGCCTTCTCGGCTCTCAGCTTGGCTGCCATCTTCAATGGCATTCTCATCTTTGTTGAGTGAAGCTCTAGTCTATTTAAGTCCTTCTTCAAAGCTGCTTCACTTCTATCTATGTAGTCTCAACATCAATGAGATTTGTTCTGTTAATCTCTGGTGGAACTCGTAGAGTCAACAGTAGCATTCCAACAACTCAACGATTCTGCAACTTGGCAATCATCAGCGACTCTTGATCTTTGAAGCTCTGTTGATTTATACTACTTCCCAATCTTTCCGTTGGAAACTAGCCGTTAAAATCTTTTTGAATTGCCTCATAGATCTCAAGTTATTTGGTGTAGACTGCAGATGTGACATGACATGACTTTCTGACACTGCAGTCTACTGTTTCACCTACCCCATCAGAGATGTTACTTTTATATCTTGGGTAGGTAGTCAACTTTATTACCTCCTTTTGATTTCTCGATCAGAGGTTGTCCTTTTGCATCGATACTCTCAATAAGCTCTTGTCCGAATACCAACCTTCAGATTGAACCATTGTCAATGCTTCAATCTTCGGATGACCGAACTCTACGATTTTGATGCTTGCTTTCTTGGACCTGATCGTAGTGTCTTGTTGACTTGCTCATTTGACATGTAGAGACAACACTACGATCTTTGAAGAATGTTCATTGGATCTTCAATGTAGAACACTTCTTCCTTCTCTTGTGCAGTGCCTTAACACTTCTGTTTGCCTCGACTGTTCTCAAATACGGATGGCTTGACTCTTTACTCTGGCCCTTTCTGAGTAACAAGACACTTCAGATTTGTGGCGTGTCCAGCTCGCTTTCTTCTTGTGATCTCCCATTCACTTATCATCAATGGACTGACCCAATGCTTAATCAATTTAGCCTTGTTCTTCTGAGGCTAACCAGTATCTCTGTGTACACTCCATCAGTTCTTTCTTTGTTTGGAAAACACTATGATCCAGGTGCTTCCAAGATTGATGTTTTCTATTTACTTGACAACAACTGCATTAGCTGACTTTCCTTAGTCAGTTATTGAAGTCTTCTTATGATCAACTTGTGGAAGACTTCATCTCGAATGGCTTCCTGACTTCAATCTGGATCTTTGATTGAGTTGATGCTTAGATCTTGTTAGCTTGCATGCTATTCGTTGAGTGTTCTGGTTTCCTTCAGGTGGAATGTATCTTTGCAGTACCAACCAGAGGCTTCATCCCTTTGAATATTCTGGGAGTGCTCATTTGTTGAGAATCGTATTAACTACGATTACGCCTTGGCGTTATGAGCACATCTGTTGAAGTCTCGATTCTACACTCTACGATTGACCGGTTGTGCGAACACTACGACTACGAGATCGAGATCTTGACACTCTACGATTTAGCTTGGTTACATGCGAACACTACGACTACGAGATCAAATCTTGACACTCTACGATTTCTGTCGTTATGCTTGTTGTCTTCATCTGATCTTGCTCGACCATGATCTCTGCCTTTGATACGATCAGTAGACTCTACGACTAAGAGTGTAGTCTACGATTCTTGACTTAACCCGGCGGATGCTCGGTCGGCTCGTAAGCGGTGTTTCTACGATTACGAACATGACTTCCTCGATAGACTACGGCTCAGGAAGTCTTTACTCGACACTTATGATCCTTCCTCGTCTCTCTCGTGACGATCTACGAACTCAAAGAGATCTCTATCTTGCAGACTACGATTACGCGCTTGATAGCTTTTCGAGTTTTCCTTGACTCTCTTGGCGGACTACGATTTACAGTGCGGTGCTTTCGACGATCGAGACAAACTATCTATTACATCATAAGATCAACCTAACATGCTTGATCTTTCTATATTTATAGTCCTTGTACATCATTTTCTTTTAAGGACTTTACAAAATTTCATTTAGCTTATGTAGGATCATCCTAACATATTTGATCGATTCATTCTAAGTTAACATACATATGTTTTTATAATCTATCGGAGGACTTTACATGTTTTTTTCTTAATCAAAGCATACTTGCGTATTCATTCATATATATATATCATAATCAAATCATATGTAAATAGGAATATCATTCACATGCTTATTCTAACAAACTTCATTAAGAATAAGCACGTGAATAATATTCTAACAAACTCTTTATAATTTTATAATCTTTTAAAATTTGTTTACACCACATGGGCCTCCGACTTTATATATTATACAAGATTAGCTCCATTAAGTATGCGAAAATTCTTCAATTTTAATAACGGAAAAGGTTATATTACAACAAAACATGTCGATTTTTATTATAACTAGACTCATTAATCAACTATTTATATATTTGTATCAATTTAAAGACTTATTATTTTGTCTACTCATAACTAAAGTAGACATATTTATTTGTCCTAATATATAAAAAAGACTATTTGAGTTATCTTCTCACCTTCCAAGTTTCTTTGAGTCACTAAAACTCTAAAAGTCAAAAAAGGTTTAAACTAATTAAGGTTACAAAGAAGATAAGGACAGCATAAATCTTGAAGAATATCAAGTTGGAAAATGACATTTTATATTATTTTTTAATATTTTTATACGTATGACCTATATATTAGTTGATATGTCGAATTTTTATTGACTAATATATGATGGATTAAACGTATAAAAATATTAAAAAATAATATAAAAATATTAAAAAATAATATAAAAATATCAATTTACTACTCACTTTTATTTGATAAAATTAGATTTGTTAAAGGGTGTTAGGTATGCTACATGTTTTTAAATAATTGGAGGTGCTGACTCATTGCGTAACACAAGATATTTCTTACATAAAGCCGGAGGCGGCTTTTGGTGTTAACAAAATTAAGCATTTTTAGCTTCCGAAAATGTAAAGTAACTTTTAAGATAATTTTTATTTTATTTTCCTTTTTACATTTATTATTTAATTTTATTATTTTTTTTATTTTATCGTATATATAATTTATATACACAAAAATATATATATATATATATATATGTATGTATATGTGAAAGTATTATGTGATTCATTTTTATGTAATAGTAGCATTATTTTAAAACATAAAGGACTTTTAGTTTGGTTTCTTGTTTTTGTGATTAGAATGGCATCAAAATTATTTGATATTTTCATACCCAATCATTAAAGTTCCTGAAGGATAATGTTGGTGATTTTTTGTCACTCCATTATTATACTCCCTCCATCCTAAATTATCACACTTATATATTAAGAATTATAATTATTATGTCAAATTTATTATTAAAAATATAATTATATCCATAATTATATAATTTGGGGATTATAAGGAGAAAAAAAAAATGAATAGGATAAACTTATAAAATAACCACTTTAATTGTTTAAAAAATGCAGTTATTTTAGTATAATAATTTTTTTAAAATATAATTTGGGATGAAGGGAGTATATAAGTAAGCTTTCACCAATATATAAATGCCTAAAAGGGAGATGAATAAATATATATAAATCTCCACAAATTTAATTAGCAATTACAGGAGTGAATTCCAACCAATTATTGATGCAAGCCTTCCTATAATTATAACAGTCCTTTTGGGACTCTAGTCCTATTTTTTTATATGTATTTAAATGATACCCAAATTATTAAATTTTATAAAAATTTTAATTTTAATAAATTTTATAAATTATTTGGGAGTCATTAAAAAAAAAATCCGGTCCTCCTAGCATTTTTGTAATTATAATTGCCGTGACTGATGTATGCATGTCTTTTTTGGAAGTTCCAATAATATGTTCCACTTTGCAAAATTTCAATTTCTTATAATGATAATGCTCATGTTCTTTTCTTTTCATCTCTCTCCCTCGTCTTTTATTACTACATGGAACACCCTCCGTTTTTTTTTTTTAATATAAGTCGTTTTAAAAAAATATATTTGTTTCTTAATATAAGTTATTTTAGAATTTCAAGTAAACATTAATTGTTTAATTTCTAATATTATCCAAAATATTAAATATAACTTTGGTTTTCTCACTATTTTCTATCCAATAAATAACAATCTATTCTTTCAATACAGAGGCCAAATAGACAATTAATATTATAGTTAATATTATCTGATCATTTCATTATCTTTGTAAAAGCTACGAAGCTATTTTATACCAAAAAGCGGAGGAAGTAGTAACTTGTGAGTGGGTTCCAGCTGCGGACTCGACTCGACTCAAAAATTTAAAATTGATGTTATTTACATAAGTTTCGAAAAAAATAATAAAGTATAATCAGGAATCTGAATCAGATTAATCCGAATTAAGATCCAATATTATATATATATATATATATATATATATATATATATATATATATATATATATATCAGAATGAGCCCTCCATTTGATTCTCTGGTTATTAGGAAGGTAACCAGATCTCTGAGCTTCAAAGAAACAGAGGACCCATAGTACAAATTCTCACAAATTTCTCCATTAATAAGAAAGAAAACTAGTATTCCCAAATATAAACACAAAAAGATAACTAATCCAGTTAGAAATAAGCATACTTGGTCATCTTTTCTATGTCAAATATGCTCATTCATATGTGGGAGAAGGGTTTTAAATTTTGGGAACTCAGATAAGATGATGTGAGAAGGTTTAGAGAGAGAAAATGTCTTAAAAAAGAATAGATCCTCTGTCTCCAAATTATATGTTTTTCTTGTGTCCCCCCACTTAAATTTTGACACATGTCCTTTTATTTAATTTTAGAATTAATTAGTGTTAAGTAAGAGACTAGGTGTTACAATTTAAGTAGAGGGACAGAAAAATTAGAGACAGAGGATCTGCTCTCGTCTTAAAGAGAGGAACGAAACCCTATGTAGAGAGAGAAGAGACAGTCAGCTTAATTTGCCATGTCACACTTTTATCCACGTATCATTTGCCCATAAATAAACTAATATCTATTTGTCAAGCTAATATTTTTTAACGGGAGAGGTATATTTGAGCAATGTTTTATAACGTTAAGGATACTTTCAAGAAAAAAAGTTTATAGACTAAGAGTGAGATTTCAGGTAAAAGCACAAGGACTTTTTTGCATCTTTGCCCCATAGTAATAATAATGTGGATTTGAAACGCAAACAAAATTTTTTATTTCGTACACAGACTTTGATTTCAAGGAATAAGTCTAATATCATATACAACCGCTCACATACATTAATATATATATTTTGATGACTCAATTGACTTGTTCTGTAAGTGGACCATCAAAATGTGTATGTGAGAACAATAGACTTCTGGATTTCAAATTGAATAAACCTCTCGCTTGCTTGTTAAAATATAAATTATACTATGTATATTGTATGGTATTTGATCAAGAGAAATGATATTTTTACAAGTAAATTTAATTATTTTATAAAATATTTTTTCATATGAGGTAGACTCCACTTACTATTTATATAAAAAATAATTTATAAAATTATTAAATTTACTTATAAAAATATCAATTCTCTTCTGGTATAATTCATGATCACCTCTAACATTGCAAACTAACCATCGTTGGAGTAAAAAACAGAAAAAGGGCCAGGCATGTTTCCTTGACCATGGAGTGGACATGGACTAAATATTTTGTACAAGTAGACAGCAACAATTTATTTAACATTCTAGACTTTTCGTCTGACTTTACTCGTTTTAATTAATTTTTTAAGATTAAATTAATTAAAGATTAATAATTAAACAAATATATTAAAATTTTTGAAATCAAATAAGTAAACTTTGATATAGTATTAATTTGATATACTTTTTGATGATAATAATTTTGTATCTATATTAATAAATAATTAAAATTTATTTTTAATTTTAAATATGATTAATTTAATTGCAAAAAGTCAATTAAGACAAATAGAACCGAAGGGAGGGCATATTATTGACCACATTTTTGCATCCAAAAGAAAAGGATTTTGTACGTGGAATGCATGCATGAAGTCACGGTATTTGATTTAATTTCGTAATTAGACTCCTAAAAAAAACTCCAAGCATATATGAAGTAAAATGATATTTTTATATAATTTTTTGATATTTTTATACGTAGAATTTATATATTAATTGATATGTTAAATTTTTATTAGTTAATATGTGGGTTATACGTATAAAAATATCATATGAATTGGGAACATTATAATAAAAGAGTAATCTTTCTGCAGAATATTTATACTATAAATATTTTATAAAGCTGGCGATGCAAGATATTCCACCTCAATATATTTATCAACAAATTACTTCAATGCAATATTCGATCCCACACAATATGTTGAGGTGAAATATGCCACATCAACAGTTTATAAAATATTTATAAAATAGTTTGTGTCCGTAGCATTACTCTTATAATAATGTAGTAGTATATGTTTCTCCCAACAATAAGTCTTGGGCGACCGGACTTTGGGGACCGGTCTTGCGACATATATTTTTTTTATGACTTCCGAATAATTAATTTGATTTATTAGAATCGAAATTTTTATAAAATTCAATAATTTAGGTATCATTAAAAAAATAAGGTTATAGAGTCTGTACAACCCTATTTTTTTTATATATCCAAATAACACCTAAATTATTAAATTTTATAAAAAATTTAATTTTAATTTTAATAAATTATATTAATTATTTGAGAGTCATAAAAAAAAATTGCATCGGTGGCTAGACCAGTCGGTACCCGCCGGTCTCCCTAGAAGAACTGTTGTCTAACACGCAAAACTTAATCATTGGAGTAAAAAACAGAAAGAGGGAACATGCATGTTTCCTTTACCATGGGAGTACTGACAACATGGACTAAACTTTTTGAACAAGTAGATAACAATCATGCACTTAACATTCTATTATTGATCACATTTCTCCTTCCATAAGAATACGATCCTACACGTGGCATGCACGAAACTGACAGATTTCATTTAAGAATAATATTAGACACACAAACTATTTTATAACAGAAATTCTAGGGCGAAATTTTCTAACGACATTTTTTTTTTGTATTACCTCTTAAAAAATGTATAATATTTATTTCAACTGAAATTTTTATAAAAAATAGTATTTTATGGATAATTTGGATATATACAAGAAAAAGGGTCTGTATAGTCTGTACAATCCTGTTTCTTGTATGTATCCAATTTATACCTAAAACACTATTTTTCACAAAAAATTCAGTTGAAATAAATACTACACATTTTTTAAGAGGTACTACAAAAAAAAAACCAAAAAAACCACAAAAAAAAAATATCGCTAGAAATGTCCCCAAAAAATGTCCCCCTAGAAGAACTCATTTTATAAACGATTAATATTGTATACTCTATCTCAGTATATATTGTACGGGGTCAAAAACTACACTGATATAATTTGTTGATCAATATACTGAGATGAAATATGTCACATCAGCAGTTTATTAAATGTACACATGTACATAATCATCTTTATCGTCCAATATAAATATTAACGATCGAGATTAATTGAAAAATTCACAATCGCTATTATTAGTATCGGATGACGAATTATGTCCGTTACTAATAATAGCGAATAACGCTGAAAATAATATTGTCGTTTGCTATTATTAATAGCAGACGTAACTCGTCGTTCACTATTAATAGTAGCGGACGTAAATTTTTAAGTTTTAATATCGGCGGTTGATTCTTATATTGAACAATAAATACAATGTATATTTATTTTTAATTCATAATAAATACATAACAATGAATCATTATATATATATATATATATATATATATATATATTTCTCAGAAAGTTTAATGTAGTTAGCCTAACAATATTAAACCAGTGTTACATACTGATTAATTAATTTGGGTGGTTCTCTTTAGGTTCATTACATCTGACAGTTGGTAGTTTTTTTTCTGGTGAAGTCGGTTGGCCTTATATAGCGAGAAATATCTATTTAATTATTTTTAGTTCATTACCTAAGATTTTATTAATTAAAAATAAAAAAACTTTCGTCAATCGGAGAAGAAAACTAAAAATGTGCAAGTAGCTGCAGTATTCGAATTTTTTTATTTTTTATTTTTGGCAAAAATAATGGTGGTTTAATTTGACAGCATATTTAACTAATATAATTGCTGATTTATCCAAAAAAAATGACAAAATTAAAGTACTCATTCCATCACCATCTTTCAATTTCTTTTCCTTAAAGATATTCAGGTGGTATTTTGATATTATATATATATATATATATATATATATATATATATATATATCCAAAGATGAACAATTTGCCGCGATCCATGTTCGGACAAGAATAATGGTATATATTACGAATGTTTTATACTCCCTCCATTCTATTATATCTAACGTTTTAGAGATTTTTACATAAATTAAGAATAGATGTAATTTTATTATTTTACCCTTAATTAATACTTTAATCTCATTTAATTCTCCATTAACACCAAACTTGATTTCACACCATCTCTACTAATTTTCTCACCTAATTAAAGAATAGAATTTGAATTGTTTTTTGAAAACAGAGAAAATAGCCATTAATGGTGGTGGAGAAAGAAGGGTAAAAAAAGAAACAAGTAGGTAAAATATTCTTAGTTTTGTAAAACATCAAATATTTTGGAAAGAAAAAAATTCTCTAAAACGTCATATATAATGGGATGGAGGGAGTACTGATTATTTAATTGTTAATTATAAGAATAAGTGTTAGTAATTAATTATTTAGAGAGATGTGTAATGGGTGTGAACAATTATAAATACTATCATATATCAAGATCAAGGTACAAATAATTTATTATTCTCATCACTAGAGCAAATTAATATCTCAATTTGTTGACGTTTTTGATGTGTACTCATGATTCTCACATCGAAACTATTCTCTCGACGGCCTAATTTGTCAAATTTTTGATGTGTTCGCTGCTTGTTCCCTGTGTAAGTTTTTGTTTGTTGTTTAGTGATTTGACAAACGAATAAATTTTAACTTTAATAAAAATATGGATATGAAGCTTTCCAATAAATACAAATTAGAAGGATGTGATTGATTAATTCTATGTATAAAATAATAGTTAAAGTGCTAGTTAACAGATTAAGGAATGTAATGACGGGAGTAATTGGGGGGAGGTGCTGTACCGGACGCTGTCCGGTACAATGTTAATTTTTTTTAATCATAATTATAAGAATAAAAAATAAAAAATAATTGAGCAAGTTTGAATAAAAATTTATAAAAAAAAAATATATTTTTTATTGAAAAAATAGTGTAGAACTGTTTATTATGTTTTTTTAATAAAAAAAAAATTATATTTTTTTACAATTTTTTGTTCAAACTTGCTCTATCATTTTTTATTTTTTATTCTGATAATTATAATTAAAAATAAAAAACATGTGTACCGGACATTAGTCCGGTACATTTTGTAACGGACGCCCCCTCAACCCAAAACTTAAGATGGCTTTCATCGGTGGAAGACAAATGATAGATGACGTTTTGTTAGTTAATAAAGTTTTTGATGTGATTGAGAAAAATAAAAAACTAAGTAGGGATAGTATTAAAGCTGAATTTCGAGAAATCTTATTGTTAACGCCAGGATCTTCTGCCACGTCCCAATCCGTGAAGACGCTACGATCCTGCGATGCGAAAGAAACACGATAAACACCACAAGCTCGATTGGATCCGTCGTGGGGATAGCTTCAGCGTGAGAGTCGATATACGTGTTCACAAGGTTAAACAATGGAGGAATATAATGTCTAGAGTGTCTTGAGAGAAAAAAATAATTCTTTTGTATATGTGATTATGAAGGAAGAAGTGTATGAGCGTCACCTCTTTGTGAAGACTTCCTTGCTAAGTTATACTCTCTCTTTGCACGGATTACGGTGCCACCCACTATTACGACACACCCCTTGATCGAACATGGGTTCACCATTGCATATAGTTTATCCCTTTGCTTTTGGTCCTTTGTTCCCCTACCGTAAGTAGGTTATAATCCCATCCACATTAATGCATGGCGGGTTCTCTAGTCGGTAGTCATGCTTTTCATCATTACAAGTTAAAGATGTAGATATTTAAATATATGATGAAGTCGACCCATTTGATTGGGTTAAAATCTTTAGAAGGACTTAATAAAGATAATAAAGTGACTAGATCGATAATGTCGACACCCGATAATGAAGACCCGATGGACTAGCGAATATGTAGGCCCGATCCATTCGGTCGATAGGAGAAATATCGCGACCCGACATTGCCCCTATAGTTTTCTATTAAGCGGGAGGTTTAATAGGAAACTATAAATAACATCGGTTAGGAGACAAAAGGAATTAATATAAGACCGATGAAGGCCCAAAATACGACTTCAAGAAGCCCATCGGTGAACATTAAATGGCAACATAAATTAAGATTGGAAGTCCATTTAAAGAGCCCGCTCGGTAGAGAACATCTGACAACAAATATTTCACCGCCTCTCGAACAACCCGAACCTCGCGCCACAAAACCATTCTCTTACGAATCTGGGCGAAGGCATGGCGACATCGATGATCATCGGTTCGACAATAATTCCATCATGGGCCCGATGGGTGAAGGAGTGATATACCGGACTAAAGGAAGTTGAGATTTGACCATCGATCAGGCGATCGATTAATATTGGTCATCTATGAGTAAACATTGTCTTCGTGTGTTTAGTCCCAAATACAAAAATAGAAAAGGATCTAGAAGATAATGCCAGAAGAGAATGCCTTAGATAATCCAGAAGATAATCTAGAAGAGAATCCAAGAGAATGAATCGAGAGGGAATCTAGAAGGAAAAAGCCATTCTGAAGTTTATGTTTGGCAAAAGGAAAGAATCGACCTTGACATTGTTCTTCTCGACAATGAATGCCTCGGAAGGATATCGACAAGGTCGAAGAAAGGGCAAAGCGACCGAGGCCACTCATCGGGTCATCAACGATATAAATGCCGATCTGTCGAGCTAAAGGATCAAAGCATCTGGTACATCGTCGGAAGCTCGAAGAAGAGCTCAAAGAGCTTGGGCCCTTAGAGATTTAGTGCGCCTTGTTTGACGTAGAAGACTTTCGTAAGGAGATCTGGCGAGAATCTGAGAAAATCCATAGAAATTTGAACAATAAGATCGTCCATATGTATGCCAAAGGGTATGAAATCTGCTTAGAAGTAAAGGCAAGAAAAAGCTCGGGCCAAGGTAGATCCATCTCTACTAGACTCTTTAGATGGTGGCGATGTGAGGAAGAAGCACGAGGATGACCTCTCCTTATCTTTATTTGTAGAACTTTACGTAAAAATTCTAACTTGTTGTGAGCAGTTAATATTTAAAATATCAACTTCATGCCTTATTACTTACGAATGAACATTTCTTGTCGATAATTGATTATCAATTAAATTGTATGAACTTAACTTGGGACATGAACTAGATAAAGGCGTATAATGAGTTAATTTATGAAATGAAGTGAACTGAATTTAATGGATAGAATTTAATGAACAATATTGAATGAACTGAACTCAACACTTGAACAAAATAAAGTAATGTATACTTATCATTTCCGAAGTGTGAGATCGGTCATGTGTGAGGTGAATTTGGATGATCCTCCTTGCACCATCGAAATCTTGCTTACCACTCGGGGTAGAACAAGTATATAAGGACCAAGATATAAGGATCAAGATATAAGGATCAAGATATAAGGATCAAGATATAAGGATCAATAGTGACCATTGATTTACCACCTGGTAAAATCAATATAGGATCATAAGGACCTTGGGCTACCATCGAATGGCCAATGAGTCTACCGTACCTCCTTACACCATAGTGACCATTGATTTACCACCTGGTAAAATCAATATAGGATCATAAGGACCTTGGGCTACCATCGAATGGCCGGTGAGTCCTACCGTACCTCCTTACACCATAGTGACCATTGATTTACCACCTGGTAAAATCGATATAGGATTATAAGGACCTTGGGCTACCATCGAATGGCCGGTGAGTCCTACCGTACCTCCTTACACCATAGTGACCATTGATTTACCACCTGGTAAAATCAATATAGGATCATAAGGACCTTGGGCTACCATCGAATGGCCGTGAGTCCTACCATACCTCCTTACACCATAGTGACCTTAGGACAAATAGGAGCCGGGATCGATAGTGCAAAAGTGAATGTGGATGAGCCATAGAAATCATGCATCTTGACTCCACTGGTTCTTTCATGAATATCCTGTAGAAGTGCTTTGTAGGCCAACAACTTGGTCGAATGATCGTCGCGAGATGTCTTTGTGAACTTCCGAAGAACATACTCTGCCGGATGAAACCAAATGTTTGAGTAATGATGACGAAAAAGGTCCTTCGATAAAAATTCTCATCGATGAGAGCAAAATTGACACTCTTGTACTTGGTTTTCTTTGCATTTTTGATCCAGAAGGAAAGACGCCATCTGCCATCAAAGTTATAAGCATCTGTGGTGGTGACTTGATAATGCATCAATGACAGAATTATTATTGTGATCGACCCTTGATAGCCTCTTTGTCTTGATGTCAAAATAGAATATCCATCTGCGTATAATGTCCACGAGCTCTCGCCTTGCTTTGAAGAAGCTGCAGCGGCTTTGTCAGATTTCTCGGCTTCTCTTTAACTATTATTAGCCCGGAAAAGAATTGTCGACCATAATGTCAACCGACTTTGGAAATATTTACGAAGTGTTGAATTTCAAAGTGCGGCTTATTGATCTGCTTTGGTGGCGAGTCCTTATTTGCTGTGAGAACACTCAATGTACCTTTTTGCATTCTCGGATGAATATATTCTTGAATTGCTCCCTCATCCGTTTGTGCCATAGTCCGAGAACCCCTAGGATGAGGTATCCTCTTGGATGCTTAGGAATATGGGTGCATTTTGTGTCTTTGAATCTGAACTTGTGACGCTTAGGCAGGCATCTCAGAAGAAAAGTATCTATAAAGGCGGTGTGCCCCCGGTGGACTCGGGAGTGTGATTTTGGATATACTTGGTGAAACTCTCGTCGCGGTGATGAGGATACTCGGCGGTATGCCTTATTTGTATACGAGTGCGGGCTCCTGGATCGATCTCTTCGTCTGCTGCGACCATAATCCCGGCGACCGTGAGGCGGGATACCTCTTGATCAATCGAGAAAATGGTACATTGGGACTTCATCAACTCTGCTTGACCATCATCCGAAGACCCGATAGGGTGATTACCCTCTTGATCGAATAGGAAATGGTACATTGGGTCTTCATCTACTGCTTCGACCATTATCCGAAGACCCGATAGGGTGATTACCCTCTTGATTGACGAGGAAATGGATGTTGGGTCTTCATCTACTACTGCTTCGACCATCATCTTTATATTTGACCACCGATCTTGACCACTTGAGAATTATGGGCGGGGTGCCTTTTACTTGCCTTGGTCGTGATCCTGCTCTTTATAACAAAGACCAACCATCTTCGGGCTTTCTTAGTGGGATCTCGAGCGAGAACCCCCGATTGGTGCCATAACTTCCGATGTAGAACAATGGAAATATTGTGATTGATAGCTCGAGAACACTAGAAAAAAGCCCTCCTTCAGCGCTTGATGTTAGCATGAGGATCTTACGCCGCGTCCCGATCACGTAAGGCATACGATCTGCACGATAAAACACGATAAACACCACTGCAGCTTGGCGGCGGTTCCGTCGGGGGATAGCTCGAGCGTGAGAGTCGATATCGTGTTCCTGAGGTTAAACAATGGAGGAATATAATGTCTAGTGTCTTGAGAGAGAAAAAAAATAATTCTTTGTGTATATGTGATTATATATGAAGAAGTGTATGAGAGCGTACCTCTTTGTGAAGACTTCCTTGCTAAGTTATACTCTCTTTGCACGGATTACGATTGCCACCCACTATTACGACACACCCCTTGATCGATGGGTTCCACCGATTGCATATAGTTTATCCACCTTTTTTTGGTCACTTGTTCCCTTAGCAAGTAGGTTATAATCCCATCCACATTAATGCGTGGCGGGGTTCTGCAGTCGGCCGTCATGCTTTTTCATCATTTACAAGTCAAAGATGTAGATATTTAAATATATGATGGGTCGACCCTTTGATTGGGTCCGATCTTAGAAGGACTTAATAAAGATAATAAAGTGACTAGATCCAATAATGTCAACACCCAATAATGAAGACCCAATGGACTAACTGAATATGTAGGCCCAATCCATTCGGTCCAATAGGAGAAATATCACGACCCAACACTTATGATAAGGTAGATCGGTCATTCTTGCTCAATGTTATGGAGGAAATGGGATTCTCATAAAAATTTAAAAGTTGGATAAAGAGAGTGCTTAAATTCAGATAGCTAGAACATCAATTTTGATTAATGGATCTCCTACAAAAGAATTTCAGGTTTTTAGGGGGTTTAGACAAGGGGGTCCATTTGAAAGTAGTGTGTACTCAAACAAATCACATAGGTTGTGATGATAAGAAAATTTACTTTGTAATTTTATATATTCATTTATTAATAAAAAAGTTATTTATTTAAAGACATTCTTTATCTATGTTTAATTAAATAAATGTGATAAATTCGTAGACAATGATTTTAGAATCATGATGATAATCATGCTAATGATATCTAAATTCAAGATAGCTCAAAACTAAAATGTTCCTAATCGTTGGATCACTAATGGGGGTTACTGATTCTGGATAAATTATTACATACTATATTTGCTCTATTGAAGAGGATGATTGATCTCATAATTATTTGTGTAGAGACACTAAAATAAGTATGTATGTGTTTATTGGAGAATAAATTCACTGAACATGACTCGCTTAAAAGAACCTTAATGAAGTTTTACTTGTCTGTCAATAGAAACTCTTATAGTGATAACAGTATAATTAAGTGATCATTGGAGTTTAGATCGCATAATACCTTTTGTATTCTGAGTTCTATTTTGACATATTCCTTAATAATTTTAGAATATATACAAGAGTATGTTCGACTATAATAAAGTATATATGGAGGTAGGTGAATGATCAACAAATGATCTACCACTTCCAGTAAAAGGGAGATAATGTTCTATGTGATTAGATAATTTTCATTAACTAGAATTGTACATTTTTTAATCAAAATACATATAAACGTTGATTTCATATTATCCGGATAGTCATGATACATTATTGTAAGGTGTCACTCATGCATGATGTAGAATAAATATTATTTAAATTAAAGAAGTTTAATTAATTATAAATAATATTAGAGCGGTTCTAATTTATTTATTCTACTACCAACTTAATATTGAACCTAAATGGTCATATAAGAAATATAATTTTAGAAGTATTTGACTTAATAATTATAAATTAAGTACATTTAATTTATTGTTGGAGTAAATTAAATAGATTAATATTTATAATTAAGTATTTTAGAAATACTAAATTATAAATTAATAAGAGAAGTCTCATTATTATTATAATTATTATTATAAATTAAATTGGCTTAATAATAATAATTATTGAGCATATTTAATTTATTGGTTGAATAAATTAAATTACTCAATATTTATAATTAAGTATTTGAAGAAATACTAATTATAAATTAATAAGAGAAGTCGATCTTATTTATTATTATTATTATTATTATTATTATTATTATTATTATTATTATTATTATTATTATTATTATTATTATTTAGTTCCTAAATAGTGTAAGAATTGAATTAAAACTCTAAGTCCTAAAAGGTTTACGATGAAAGGTTGGTATATAAATAAGAGGGGTCTTATTTGAATTAAAAACTAATTAATATAATCATCAGTATTCTCAAAACCTAAAAAAGTTAAAAGAGTGAATTATGGCTAGTTACCCAATATTTGGAGAAACCTAAAATCACTTTTTCAATCTATATTGTGACGCCCCCAAAATTAGGTATACATCACCCATCTTGGGTAGTCAGATACATGGTACAGAATTTAAATACAACTTACTAATATAACTGTCGTGTACAATACGACATAAACTGTGAGTTTGAATACAAATATTGTCTACTAGATATTATACAAACTCAAAAGGAGTCCTCATTACAATTATTATCACTTTATTTCACGTAATAGTGAGGACTACTAATGTTATCCTCGGACCATTACTCCGCTCCTCAGATCAGTCGTCCAATTTATGTTCTCATTTCACAGAGAGAAACGTTGAAAGAAAGGTGAGCTCAACTAGCGAAGAAGAAATATTATGACTAAGATAATGCGAGAATAAATTATCAATAGCCTTCAACAAGTGTTAAAAGCGATAAAATATAATAAACATCAAGTTTAAGCTGCATAGGTGAACAAGCAATCCATTAAAAGAGTCAAGTAGAAAATAAAATCTACTATCTTTTATGATTTAAAAGGTTTTCATCTTTGTTATAATTTGAGACTCGACTTTAATAAATAATCCACATCATCGAATCACCCCCCTGCACTACGGCCGAGGATATTCTTTAGTATCCGACCACAATTATTCATGCACTACGGGCGAGAATAGTTGTGTATTCATTAATGGTCATGATCATGCCAACAAGCGTCCCATCAATGCACTCGACCATCGAGATTTTTTATCACATCATTTGTAACATTACGATTAATGATTATTACAGAATAGTCTCTCGGTCATAATCATACCAAGTCCATCTATGCACCTTCTGGGCCACGAGATGACTTTCAACATAATATAAACATGAGGATGATGACAATGATATAAGAATTCAATAAAACAAGTTCAAGAATTATTTTATCCAGAATTATTAACGTCCAAATTATCAACATGATCTTTGTTTTGTAGAGTAAAATTCAAGAATGATCGGAAGAATATTTCCATGAAAAGATCTTTGGATGAAACGCAAATATCAAGGATATTCCACTAATTTCATGGAGTATAGAAGTCAAAGTTTTAACCAAATTTGGGTATAATAAAGAATGGATTAACAAAAGAAATCACCATGCATGCGATAGACCGCATGCAGGTGAGTTATTCTAACAGAATAATAAATAACGGAACCAGTCCCGTAAAGCGCATGACAAGATGTTCCAACGAATAATAATAAAAGAGCGAAACGAGTTAGGTGTAAAACATATCATGACAGGATGTTCAACGAAGAATAATAATAAAAGGCGGAACCGGTCCGGTGTAAAAACACGAGAGGCAGGATGTTCCAATGAATAATAATAATAAAAGGCGAGGCGAAGTCCGGTGTAAAACACACAGACGAGGATGTTCCAACAGAATAATCGAAGAATGTCACCAAGTATAGGGTAAGCGGCGTATCTGAGTTATTCCAATGAATAATAAGCGATGGAATAACAACAGTTCTCTTCATGAATAAGAAAGAATAACACCCCTTACTTTTGGTAGGAGATTGAATACTGCAGTAGTGTAGTAACAAAATACTCTTCTTCTTTCTCTCTTATTCTCTCTATACTTTCTCTCTCTAAAGCTTGAATGAATTCGTGAAAATAATGAAGCACTAGGCCTCTATTTATTGAAGATTTCTAGCTTAGCACCTACCGTGTGAAAAGCGAGTGGCTTGATTTATTTGGTGATGTTAAAAAAAGTGGTTCGGCCTTTGTAATGTGAAGCGGCAAGTGGTTTGACGTCTGGTAAAGGTAATTACTATTGACGAAGGTAATTACTATTCACAAGAGTAATTACTATTGACGAAGGTAATTACTATTGACGAAGGTAATTACTATTCACAAAGGTAATTACTATTGACGAAGAGACTCTTAGATGATGACATATGCCCCCCCCATAAAATAATCAAACTTACCACAAACGTCTCATAACAGACTCTTTATATACATTAAGGATTGAATAAATATTACCACAAATCATTTTATTTTTAATCAACACATTTTTAATCTTTCAACAATTATTAATCATTTATAACTTGTCGTCTCAATTAATAATATAACATATTATCTGAGATGATCTTTGTGACAATAATTGAATCGATAATATATAAGAGATATGATGCAAAGCAATTTATTATGCAATAATTGAGTATAGGTGGTGACTTCTCACGTAAGCTTTGATAATCAATATCGTGTCTTCTTGTACATAACCACGCGTATTACTATACTTTTCTTATCGGGTAGTTCAACGGTTTTAACAGTAACACCTCTGTAGTTATTTTTATAGAAAGATAATTTTGTCGTTTTCTAACTACGACAATACTTAGATTAATGGGTCCATTAATGATTGAGCCGTCGCACGAATATTCCCCGAACAAAAGAATATTCTCCACCAAACGAATATTTTATAACAACTTTCATACTTTGCAAAATTTATAAATATTACCCACAACTATAACATTATATCAAATTTATTCCATAATATTCAAAAATAATATTTATAGAAAATTCATCTTTATTTATAATATTTGGGGTCTTACAACCTCCTTCTTATGAAATTTCGTCCTCGAAATTAGGTAATACATTCTAGTATGTCGAAGAGGTAAGGATACCTTGATTTCATTTTGATTCTAACTCTCAAGTCATTTCCTCAACATCGTGGTTCCTCCACAAAACTTTGACTTGAGGTATAACCTTGGAGGCGTAGAATATGTTCCTTCTTATCCAAAATTTGAGCAGGGAACCTCTTCATACGTCAAATCTTCCGCTATTTCGTCGATTCTAACTCAATAATATGGTTCGGGTCTTTCACATATTTACGTAACATGGATATGTGAAAAGCGTTATGAACACGAGACATATTTGGCGGTAGAAAGCGAGTCTATAGCCACAGTTCCTACTCGATCGAGGATTAAAATGGACCGATGAATCGAGGATTAAGTTTTCCTCTCTTTCCAAATCTTGCAACTCCTTTCCATGGAGCAACTCTTAACAACACATGATCTCCTATATCGAATTCCACGTCCTTTCGATGAAGATCAACATAACTCTTTATCGATTTTGTGAGGTTTTTATACGTTGTCGGATCGTTTGAATCTTTAAAAGTAGTCATACGTACCAACTCCGGTCCCAACAACGTTGCTTCACCCACCTCATCCCCAAAGATCTTCGGAAGCGACACTTTCTTCCATACAACGCTCGAATGGAGCCATGCCAATACTTGCTTGATAAATTTGTTGTTGTAGGAAAACTCCACCAATGGTAAGAACTTGTCCCAACTCCTTGAAATCAAGGACACAGTCTTAATAGATCTTCAAGAGTTTGAATAGTCCTCTCCATTGTCCGTCGTCTGCCGAGGATGATATCTTGAAGCTAAATCGTAAGTCTGCGTGCCCATAGCTTTTTGCAAACTAACCCAAAATCGTGAAGTGAATCTTGGGTCTCGATCGAAACTATGGATACCGGCATACCATGCGATCTTACAATCTCGTTTATGTACATACAAGCAAGGCGTTCAAGTGTATAAGTTTCTCGTATCGGTAAAAAATGAGCGAGACTTGGTCAATCTATCAACAATGACCCAAATCGCATCAATGCCTTGAGAAACCTTAGGAAGGCCGTAGAACGAAATCCATGGTAATGTGCTCCCACTTCCATTACGGAATTTCAAGTGGTTGCAATGGACCTTTTGGTACTTGATGCTCTCGCTTTAACTCGTTGACAAGTTAGACACCTTGAGATAAACAAGTATTATCTCTCTCTTCATATTGCTCCACCAATATGTATGGCCGAATATCATGATACATTTTGGTACTCCTAGGATAGATTGCAAATGGTGTGTTGTGCGCCTCCATCATGATATTATACTTTAAATCGTGGTCGTTAGGAACACAAAGTGCGGAGTTGACTCGAAGTATTCCTTCTTCATCGATTCTTGCTTAAGATAACACCTTCTTGCACTTTCTTCCTCATACGCATCGGCTCCGTGTGCAGTAGCTCGAAGCGACTTTAACTTTATCGATTAAAGTCGGATTTCTACTCGTATACTCGCTATCATCACATGCATCTGGAGTCTTTAACTCTATCTCCATCCTTTGCAAGTCACACAAAATGGGCCTTTGCGTTGACAACATCGCACTCGTGATTTGCATATGATTTTACTCAAATCAATCGTACCTACCACGTTCGCTTTTCGAGGATGGTATTGGATGGTATGATCATAATCTTTCAATAGTTCTAGCCAACGTCGTTGTCGCATGTTGAGTTCCTTTTGAGTGAAGAAATATTTGAGGCTTTTATGATCCAGTAAAGATCTCCACTTTCTCCCCATACAAGTAATGCCTCCAAATTTTAAGTGAAAGACAACATTTGCCAACTCTAGATCATGAGTACGATAATTCCTCTCATATTCTTTGAGTTGTCGCGAGGCATAGGCTATAACTTTTCCATGTTGCATGAGAACACATCCCAACCCTTTGCCGAAGCATCTTTGTGAGATGACAAATCCCTCCGAGCGGATGGTATTGTCGAGCAGTCTTTGAAATAAGTCTCCTCTTGAGTTCTTGAAAACTCCTCTCACATTCTTCACTCCAACCGAACTTTGTATCTTTCCAAAGTCAATTTGAGTCGATGGAGTAGCGATTCGAGAAAATCCTTCCACGAATCTCCAGATAATAACCAAATAAACCAAGAAAGCTACGTACTTGGTCATTCGATTTAGGTTGTTCCCGACTTTGAATAGCTTCAATCTTTCTTTGGGTCAACAGATATTCCATGACTTGATACCACGTGCCCAAGGAATGCTACTTCTTCAAGCCGTAACTCACATTTCTTCAACTTGGCATAAAGCTTATATTCACGAAGCTTTTGGAGTGTCGACCTCTAGTGTTGCTTCATGATCTTCACGGCTTTTGGAATAAATAAGGATGTCATCAATAAAGGCGACCACAAAGTGATCTAAATATTCCTTGAATACCGGTTCATCATATCCATGAAGGCGGAGAGGAGCATTAGTCAATCCAAAGGACATGACTAGGAATTCATAATGCCCGTCTGGGAGTTACGAAAAGCCGTCTTTGGAATGTCGGTGGTTCTAATCTTCAATTGGTGATATCCGGAACGAAGATCAATCTTTGAAAAGAATTTGGCTCCTTGCTTGTTGGTCAAACAGGTCATCAATACGTGGCAATGGATACCTATTTTTGATGGTGACATGATTCAACTTAGATAATCAATACAAAATCGATACTCCCATCTTTTTCTTCTTCACGAATGAGCAGGAGCCCCAAGGAGAAGTACTAGGGACGAATAAAGCCGATGTCTAACAATTCCTGCGAGTTGGGTCTTTAATTCTCGAAGTTGAATAGAGCCATTCGATATGGGGCTTTGGAAATAGGTTTTGTCTGGGTTCAAGGTCGATACAAAATTCAATTTCACACTCGGGGTAGGCGGGAAGTTCTTCTGGGAATACGTCGGAAATTTATTAACAATAGAAATATCGTTCAAAACCGGCGTATTTTTGTTTAAATCGTGACATGAGCTAAGAAAGCTTGACATCCGTTTTCAATAAACGAATAGCTTTATGGCTTGAGATGACCGTGATTGATTTTAATGGTTTGGTCGTTTGAATTCGCATAATAGGTTGATTAGGAATATGAAAGCTAACAACCTTTACGAAAATAATCAATTTTTGCATGACAAGTAGTTAACCAATCAATCTCTAGAATCACATCAAATGCAAGTATTTTTAATGAAATAAGATCGATGAAGTAATGTGAGGGTACCGATTTGAACCAAACAAGACTTATAAACAAAGTGGATGAAATGAAGGTTTCTCCCAAGCTGAGTTTCCACGAGATAAGTCAAAGTCTAATTTCTCGAGTCAAATTTAATCGATGGCGCAAGTAGGAGAAATAAAAGAATGGGTAGAACCAGGTATCAAATAAAGTATAGACTTCATTAGAGTTTATGATAAGCTTACCCGTGATGACCTCATTCGTTCCTTGCTCTTTGGGAGGTCACAACAAACGCCTTCTTCCTTATTCACGGGTTTTGACTTTTTTGGGAATGACCTTTGGTGCCTCCATCCTAAATTTGAATTTGTCTTGATGAAACGACAAAATCGAGCTAAGTGACCTTCTCTTCCACAATTATAACATGCTTTTTGGGATGGCGCATGGCGCGGTTTGGACTAATGTGTCCCTCTCCTCGCATTTGAAGCATATGATAGGTGGTCTTTCTCCTTCCTTAACAACATGGTCTTTGGTGTTGGCGTCTTTCCATCATTGTTGAATCTCCTTTTCTTGAAATGTCCATTCTTATTGTTTTTGTACGATTACCACCGAAGTGGTTACCATATCTCGCCTTGTTGATTCCCTCACGCTTGTTGTCACCGCTCGATGACTACTCTCTCGGTTTGGTATTATAATTTTGCCATCGCTCTCTTTTAGTTGCGTTGACTCATTATCGCGCTCCACTAATCGAGCCCTATTTACAACATCCGAATACAAACACGGTTTATGAGAAATAAGATGTTGGCGTATCTCCGACTTCAAACCTCTTAAAACATTCGCGCCATTCTCTCTTCATTATCCACCAAGTGGGGACGAACAAGTGATAACTCCGCAAATTTTGCCTCGTATTGCGACACGGTCATATTGTTTTGTTCCAACTTGATAAACTCCACCTCCTTCGTGTGGCGAATACTTTCGGGAAAGTATTTGTCGTTGAGCGACTCTGGAACTTCTCCCAAGATATCTTGATCTGACAAAGTTGAGTACGTTTTACCGATTCCCACCAAGAATGTCGCCTCTCGCGCGCAACATAAAAAGGCGGAAGGGAACCTTTTGCTCCTCGGAGCATCCCAAGACATCAAATATCTTGGTAATCTGCTTTATCCATGCTTCCGCGAAGTGGTTTTGGCTCTCCCTTAAACTCCGGTGGTCCCAGCTCCTTGAATTGTTTAGCGGTGACCGCCGAGAGTTTTCCGTGTTTCCACCTACGTTTTGGGCAGAGTCGCTCTACTTTCTTTGTTGCAGATAAATTGCATAAAGCCTCGAACATTTGATCATTCATCATTTGGTCGGTGTTGTTGTTTTGCACGAGGATTATCGCCTTCACGATGCACATTATCCACGATTATTGATATGTGGTGAATCAACGATCGCTTCTGCGCTCCATTCTTATTCTCAACATTCTCGGATGTCATTTTTAGATATCGCCCGAAAAACAAAAGGTTAATTGACGTGTAACAAATTATCCCTATCTTCCGACCAACCAATAAAATAGCACATAAACTTAGGTAAGTCATACTAATGAAGGTATTCTGCTCTCCCTCTTAGTACTATTATTCGCACATCTTAGCGGGGATCATATCCTAAGCTCGATACCTGTTGTGACGCCCCCAAAATTAGGTATACATCACCCATCTTGGGTAGTCGGATACATGGTATGTAATTTAAATACAACTTACTAATATAGCTGTAAGTGTACAATCTGACATAAGCTGTGAGTTTGAATACAAATATTGTCTACTAGATATTATACAAACTCAAAAGGAGTCCTCATTACAATTATTATCACACTATTTCACAGAATAGTGAGGACTACTAATGTTATCCTCTGGGCCATTACTCCGTTTCCCGACTCGTCCCAGCTATGTTCTCATTTCCTGAAGAGAACAGTGAAAGAAAGGGTGAGCTCAACTAGCTCAGTAAGAAATATTATGACTAAGATAATGCAAAATAAATTATCAATAGCCTTCAACAGTGTTAAACTGATAAAATATAATAAACATCAAGTTTAAGCTGCAATGAACAAGCAATCCATTAAAAGAGTCAAGTAGAAAATAAAATCTACTATCTTTTATGATTTAAAAGGTTTTTCATCACTGTAATAGCTGAGACTCAACTTTAATAAATAATCCACATCATCGAATCACCCCTGCACTACGGCCAAGGATATTCTTTAGTATTACGACCACAATTATTCATGCACTACGGGCCAAGAATAGTTGTGTATTCATTAATGGTCATGATCATGCCAACAACTGTCCATCAATGCACTACGGCCACTGAGGATTTTTATCACATCATTTGTAACATTACGGTCATGATTACACCGAATAGTCTCTGGTCATAATCATACCAAGTCCATCTATGCACTACATTCCACAGATGACTTTCAACATAATATAAACATGAGGATGATGACAATGATATAAGAATTCAATAAAACAAGTTCAAGAATTATTTTATCCAGGAATTATTAACGTCCAAATTATCAACATGATACTATTTTGTAGAGTAAAATTCAAGAATGATCAGAAGAATATTTCCATGAAAAGATACTGGATGAAACGCAAATATCAAGGATATTCCACTAATTTCATGGAGTATAGAAGTCAAAGTTTTAACTAATTTGGGTATAATAAAGAATGGAATAACAAAAGAAATCACCATGCATGCGATAGGACCGCACAAAAGCAAAGTTATTCAATGAGAATAATAAATAACGGAACCGGTTAAGGCGCCAGAAAACGCATGAGCAGGATGTTCCAGAATAATAATAATAAAGACGAAACCAGTCCGGGTGTAAAACATATGCACAGGATGTTCCAGCGAAATAATAATAAAGAGCGGAACCAGTTAAATTGTAAAACACACGTATGTAATGTTCCAAATGTAATAATAAAAAAGGCGGAACCAGTCGGTGTAAAACACATGATGCAGGATGTTCCAAATGAGAATAATAGAAGAATGTCACCAAGTATAGGGTAAATGGCGTATACGAGTTATTCAAATGTAATAATAAGCAATGGAATAACAACAGTTCTCTTCATGAATAAGAAAGAATAACACCCTTACTTTTGGTAGGAGATTGAATCTGCAGTAGTGTAGTAGTAACAAAATACTCTTCTTCTTCTCTCTTATTCTCTCTATACTTTTCTCTCTAAAGCTTGAATGAATTAAGTGAAAATAATGAAGCACTAGGCCTCTATTTATAGAAGATTTCTAGCTTAGCACCTACCATGTGAAAAGGCAAGTGGCTTGACGACTGGTGATGTGAAAAGAAAAGTGGTTCGACGCCTGTAATGTGAAACGGCAAGTGGTTTGACGTCTGGTAAAGGTAATTTCTATTGACGAAGGTAATTACTATTCACAAGAGTAATTACTATTGACGAAGGTAATTACTATTGACGAAGGTAATTACTATTCACAAAGGTAATTACTATTGACGAAGAGACTCTTAGATGATGACATATGGGCCCCCCATAAAATAATCAAACTTACCACAAACGTCTCATAACAGACTCTTTATATACATTAAGGATTGAATAAATATTACCACAAATCATTTTATTTTTAATCAACACATTTTTTAATCTTTCAACAATTATTAATCATTTATAACTTGTCGTCTCAATTAATAATATAACATATTATACAGATGATATTGTGACAATAATTGAATCAATAATATAAGAGATATGATGCAAAGCAATTCATCAGAAGTAATAATTGAGCATAAATGAGTGACTTCTCACGTAAGCATCAATAATCAATATCGTGTGCTACTTATACAACTACGCCAGATATTCTTTGTACTTTTACTAAGGGTAGTTCAAGCAGCTTTTAATTAAGAATACCTCTGTAGTTATTTTTATAGAAAGATAATTTTGTGCGTTTTTAACTACTTACAATACTTCCGTTAATGGGGTCCACCAATGATTGGTAGTCGCATTGCGAATATTCCCCGACAAAAAGAATATTCTCCGACCAAACGAATATTTTATAACAACTTGCATACTTTGCAAAATTTATAAATATTACCCACAACTTTAACATTATATCAAATTTATTCCATAATATTCAAAAATAATATTTATAGAAAATTCATCTTTATTTATAATAGCTGGGGTCTTACATATATATTCTTGGTGGATCACATTTAGAGCGTTGCACACTTGGGTAGCGAACGTTTGATCCGAGGAATTGGAGAAGCACGGAAGATCAAAGGATTTAAACTTGAAGATCATAGCAATATCATTTTCACAAAGTATTTCTTTTATCTTTCCTTGATTAATAATATTGCATAAGGTGATTTCTGTGATTGCAGAAAAATTTTAAATTATATTTATTTCATGTTTCAGTTGTTATTACAATTTGATTGTATATATGTTTGTTCCTTTTTCTGCAAACCAACACCATTATCCCTTTTATATTTTTAATCATATTACATAGGATGATCAATTGTGAGAAGTAAGAAGGTGGGGAGAATTAAATGAGTAACAAGTAATCTTGAAACAAGTTTAACCTATACACAATTCGCAGATGACACCATTTTGTTTGAGGAAGGGAGTATGAAATTAAGAAGTAATTAATTTTAAAGTTTTGTTATGAACTTTCCAAGAGGCATCTGGGTTGAAGATTAATGAAAAGAAATACAAGTTATATACTTTTATTTTTTGGGTGTGAGAAGGGTAAATTGCCTCTTGTTTATTTGAGGATTCATATTGCCAGTAATCCAAAGAGGATGGTAACATGGGAGCCTATTTTGGACAATATTTATCAATGGAGAGTTGGATTATTTTAATAAATTTAATTTGTACTCTCTAGCTTGCCATATCATTACACTACATGACCTTTTTTAAAACTCCATCTACAATGATCAAGCAGTTAGAAATGTACATGAGGAACTTTTTGTGGAGTGAGAATGTTAAGAGAGGAAAATGGTGAAAATGAGTTGGAAGAATGTTTGCAAAAAGTAAGAAAAGAGGTCTTGACATTGTTTCTTTAAAAACAACGAACATTTCCCTGTTATATAAATAGTGGTGGAAGTTCTATGCAAACTATGAGGATTTATGGAGAAAGGTGGTTTGTGCAAAATACAAATGAAATTAATGTTGTGACCTAAACACTACAAGAAAATTCTCTATCTGCGACCAAACCTTTTAGCGACGGTCATTTGCGATCGGACTTGCTTCTAGTCGCTAATCATTATCAACGACCGCATGCGGTCGTTGAGCGGTCGCTGGATTAATTTTTCCTCCCAAATGTTGGCGCGTTTAGTTTTTGCGACCAATCTATCATCGTGACCGCTAAGTTGATCACCGATGTGATCCACATCATTAAAAATCAATGATCGTGGTATACGGTCGGCGATGGCGTCAATGATCATATTAACATTTATCAGTTTCAGTCATTCGCTCGACACAGGCGAAGAAGAAAAAAAACGAGGGAGCAGAATAGAGAGAAGAGGGAGAAAGGTGGAGAAGAGAAGAAGGTGAAGAAGGAGAAGCCAACCACTACCACCGCCACCGCCTCACTCCGCCACCGCCACCGCCCACTCTGCCACCGGCCACCGCCTCTCCTCAAACCACTTGTGACCTTTGAATCAGCAAGTAAGTTCATTCTGGCCGTCCTAATCCTTCGTTCCTGTTCCTTTAAATGATAGCAATTGGACTGTTAGGGACTAAGTAGCATAAATGGCTGATGTATTGGAATTAATACAATATATGACTATTTTAATTGCTATGTGAACTGCTGTGATTGGGACTATTTAGTATGGTTCTGTGCTTGTTGTTGTTTTAAGCCATAAGGCTGGGGTCAATAAGCTAAGAATTATGTATTATGTGCAAGTATATAAACTTCCCTCTATATGTTTGATAAATTGTTAAGTTAAGGACTGATTTAATTAGTATCTGTGTATATTAACTATTATATGGAGTCTAACTAAAGTAAAAATGCTCTTGTAATGGGGGTAATACCTCAAGAATACTCTATGCTTGACCTCATCATAGTTCATTATGACTTGTAATCTTGGGTAGTTTAAAAAACTTGGACAAAGCAAGTAAGAATGGACTGAAATAGTAAGCTCCCTAATGACTGTTATTTGAGACCAAAACAAAGGTAATGTCTATCATTTGCTTCTAATATGGTTAGTATACTATAACATGATATCTATCACTCCAACCCACTAATGCTTATAATTATGAAGCTTAAGCTTGTTATAATTCAAGGAACCAAAATCAGTCCCTGTGACTGTTATTAAGTAATTTTCTAATGATAGTTATAACTGAGGATAACTACCTCAAGTCTTAAAGGCTGTGTGAGTCCCCAAAATAGGTATACATCACCTATCCTGAGTCGCCAAATACATGGTACAGAATACAAATACAATCTTTAATATACAACAAAAGAGCTGTGAGTTATTAGTCTTCTAGACAATATCCACTCTCTGAATAAGTCCTCATTACATTTATTGTCACACTATTTAACAGAATAGTGAGGACTACTAATGCTATCCTCTGGACCGTCACTCCATTCCCCGACTAGTCCCCGCTACGTTCTCATTTCCTGAAGAGAACAATGAAAGCAAAAGGATGAGCTCAACAAGCCCAGTAAGAAATATTATGACTAAGATAATGCAGAATAAATTATCATTAGTCTTCAACAATGTTAAACTGATAAAATACAATAGACATCAAGTTTAACTGTAGCGGAACAAGCAATCCATTAAAAGAGTCAAGTAGAGAATAAAATCTACTATCTTTTATGATTTAAAAGGTTTTTCATCACTTTTATCGCTGGGACTCAGCTTAATAAATAATCCACATCATCGAATCACCCCTGCACTACGGCCAAGGATATTCTTTAGTATCACGAACATAATTATCCATGCACTATGGGCCAAGGACATTCGTGTATTCATCAATGGTCATGATCATGCCAACAACTGTCCATCAACGCACTACGGGCCAATGAGGAATTTTATCACATCATTTATAACATTACGGTTATGATTATACCGAATAATCCCTGGTCATAATCATACCAAGTCCATCTATGCACTTCTGAATACGTACGGATGACTTTCAAAAAATATAAACATGAGGATGATGACAATGATATAAGAATTCAATAAAACAAGTTCATTTAATTAATTTATCCAGAACTAATAACGTCCAAATTGTCAACATGATACTTCTTTGTAGAGAGTAAAATTCAAGAATGTTCGTAAGAATATTTCCATGAAAAGATCTTTGGATGAAGCGCTTAAATATCAAGGATATTCTACTAATTTCATGGAGTATGTAAGTCAAAACTTTAACTAACCGAGTATAATAAGGAATGGAATAACAAAAGAAATCATCAAGCATGCGTAAACCGCACAGCAAAAGTTATTCCAACAGTAATAATAAAGACGGAATCAGTCCGGCGTAAAATGTCTGAAACAAGATATTCCAACGAGAATAAAAAAAGACGGAACCAGGTCGGCGTAAAATGCATAAACGAGGATATTCCAACAGAATAATAAAGATGGAACCGGTCCTGCTGCAGAAAGCATGTATGAGGATGTTCCAACAGAATAATAAAGACGGAACCAGTAGGCGTAAAAGCATGCATGAGGATGTTCCAATGAGTAATAATAAAAAGATGAACCAGTCGGGGTAAAGCACAAACAGGATGTTCCAACAGAATAATAAAGAATGGAATAACAGAAGAATTTTACCATGTATGCGGTACTTCGCATAACCAGGTTATTCCAACATAATAATAAAAAATGGAATAACAGAAGTTCTCTTCATGAAGACGAAAGAAAGAAATAATACCCTTTACCTTTGAAAGAAACTGGATATAGGAGTAGTGAGGTAGCAGGCTTCTCTTCTTCTACAGATTTTCTCTTTATAATTTCTCTCTATAATAATTGCTCTATAGCTTTAGTGAATTGGTGAGAAATGAAGGAAGAATGAACTTCTATTTATAGAAAAATATAGTTTTAATAATTGCACGTTTTGGGGCTCGAAAAATTAGAGTACAATACCTCCAAGTTTTTCTTTATTTTTAATTTAGTCATGCGAGTATTATCAAACTTGCACCACTTCCCCTAATAGTAAATAATGTGATTCAATAGTAAATCATATGAATCAATAGTTTTAGACATGTGAAAATACGAATTACAGTATAGTACCTCCATCTATACCTCCATTTTAACTTAGTTATGCAAGTATTATCAATCTTGCACCAACTCCCATAATAGTATCAAGAATGTGAAACAATAGTATACACATGTGAACAAATAGTTATAATCATGTGAAATAATAGCAATCTATTGCTCATTTATCCGGTTAAACAATTCGATTGGTGATATAACCTCCGGACATCAATTATTATCGACATAAATGTCGATTTTCACTAACACAAATAATTCCAACACAATGAAACTATTTTTATCAAAATATAAATTTTGAAATTTCAAAGTTTGACTTTTTTCAGAAAAAGTCAATCTGTTGACTTTTTTTGACCAAATAGTAAAATTCGAGAAAATTTTGTGTTTATAGTCTATTTTACTAATTTCATCGTTAGGACTCAAATATCACGTCCAGGTGTCTCCAAATTCAACTCCGAGCACAACTTCAATTTTAATAACATTCATCATTAATATTATAACTCACAATATTTATCAATTAGGTCGTTCCGTGAAAGAGGGGCTTTCAATAAGGATTTCTCCCTATTGGCACACAATTAGGTGACCAAACCTCTCTCGATGTAACTTCTGACATTGTAAATATTGCAATTTAATAATATGAATAACTTTACCGTCTCAATTATTGATTTAATAAAATAACATATTATGCACGGATGATCTTTGTGACAATAATCGAATCAATAATATAAGAGATATGATGCAACAATTCATCAGAAAGCAATAATTGAGTATAACCGAGTGACTTCTCACGTAAAGATCAATAATCAATACAGGTGCGCTACTACGCAACCACGCCAGACATCGCAGATTTTTACTACCGAAAGTAGTTCAACAAGATTAACGGTAAAACTTCTCGCCGTTATTTTCATAAATATATTTTTGTCGTTTTTTCAATTCGATAATAATTCGTTTGTGGGGTCCACCAATAATTCGCTACCATTGCATTTAATATTCCTCGCTAAAATGAATATTCTCCCACCAATCAATATAATATAACAACTTGCATACTTTGCAGAATTTATAAATACTACCCACAACTATAACATTATAACAAATTCATTCCATAATATTCAAAAATGATAATTATAGAAAATCATCTTTATTCATAAAAGTTGGGGTCTTACAAATTTTGGTAATGAGGACACTTTAAAGCTTCACGATAAGAATGTTAATGTCTAAGAGGTGTGGTCTTGGATTATCTAAGAAGTAGCTAAAATAGGTCATGGGATGAAAGACATACCTACTAGATATTATGTAAGTAATCAATTCTTGTTTACTTGTTGCTTTTAGAAATGCGTATATTTCATTGCTTGTACTTTGTTTTGGTGTAATGGTATTAAACCATGTCTATAATGCTCTATGTGAATTATAGTTGTGCACATTCTGTTTTGTTGTTGGGATTATATTTTGCTGAAATTGGAATTCACATCCTTTGATTTGGGACTTCATATTATTTGGTAATGTTTTGTGTCTCGGGTGCCTAGAAATGTCCATATATGCATGTCGTCGTGCATGTGGCTAGTCCATATTGTAGGGGAGACTCTGGCGATTTTTTTTAAGTATTATAAGTATAAGTTTGAAAAATGTTCATAAGTATTATAAGTATAAGTTTGTAGGAGAGTCTGGGTGCTACTTATTAATTGGATATAAATATATTGGTGATCCACTAGAGCCTATTAAGGGAACATTGGAGCCGATGGGTGGGCTTGGGGTCATGAGAATACGAGGTGACGCCAAGCCAAGCTAAGCCTCACGGGGCCAAGCCAAGCTTGGTTGTCGACGGTAAGCAATCGGGAAATTTAAGCTAAAATAGGCGATCTTTAGGAAGCTATTAGTGCAATAGAGAAGGTAACTAGACACACTTGGTCAATAAAGAGACTTTTTGGCTATAATGAGGAAAAACAAGGGTATTTAACACTTATGTATACAAGAATAAAGCTACAAAATGTTATAGAAGTTTATAAATTGCTTCAACCAAGTTGTGACTATCCCAAAACATAAAAGATTATAGAAAGATTATAGAAACATTTCAATACATCCGAATACCAACCAAATATGTATTCTCGATATAAAGCTAGAATGAATGAAATACCTTACGTATTTACTTACGATTAACAATAAAAACAAATTAAACTAAAATAACATGATATAATATAACTATTAAACTAAGTAGTATTTACTTAGTTTCTCATACTAAATTTAATAACATTTAAAGTTTCTCATACTATTTTAATTTGCATTCATTCGTTAACATTGAGTATGCTTAAATGTTAATCATATGCTTATAAGTATGCTCAAGTCATATGGTTACAAGTATGCTCAAGTCATATGCTTACAAGTATGCTGAAATGTTAATCATATGCTTACAAGTATGCTCAAGTCATATGGTTACAAGTATGCTCAAGTCATATGATTAATAAGCTCATGTTATTATCGTAGTAGTAGGTACCGTGGAATCATGGACCTCTATTCGAGCGTAGTTGGATGGCACGACGAAAGTCAAGTGCCCAGATAAGTCTTCTGACTAAATTTAGAAATTTGGTTGCCAAGTGTTTTGGAGTACGCGATATTCACCCGGAATGTATGAATGGTCGATCGCAGACACGATGTCCATGTTTGAAGTGTAAGAATGTAAATTATATGGATGAGAGACGTGGTAAACTATCATTTACTTGTTTTCGGGTTCATGAAAAATTACGAAGAATCTTTGGTGGGCACATGGGAGAGAGAAGAGATGGTGGCATCGTAGTACACAATTTGGGCGAGAGTACTCATCGTATGAATGAAATGGTTCATGATATTGCAGGGCCAGATTTTGATTGGGAACAAGGCAGAGAGCAACCTATGAATTCTGATGCCAAAGACTTCTTTAAGTTGTTAAACGAGGGTAGCGAGCCATTGTGGCATGGTTGCACCAAACACACTACATTGTCTGCAGTGGCGACATTACTTAACATCAAGGCTGATCACAACATGAGCCATGAGTGTTTTGAGTCGCTCTTGAAGGCCATTAAGAGTATGTTGCCTGACGGTGAGAAATTACCTGGTAACTATTACTTTTGTGAGAAAATGGTGAAGAAGTTGGGTCTTGGATACCAAAAGATTGATGCATGTCCCAACGATTGCATGTTATTTTATAAGAAAAATGAACAGATGACAAGGTGCACGTTTTGTAGTCATGATCAATTTAGGCCTAATATCTTTTATGATTTAAAAGGTTTTTCATCACTTTTATCGCTGAGACTCAGCTAAAAAAAATAATCCACATCATCGAATCACCCCTGCACTACGGCCAAGGATATTCTTTAGTATCACGACCACAAATTATCCATGCACTACGGCCAAGGATATTTGTGTATTCATTAATGGTCATGATCATGCCAACAACCATCCATCAATGCACTACAGCCAATGAGGACTTTTACCACATCATTTGTAACATTACTACCATGATTATACCGAATAAATCCACGGTCATAATCAAACCAAGTCCATCTATGCACTACAAGACACGGAGATGACTTTCAACATAATATAAACATGAGGATGATGACAATGATATAAGAATTCAATAAAACAAGTTCAAGAATTAATTTATCCAGAACCAATAATGTCCAAATTGTCAAAATGATACTTCTTTCTACAAAGAAATTCAAGAATGCTCGAGAAGAATATTTCCATGAAAAATCTTTGGATGAAGCGCAAGAATATCAAGGATATTCCACTAATTTCATGGAATATAGAAGCCAAAACTTTAACCAATTGAATATAATAAAGAATGGAATAACAAAAGAAATCACCGGGCATGCGATAGATCGCATGCAGAAAAGTTATTCCAATGTAATAATAAATAACGAGATCCGGTCGTGCGTAACGCATGCAAGCGTGATATTCCAAATGTAATAATAAATAATGGAACCGTGTCATGCGTAAAGCTTGCATGGATGAGGATATTCCAATAGAATAATAAAGAATGGAACTGAATCAAATGCGTAATACGCATGCACGAGGATATTCCAATGTAATAATAAAGAATGGAATAACAGAAGAATTTTGTGGCGCCCCAAAATTAGGTATCGTTACCCATCTTGGGTCGCCACTTACATGGTACATAAATTCAAATACAAACTTACTAATATAAGCGCATGTGGTACAATACGACATATAAACCGTGAGTTTGAATACAAATATTGTCTACTAGATATTATACAAACTCAAAAGGAGTCCTCATTACAACTATTATCACACTATTTCACGTAATAGTGAGGACTACTAATGCTATCCTCTGGACCATTACTCCGTTCCCTCGACTCGTCCCAAATATATTCTCATTTCACAAGAGAACAAAAGTGAAAGAAAGGGTGAGCTCAACTAGCCCAAGAAGAAATATTATGACTAAGATAATGCGAATAAATTATCATTAGCCTTCAACAATGTTAAACCGATAAAATACAATAGACAACGGTTTAATCTGCGGTGAATATTTAATCCATTAAAAGAGTCAAGTAGAAAATAAAGTCTACTATCTTTTATGATTTAAAAGGTTTTCATCAATTTTATCACTAAGACTCGGTTTAATGAATAAACCACAATATCTAATCATCCCGTACCACGGTCAAGGATTTTCATCAAATTATCAAAGGTCATGACTATATACCGAATCACCCCTGGTCATAATCATACCAAAAACTATCCATCACTGCATTACAGGCCACTGAGGACTTTTGTCACATCATTTATATCAAGCCATGATTATACCGAATGATCCTCGGTCATAATCATACTAAGTTCATCTATTCACGTAAGCCAAAGATAACATAATATAACATGAGGATGATGACAATGACATAATAATTCAATAAAACAAGTTCAAGAATTATTTAATCCAGAATTATTAACGTCCAAATTGTCAACATGATCATCGTTTTTGTATAGTAAAATTCAAGAATAATCGGAAGAATATTTCCATGAAAAGATCTTTGGATGAAACGCAAATATCAAAGATATTCTACTAATTTCATGGAGTATAGAAGTCAAAGTTTTAACTTATTTGGGTATAATAAAGAATGGAATAACAAAAGAAATCACCGTGCATGCGGTGCTTCAAGATGTAATAAAAGTTATTCCAATAGAATAATAATAACGGAACCAGTCGTGAAATTCACAATCAGCAGGATGATCCAAATGTAATAATAAATCTTTGAATAATAAACAATGGAACTGTGTCGGTGTAAAACACACGCAGCGAAGATATTCCAATGTAATAATAAATGCGGAATAATAAGCAATGGAACCGTGTCAGGTGTAAAACACACGCATGAGGATATTCCAAATGTAATAATAAAGAATGGAATAACATAAGAAGATCACCAAGTATAGGGATTCACAGCGTATCTGACTTATTCCATGAAGAATAAATAAGAATGGAATAATATAAGGATTTCACCAAGTATAGGTATCGCCGTGTATACAAAAGTTATGTATAGGGTATGCCACTTTTACAAAGTTATTCAATGAATAATAATAAATGGAATAATGAAGTTCTCTTCATGAATAATAAAGAATAATACCCCTTACGATACAACAAATAATATCCCTTACTAGTAAAGAGACTTTGGATATCAAAGTAGTGAAGTACGAGAATACTCTTCTTCTTTCTCTCTATAGATTTTCTCTCTATAAGCTTCTCTCTATAATTTCTCTCTAGAGTTTCAAATTGAATTCGTAAGAAAATAATGAAGGAATGAGCTTATTTATAGGAAAATAGAATGTATAGTAATTAATCCATGAACGGTCCAGATTGATTTACTTTTAATCGATGGTCCATATTTAAAACAAAATCTTTTAAATAAAATATCATATATTCTATTTATATAAAAACATTTTACTATGCAAACACTATGCAACACTATACAAAATACTATGCAACACTACGCATAATAAAATATAATATATTCTATTTATAGAATAACTTTAATAAAGTATTACATTTTTATATAAAAGATGTTTTCGTTTTATTACGTTAATAATCTGAATAAAACAAAACGTCATTATCGCTATAATAATTCATATTATTAATCGATGATAATGGAATCAAACTGAGTGACTTTCACATAAGCATCGATAATCAATACCGTGTGCTACTTGCAACCACACGACATCGTACTTTTTACTATGAGAGTAGTTCAACAAGATCAACCAGTAAAACTTCCGCCGTTATTTCAATAAATTATTTTTGTCGTTTTCTCAATCCAACAATAATTACATTTGTAGGGTCCACCAATGATTGAGTAGTTATACGAATATTCCCCGCTAAATCGAATATTCCCCGACCAATCAAATATAATATAACCACTTGCATACTTTGCAAAATTTATAAATACTACCCACAACTATAATATTATCTCAAATTCACACCATAATATTAAAATTATTTCGACAAAATTTAAATCTTTATTGATAAAATCGGGGTCTCACAATCTCCCCTCTTTATGGAATTTTGCCTCGAAATTAGAAGTACGATACACGGTATGATAAAGAGGTGAGGATACCTCGAATACCTTTTATCGTTAAAATATTAAATTCATCTTCGCAATCGGGCCAAAGATATTCATTAACAATTCTTCTTTGCACTACGGGCCAAAGATATACAATGTAAAACCAATAATCTTTGAGACGCAGACTTAATAGTATCACGACCACGAATTATCCATGCACTACTACCAAAGATAATCGTGTTTTTCAATTACTGATTATGATTATACCGAACAATCCTGGTCATAATCATACCAAGTCTATCAATGCACTACTGACTAAAGATGACTTTTACCACATCCATGAATTAATATTTCATTCTTGAGACTCATTTCAATAATTAATCCATATCATCGAATCATCCCCGCACTACTGGTGCCAAGGATATTCATTAGTATCACGACCATTAATTATCCATACACTACTACCAAAAGATAATCGTGTATTCATTAGTATCACGACCACAAATTATCCATGCACTACTACCAAAGATAATCATGTATTCATTAGTATCACGACCACAAATTATCCATGCACTACTACCAAAGATAATCGTGTATTCATTAGTATCACGACCACAAATTATCCATGCACTACTACGAAAAGATAATCGTGTATTCATTAAGTATCACGACCACAAATTATCCATGCACTACTACCAAAGATAATCGTGTTTTCAATTACGGTTATGATTATACCGAACAATCCCTAGTCATAATCATACCAAGTCCATCTACGCACCATGAAGCCCATGGATGACTTTCAACATAATATAAGCGTGAGGATAATGATATAAAGAATCAATCAAATGAGATAAAGGATAAATATTAAACATTTATAATATAATTTATCCAGGATTCAAGAATATCCCCATGTTATCAATCACTTAATAATCTCATAATCTAATATCATTAATATTATAACAATATTTTAATCACTTCTTAAATTTATAAATAATTTATCTCAATTGTTTACGCTTTACCATATAATGCGTTTAATCATTCAAAAATGCCATACTCATAAGATATCATCACCAATTATCAAATCCTCAAAAAAATATGATATATACTCTATATAGGATTCTCAGCCATAAAATCCTATTTTCAACTTTGTTACTTCACATAACATATTTAACTCATATGTTCGTAACTAAACTATTTTCATGAAAAATATCAAATCAGTTCCAAATATATTTCTTTTCTGGAATTTAGCATAATATAGTCCCATAATGAAAATATATTTTTCTCGGAATTTTTAAAATTCATTTACTATTTTTCAAAAATCAATTTCTAATTAATTCCTTAAGAAATTAGCTACCTCAAGTTTAACTCCAAAAATTCCCAAATCTTGGCAGGACCTTACACATGTTAACGTGAGGTTCTAGTTTAAATTTCATGGTCATCGGAGTTATAGAACTCCGGTTATAGCATTTTTCGTCATAAAAACATAAATATTGAAATAGTCATAACTTGCTCATTTTAAGTCAGAATGAGCTCATTTTTGGACAGGAGGTACTTTATACCATATACTTTCATGTCCCAAAAGGCAAGAATTTTTCTCATAATTTAAGTGGCCGAAACAGCCCCTCTAAAATCATGGCAGCAGCTTTTTCGATTTTTGCAGCTTTGCACTCCTTTGCTAAAATCAACCCACACAAAAATCTACAACACCTTTTGTAGTAATTCCACTTGGATTAGTTAGGTAACTCATAGATCTAACTCTAGGACTTGACCACACTCAAAAATTCAAAATATAATAAGAGATATGGTCAATTGAATTTCATGTTACGTTTTTCACCAAAATCTGATTTTCAACTCTTTGTGATTTCTAAGAAACTTTCATGTTTTTACATACTAACCAACATAACTCATCATAAAACTTACTAATACCATGAATACCCATGATTTTCATTAGTCCAATGCTTTTATTATGACTTTCATCATAAACCACGTAAACTGTTCATTTTAGTTGAAGAAATATTTGAGGGTTTAAGAAATGGGTTTTGTACTGGGGTCAATACAAATTTCGATTTCACGCTCTAAGTAGGCTAAGAAATCTTCAAGAATACGCCAGTAAATTTATTAATGATAGAAATATCATTCAAAACTGTGATTCTCATCCAAAACTTGGATAATACGTCACAGTGATACCAACTGTGACTTCTATCCTTTAACCTGGATAGCACCTCATAATGATGCCTATCAACTCGCCATCTTCTTTCATGATGTCGCCTACAGAAAGTCTGGCTTCGGTGCATTCCACACAAGGAAGTCAACAACGAAAGGTTCGGGGCTCTTTACTTATGGCTTGATATGACAATAATTGACTTTAGTAGTTTGGTTACTTGAATTCGCACAACAAGTTGGTTATGAATATAAAAGCTAACAACCTTACGAAAAGAATAATGAGTAGTTAATCAATCGTTTTCAAAAATTACCTCAAAGGCAAGTATTTTCAAAGAGATAATATCGACAGGTAACGTGAAAGTGTTTATTTGAATCAAACAAGATTTAAAAAACAGTGGAGGTAACGAAGGCTCCTACTAACGAGGTTTCAACCAACAAGTCAAAGTCTAAATTCTCCAGAGTCAAATTTAAACGTTGAACACAAGCAAGAGAGATAAAATAATGGGTAGACCCGGTATCTTATAAGGTATAGACTTCGCAATTTATAATTAACCAACCCGTACTAACTTCGTTCAGTTTACTCGCTTTTTGAGAAGTCATAAAAAATGCACTTCCTAAAACCAACGACTTTGTTTTGTCCATATCCACCTTTGGTGCCACCGTCCCAGCTAGACTTGACTTTGGTGCACAACAAAATTGAGCTAAATGACCTTCTCTTCTTGCAATTTCCACTTCTATTATCTTTGCCATGATTACCACCAAAGTGGTTACCATTCTTAGCATGATAATTTCCCCCACGATGGTTATCATTGTTCTGATAGCCGTTGCCACCAGTATGATTATTATCATGTTGTTGGTCGTTACCTTTTGTTTGAATCGAATCAACACTCTCATGTGCTTCATTGCTTATCTCAAAGATTTTAGGATGTCATTCTCAAACACCTTTGTCACAAAACAAGGGTTAATTAACATATCACATATTATCCCTATACTCTCTCATGAGCCAATTAAATACCAAATAAATTTAGGTAGGTCATACTAGCGAAGAAATTTCCGTCTCTCTCCCCTAGTTCTTATCTCACATCTCGGCTAGGGATCATATCCCTAAGCTCGATACTAACCGTGGCGCCCCCAAAATTAGGTATCGTCACCCATCTTGGGTCGCCACTTACATGGTACATAAATTCAAATACAAACTTACTAATATAACCGTAGTGTACAATACGACATAAACTGTGAGTTTGAATACAAATATTGTCTACTAGATATTATACAAACTCAAAAGGAGTCCTCATTACAACTATTATCACACTATTTCACAGAATAGTGAGGACTACTAATGCTATCCTACGGACCATTACTCGGTTCCCCGACTTGTGTCGGCTATATTCTCATTTCACGAAGAAAACGGTTGAAAGAAAGGGTGAGCTCAACTAGCCCGATAAGAAATATTATGACTAAGATAATGCGAGAATAAATTATCATTAGCCTTCAACAATGTTAAAGCGATAAAATACAATAGACAACCAGTTTTAGCTGCGGTGAATATGCAATCCATTAAAAGAGTCAAGTAGAAAATAAAGTCTACTATCTTTTATGATTTAAAAGGTTTTCATCATTTTTATCACTAAGACTCGGTTTAATGAATAAACCACAATATCTAATCATCCACGTACCCGCGGTCGAGGATTTTCATCAAATTATCAATGGTCATGACTATCTTAGAATCACCCACTGGTCATAATCATACCAAAACTATCCATCATTTGCATTTACGAGGCCCTTTGAGGACTTTTGTCACATCATTTATATCAAGCCATGATTATATCGAAGAATGATCCACGGTCATAATCATACTAAGTTCATCTATATGCGTAAGCAAAGATAACATAATATAACATGAGGATGATGACAATGACATAATAATTCAATAAAACAAGTTCAAGAATTATTTAATCCAGAATTATTAACGTCCAAATTGTCGACATGATCTTTATTTTTGTATAGTAAAATTCAAGAATAATCGGAAGAATATTTCCATGAAAATCTTTGGATGAAACGCAAATATCAAAGATATTCTACTAATTTCATGGAGTATAGAAGTCAAAGTTTTAACCATTTGGGTATAATAAAGAATGGAATAACAAAAGAAATCACCGTGCATGCGGTACTTGCGCATGACGGAGTTATTCAATAGAATAATAATAACGGAACGGTCGGTGAAATTCACAAGCGAGGATGATCAAATGAGAATAATAAATCTTTGAATAATAAACAATGGAACCAGTGCAGTGTAAACACACGAGACAGGATATTCAATGAGAATAATAAATGCGGAATAATAAAAATGGAACCGGTCAGGTGTAAAACACAGACGGGATATTCCAACGAGAATAATATAGAATGGAATAACGAGAAGAAGATCACCAAGTATAGGGGATTAAGCATTATCTGAGTTATTCCAACAGAATAAATAAGAATGGAATAATATAAAGGATTTCACCAAGTATAGGGTATCTGGCGTATACGAGGTTATGTATAGGGTATGCCACTTTTTTACGAGTTATTCAGCGAGAATAATAATAAATGGAATAATGAAGTTCTCTTCATGAATAATGAGAATAATACCCTTATGGGTACAACAAATAATATCCCTACTAGTAAAAAGACCTTTGGATATCAAAGTAGTGAAGTACGAGAATACTCTTCTTCTTTCTCTCTCTATAGATTTTCTCTATAGCTTCTCTCTATAATTTCTCTCTAGAGTTTTTAAGTGAATTAGTAAGAAAATAATGAAGGAATGAGCTTCTATTTATAGGAAAATAGAATGCATAGTAATTAATCCATGAGCGGTCCAGATTGATTTACTTTAATCGGCGGTCCATATTTAAAACAAAATCTTTTAAATAAAATATCATATATTCTATTTATATAAAAACATTTTACTATGCAAACATTATGCAACACTATGCAAACTCTTTATGAAACACTATGCATAATAAAATATAATATATTCTATTTATAGAATAACTTTAATAAAGTAATACATTTTATATAAAAAGATGTTTACATTTTATTACGTTAATAATACGAATAAAACAAAACGTCATTATCATTATAATAATTCATATTATTTGTGAGACCCCAGATTTTATCAATAAATATTTAAATTTTGTCGAAATAATTTTTAATATTATGGTATGAATTTAAGATAATATTATAGTTGTGGGTAGTATTTATAAATTTTGTAAAGTATGCAAGTGGTTATATTATATTCGATTGGTGGGGAATATTCGGTTTAGAGGGAATATTCGTGTGGCTCAATCATTGGTGGACCCCTAATGAAATTATTGTTGATCGGAGAGAAGAGCGACAAAATATTTTATTGAAATAACGGCGGAAGTTTTAAAGTGGTTCTTGTTGAACTACTCGGTAGTAAAAGTACTGATGAATACGTGTGGTTGTATAATAGTTACTACGGTATTGATTATTGATGCTTATGTGAGAAGTCACTCGGTTTGATTCCATTATTGTCGATTAATAATATGAATTATTATAGCGATAATGACGTTTTGTTTTATTCGTATTATTAACGTAATAAAAGCGAAACATCTTTTATATAAAATAGAATACTTTATTAAAGTTATTCTATAAATAGAATATATTATATTTTATTATGCATAGTGTTGCATAGTGTTTTTGTATAGTGTTTTGCATAGTATTGCATAGTGTTTGCATAGTAAAATGTTTTTATATAAATAGAATATATTATATTTTATTTAAAAGATTTTTCTTTAAATATGGACCGTCAGATTAAAGTAAATCAATCTGGACCGTTCATGGATTAATTCTTATGCATTCCATTTTCCTATAAATAGAAGCTCATTCCTTCATTATTTTCTTACGAATTCATTGAAACTACAGAGAGAAATTATAGAGAGAAGCTATAGAGAGAAAATTATAGAAAAGAAGAAGAGTATTCTCGCTACTTCACTACTTCTATATTCAGGTTCTTTTACGATGAGGGGGTGTTCTTTCTTCTTGAAGAGAACTTACATTATTCCATTCATTATTATTACTGTTGGAATAACTTCGTAAAAGTGGCATACCTATACATAACTTTGACACGTGGCGATACCCTATACTTGGTGAAATCATTATGTTATTCCATTGCTTATTATTACATTGGAATAAACGTGATAATGCCAGTTTACCCTATACTTGGTGACATTCTTCTATTATTCATTTGGAACATCACATGCGTGTTTACACGGACCGGTTCCGCTTTTTATTATTACATTGGAACATCCTCGTCGTGTGTTTTACACAGGACTGGTTAAAAATCTTTATCATTCTGTTGGAATATCCTATCGTGTGTTTTTATAGGATCCGGTTCCATCTTTATTATTACATTGGAACATCCCGATTGTGAATTTCACACGACTGGTTCCGTTATTATTAATCTGTTGGAATAACTTTTATCTATCGCGTAAATACCGCATGCGTGGTGATTTCTTTTATTATTCCATTCTTTATTATACCCCGGTTGGTTAAAACTTTGACTTTATACTCCATGAAATTAGTAGAATATCCTTGATATTTGCGTTTCATCCGATAGATCTTTTCATGGAAATATTCTTCTCGATCATTCTTGAATTTTACTCTCACGAAAGCGAGATCATGTTGACAATTTGGACGTTAATAATTCATGGATTAAATAATTCTTGAACTTGTTTTATTGAATTACTATGTCATTGTCATCATCCTCATGTTATATTATGTTATCTTTGGCTTACGTGCATAGATGAACTTAGTATGATTATGACCAGGGATCATTTGGTATAATCATGACTTGATATAAATGATGTGACAAAAGTCCTCAAAGTGGCTGTAATGCGTTGATGAAAGTTTTTGGTATGATTATGACCGAGGGTAATTCGGTATAGTCATGACCATTGATAATTTGATGAAAATCCTTGACCAAGTGGTACGTAGATGATTAGATGTGGTGGTTTATTTATTGTTTCGAGTCTCAAATGATAAAAATTGATGAAAACCTTTAAAACCTAAAAGATAGTAGACTTTATTCTCTACTTGACTCTTTTAATGGATTGCTTATTCACCATTGATTAAACTGGTGGTTTCTATTGTATTTTATCGGTTTAACACTTGTTGAAGGCTAATGATAATTTATTACGCATTATCTTAGTCATAATATTTCTTCTTGGGCTAGTTGAGCTCACCCTTTTCTTTCTTCGTTCTCTTCAGGAAATGAGAACATAGCCGGGACGAAGTCTGGGAACGCAAGTAATGGTCCGAGAGGATAGCATTAGTAGTCCTCACTATTCGTGAAATAGTGTGATAATAGTTGTAATGAGGACTCCTTTTGAGTTTGTATAATATCTAGTAGACAATATTTGTATTCAAACTCACGCTTTATGTCGTATTGTACCACAGCAGTTATATTAGTAAGTTGTATTTGAATTTATGTACCATGTAAGTGGCGACCCAAGATGGGTGACGATACCTAATTTTGGGGGCGCCACATTATTAATCGACAATAATGGAATCAAACCGAGTGACTTCTCACATAAGCATCAATAATCAATACCGTAGTGCTACTATGCAACCACACGACATCTTTGTACTTTTACTACTAAAGAGTAGTTCAACAAAGATCAAGCGGTAAAACTTCCGCCGTTATTTTGATAAAATATTTTTGTCGTTTTCTCAATCCGACAATAATTACGCTAATGGGGTCCACCAATGATTGAGTAGTTATACGAATATTCCCGCTAAACCGAATATTCCCAGACCAATCGAATATAATATAACCAACTTGCATACTTTACAAAATTTATAAATACTACCCACAACTATAATATTATCTTAAATTCACACCATAATATTAAAAAATTATTTTGACAAAATTTAAATCTTTATTGATAAAATCTGGGGTCTCACAATCTCCCCTCCTTATGGAATTTCACCCTCGAAATTAGGGTATGTACCTGGTATGATAAGAGGTGAGGATACCTTGAATACCTTTATCATTAAGTTTCTGTTTTAATTTTGATTTGCATTTATTAGCAAAGTGTCCTGTTTTACCACATTTATAACATTGAATTTTAGATTTATCTTTTTTACTACTAGTCTTTTTTCTTCCTCTTAGATTTTTTAGGGTTTTGTTATTAAAAGATTTTCTAGAAGAACGTCTTCGGTGAGGTCTAGAAGGTTTAGAACTTTGCTGTTTTTTAGTCTTTTGGGGATACTGTAATTTTGTATCATAAGAGAATTTATCGCAAAATTCTCCTATCTCATGTCTTTTGGTTAGATTCTGTTTTTTCATTAGTTGTTGAAGTTTCATATCATTGCATAATGATAATCCTTCCTCAATAATTACTAAAATAAGATGGCCATAGGAATACTGGTCATAAGGGATACTCATACGATCATGTTTATCTCTTAATTTCTTACGGACTTTTTCAGCAAAGAAAGTAGGAAGTCCATCAATAAATTTGGCTTTCCAATGTTCACTGTTGGCATCTGATCTTTGCATAACTTTCATTACAAAGACATCCTTATACCATCTAAAATGAGTTAAGGATGGACATCGAAGGTTCTGTAAGAGTTCCCTACTCGTATCAGTATTCATAAGTCCTGGTCCAACAAAATGATGAAGAACATCTTGAACAAGAGTGTAACAAGCATCTTCTCCCCTTCTTAATGCAAATCAAAATCAAAATTAAAAAAGAAACAGGATATTATTTGTTGTACCCGTAAGGGGTATTATTCTTTATTATTCATGAAGAGAACTTACATTATTCCATTTATTATTATACGTTGGAATAACTTTTGTAAAAAGTGGCATACCCTATACATAACTCAGTGATATATACGATACCCTATACTTGGTGAAATCCTTATATTATTCCATTCTTATTTATTACATTGGAATAAGTCAGATATCGCTGAATCCCCTATACTTGGTGATCTTCTTATGTTATTCCATTCTTTATTATTACATTTGGAATATCACATGCGTGTGTTTTACACAGGACTGGTTCCATTGTTTATTATTCCGCATTTATTATTACATTTGGAATATCACATCGTGTGTTTTACAGGACACGGTTCCATTGTTTATTATTCAGCATTTATTATTCATTTGGATCATCACTGCCGCTTGTGAATTTCACGATTCGGTTCCGTTATTATTATTCTATTGGAATAACCTCGTACATCGAAGTACCGCATGCATGGTGATTTCTTTTGTTATTCCATTCTTTATTATACCCGGTTGGTTAAAACTTTGACTTTATACTCCATAAAATTAGTAGAATATCTTTGATATTTGCGTTTCATCGATATCTTTTCATGGAAATATTCTTACGATTATTCTTGAATTTTACTATACAAAACAAAGATCGTGTTGACAATTTGGACGTTAATAATTCACGGATTAAATAATTCTTGAACTTGTTTTATTGAATTATTATGTCATTGTCATCATCCTCATGTTATATTATGTTATCTTTGGCTTACGTGCATAGATGAACTTAGTATGATTATGACCGAGGATCATTCGGTATAATCATGGCTTGATATAAATGATGTGACAAAAGTCCTCGGTATTCGTAATGCGTTGATGGATAGTTTTTGGTATGATTATGACCGAGGGGTGATTCGGTATAGTCATGACCATTGATAATTTGATGAAAATCCTTGGACCGTGGTGCAGGGATGATTAGATATTGTGGTTTATTCATTAAACCGAGTCTTAGTGATAAAATTGATGAAAACCTTTTAAATCATAAAAGATAGTAGACTTTATTTTCTACTTGACTCTATTAATGGATTGCATATTCACCGCAGATTAAATTGGTTGTCTATTGTATTTTATCGGTTTAACATTGTTGAAGGCTAATGATAATTTATTACGCATTATCTTAGTCATAATATTTCTTCTTGGGCTAGTTGAGCTCACCCTTTCTTCCTTTATTCTCTTGTGAAATGAGAATATAGTGGGGACGAGTCGGGGAGCGGAGTAATGGTCGGAGGATAGCATTAGTAGTCCTCACTATTACGTGAAATAGTGTGATAATAGTTGTAATGAGGACTCCTTTTGAGTTTGTATAATATCTAGTAGACAATATTTGTATTCAAACTCACGGTTTTATGTCGTATTTTACACGACAGTTATATTAGTAAGTTTGTATTGAATTTATGTACCATGTAAGTGGCGACCCAAGATGGGTAACGTATACCTAATTTTGGGGGCGTCACAAAATTCTTCTGTTATTCCATTCTTTATTATTACATTTGGAATATCCCATGCATGCATGCGACATGCATGACACGGTTCCATTCTTTATTATTACATTGGAATATCACATACGCAATGCGCTTTACGCATGACCGGTCCATTATTTATTATTACATTGGAATATCACGCCGGTGCGTTTACGCGTGACACCGTTCTCATTATTTATTATTACATTGGAATAACATGCATGCGATTATCGCATCCCTGGTGATTTCTTTTGTTATTTCATTCTTTATTATATTCAGTTGGTTAAAGTTTTGGCTTCTATATTCCATGAAATTAGTGGAATATCCTTGATATTTGCGCTTCATCCAGTATCTTTTCATGGAAATATTCTTCTGAGCATTCTTGAATTTTACTCTAGAAAGAAGTATCATTTTGACAATTTGGACATTATTGGTTCCTGGATAAATTAATTCTTGAACTTGTTTTATTGAATTCTTATATCATTGTCATCATCCTCATGTTTATATTATGTTGAAAGTCATCTGTGTCTTGTAGTGCATAGATGGACTTGGTTTGATTATGACCAGGGATTATTCGGTATAATCATGACCATAATGTTACAAATGATGTGGTAAAAGTCCTCATTGGCCTGTAGTGCATTGATGGACAGTTGTTGGCATGATCATGACCATTAATGAATACACAAATATCCTTGGCCCGTAGTGCATGGATAATTTGTGGTCGTGATACTAAAGAATATCCTTGGCCGTAGTGCAGGGGTGATTCGATGATGTGGATTATTTTTTTTAGCTGAGTCTCAGCGATAAAAGTGATGAAAAACCTTTTAAATCATAAAAGATATTAGGCCTAAATCGATCATGACTACAAAACGTGCACCTTGTCATCTGTTCATTTTTCTTATAAAATAACATGCAATCGTTGGGACATGCATCAATCTTTTGGTATCCAAGACCCAACTTCTTCACCATTTTCTCACAAAAGTAATAGTTACCAGGTAATTTCTCACCGTCAGCAACATACTCTTAATGGCCTTCAAGAGCGACTCAAAACACTCATGGCTCGTGTTGTGATCGGCCTTCGATGTTAAGTAATGTCGCCATCTGCAGACAATGTAGTGTGTTTGGTGCAACCATTACAATGATATCGCTACCCTACCCTCGTCTAACAACTTAAAGAAGTCTTTGGCATCGAGAATTCATAGGTTGCTCTCGCCTTGTTCCCAATCAAAATCGCCCTGCAATATCATGAACCATTTCATTCATACGATGAGTACTCATCGCCCAAATTGTGTACTTACGTGATGCCACCATCTCTTCTCTCTGCCCACGTGCCCACCAAAGATTCTTCGTAATTTTCATGAACCCGAAACAAGTAAATGATAGTTTAGCACGTCTCTGTCCATATAATTTACATTCTTACACTTCAAACATGGACATCGATGTCTGCGGTGACCATTCATACATTCCGGGTGACTATACGCATACTCCAAAAACACTTGGCAACCAGCTCTAAATTTAGCTGTAGCACCTATCTGGGCACTTGACTTTCGTCGTGCCATCCAACTACGTTCTGAATAGAGGTCCATGATTCCACGGTACCTACTACAGATAACATGAGCTTATTAATCATATGACTTGAGCATACTTGTAACCATATGACTTGAGCATACTTGTAAGCATATGATTAACATTTCAGCATACTTGTAAGCATATGACTTGAGCATACTTGTAACCATATGACTTGAGCATACTTATAAGCATATGATTAACATTTAAGCATACTCAATGTTAACGAATGAATGCAAATTAAAATAGTATGAGAAACTTTAAATGTTATTAAATTTAGTATGAGAAACTAAGTAAATACTACTTAGTTTAATAGTTATATTATATCATGTTATTTTATTTTAATTTGTTTTTATTGTTAATCGTAAGTAAATACGTAAGGTATTTCATTCATTCTAGCTTTATATCAGTAATACATATTTGGTTGGTATTCAGATGTATTGAAATGTTTCTATAATCTTTCTATAATCTTTTATGTTTTGGGATAGTCACAACTTGGTTGAGCAATTTATAGCTTCTATAACATTTTGTAGCTTTATTCTTGTATACATAAGTGTTAAATGCCCTTGTTTTTCTGTTATAGCCAAAAAGTCTCTTTATTGACCAAGTGTGTCTAGTTACCTTCTCTATTGCACTAACAGTTCCCTAGCACTGCCTATTTTAGCTTAACAGCCCCCCAATTGCTTACCATGCTGACAACCAAGCTTGGCTTGGCCCCGTGAGGCTTAGCTAAGCTTGGCGTGGCCTCATGTGGCCTCGCGGCCCCAAGCCCAGCCCATCAGCTCCAACAGCCCCTTAATAGGCTCTAGTGGATCACCAATATATTTATATCCAATTAATAAGTAGCACCCAGACTCTCCTACAAACTTATACTTATAATACTTATGAACATTTTTCAAACTTATACTTATAATACTTAAAAAAATCGCTTGAGTCTCCCTACAATATGGACTAGCCACATGCACGATTTATTACATGCATATATGGACATTTCTAGGCTTTTAGACACAAAAACATTACCAAATAATATGAAGTCCCAAATCAAAGGATGTGAATTCCAATTTCAGCAAAATATAATCCCAACAACAAAACAGAATGTGCACAACTATAATTCACATAGAGCATTATAGACATGGTTTAATACCATTACACCAAAACAGTACCAAGCAATGAAATATCTGCATTTCTAAAGCAACAAGTAAACAAGAATTGGTTACTTACATAATATCTAGTAGGTATGTCTTTCATCCGGATGACCTATTTTAGCTACTTCTTAGATAATCCAAGACCACACCTCTTAGACATTAACATTCTTATCGTGAAGCTTTAAAGTGTCCTCATTACCAGCCTGTAAGACCCCAACTTTTATGAATAAAGATGATTTTTCTATAATTATCATTTTTGAATATTATGGAATGAATTTGTTATAATGTTATAGTTGTGGGTAGTATTTATAAATTCTGCAAAGTATGCAAGTTGTTATATTATATTCGATTGGTCGGAGAATATTCATTTTAGCAGGGAATATTAAATGCAAGGCAAGAATTATTGGTGGACCCCATAAACGAATTATTATCGAATTGAGAAAACGACAAAAATATATTTATGAAAATAACGGCGGAAGTTTTACCGTTAATACTGTTGAACTACTCGGTAGTAAAAGAAATGCGATGTCTGGCGTGGTTGCGTAGTAGCACCGGTATTGATTATTGATGCTTACGTGAGAAGTCACTCGGTTATACTCAATTATTACTCTGAGAATTGTTGCATCATATCTCTTATATTATTGATTCGATTATTGTCACAGTATCATCTGCATAATATGTTATTTTATTAAATCAATAATTGAGACGGTAAAGTTATTCATATTATTAAATTGCAATATTTACAATGTCTAGAAGTTCTGTCAAGGAGAGGTTTGGTCACCTAATTGTGTGCCAATAGGGAGAAATCCTTATTGGAAAGCCCCCTCTTTCTTGGGAACGACCTAATTGATAAATATTGTGAGTTATAATATTAATGATGAATGTTATTAAAATTGAAGTTGTGCTCGGAGTTGAATTTGGAGACACGGACGTGATATTTGAGTCCGGAACGATGAAATTAGTAAAAATAGACTATAAACACAAAATTTTCCGAATTTTACTATTTGGTCAAAAAGTCAACAGTTGACTTTTTTGGGAAAAGTCAAACTTTGAAATTTCAAAATTTATATTTTTGATAAAAATAGTTTCATTGTGTTGGAATTATTTGTGTTAGTGAAAATCGACATTTATGTCGATAATAATTGATGTCTGGAGGTTATATTGACGATCGAAGTATTTAACAGGATAAATGAGCAATAGATTGCTATTATTTCACATGATTATAACTATTTGTTCACATGTGTATACTATTGTTTCACATTCTTGTTACTATTAGGGGAGTTGGTGCAAGATTGATAATACTTGCATGACTAAGTTAAAATGGAGGTATAGATGGAGAGTACTTATCTTTGTAATTCGTATTTTCACATGTCTCAAAACTAGTGATTCATATGATTTACTATTGAATCACATTATTTACTATTAGGGGAGGTGGTGCAAGTTTGATAATACTTGCATGACTAAATTAAAAATAAAGAAAAACTTGGAGGTATTGTACTCTAATTTTTCGAGCCCCAAAACGTGCAATTATTAAAACTATATTTTTCTATAAATAGAAGTTCATTCTTCCTTCATTTCTCACCAATTCACTAAAGCTATAGAGCAATTATTATAGAGAGAAAATCTGTAGAAGAAGAGAAGCCTGCTACCTCACTACTCCTATATCCAGTTTCTTTCAAAGGTAAAGGGTATTATTTCTTTCTTTCGTCTTCATGAAGAGAACTTCTATTATTCCATTTTTATTATTATGTTGGAATAACTTTGGTTATCAAAATACCGCATACATGGTAAAATTCTTTCGTTATTCCATTCTTTATTATTACATTGGAACATCACATTTGTGCTTTACCCCGGACTGGTTACATCTTTATTATTCTGTTGGAACATCACATGCGTGCTTTACGGGGGGACTGGTTTTAAATCTTTATTATTACGTTGGAACATCACGTGCATGCTTTTTTGGGACACTGGTTCCATCTTTATTATTCTGTTGGAATATCCCGTTTATGCATTTTACTTGGGACCGGTTAAAATCTTTATTATTCTGTTGGAATATCTTTGTTCGTACATTTTACTGTGGGACACGATTCCGTCTTTATTATTCATTGGAATAACCTACATGCGTAAGGCTTCTACCGCATGCTTGGTGATTTCTTTTGTTATTCCATTCCTTATTATACTCAGTTAGTTAAAGTTTTGACTTCTATACTCCATGAAATTAGTAGAATATCCTTGATATTTTCGCTTCATCCAGTATCTTTTCATGGAAATATTCTTCTGAACATTCTTAAATTTTACTCTACAAAGAAGTATCATGTTGACAATTTGGACGTTATTAGTTCCTGGATAAATTAATTCGTGAACTTGTTTTATTGAATTCTTATATCATTGTCATCATCCTCATGTTTATATTTTTTTGAAAGTCATCTGTGGCCTGTAGTGCATAGATGGACTTGGTATGATTATGACCAGGGATTATTCGGTATAATCATAACCGTAATGTTATTAATGATGTGATAAAATTCCTCATTGGCCCGTAGTGCGTTGATGGACAGTTGTTGGCATGATCATGACCATTGATGAATACACGAATGTCCTTGGCCCATAGTGCATGGATAATTATGTTCGTGATACTAAAGAATATCCTTGGTCAGTAGTGCGAGGGTGATTCGATGATGTGGATTATTTATTGTCGAGTCCCAATGATAAAAGTGATGAAAACCTTTTAAATCATAAAAGATTGTAGATTTTATTCTCTACTTGACTCTTTTAATGGATTGCTTATTCTGCTGCAGTTAAACTTGATCTTTGTTATATTGTATCAGTTTAACATTATTGAAGGCTAATGATAATTTATTCTGCATTATCTTAGTCATAATATTTCTTACTGGGCTAGTTTAGCTCACCCTTTTGCTTTCATTGTTCTCTTCAGGAAATGAGAACGTAGCAGGGACTAGTCGGGGAACGGAGTGACGGTCCAGAGGATAACATTAGTAGTCCTCACTATTCTATGAAATAGTGTGTTAATAAATGTATTGAGGACTTATTTTGAGTTTGAATACTGTCTAGAAGACAATGTTTGTATTAAAACTCACACAATGTCATGTGTATATTTAAGATTGTATTTGTGATACATACCATGTATTTGGCGACTCGGAATAGATGATGTATACCTATTTTGGGGGCGTGCAGTTGGTATCAATGCTTAGGGATATGATCCTTGGTTTGAGATGTGAGATAAGAACTAAGAGGGGAGAGCGGGAATTTTTTCGCTAGTATGACCTACCTAAGTTTATTTGGTATTTAATTGGTCGGTCGAGTATAGGGATAATATGTGATATGTTATTTAACCCTTGTTTTGTGGCGAGATTTGAAAATGACATCCAGAGAATGTTGAGAATATCAATGGAGCACGAGGAGACCGTTGAGTCTCCACGGATCAATAATCGAGGATATTGTGCATCGGAAGACGACAATCCTCAGGCAAACAACAACACAGACCAAATGATGAACGGTGAAATGTTCAGAGGCTTTATGCAATTCATGCAACATCAGGCAAGAGCGGCTCTTTTCCAAAATGCAGGTGGAAATACTGGCAACTCTCGGACGGTCACCGCCAAACAGTTTAAAGAACTGGGACCACTAGAGTTTTTTGGAGAGCCAAAACCACTAAAGGCGGAGATGTGGATAAAGCAGATCTGCAAGATATTTGATGTCTTGGGATACTCCGAGGAGTAAAAGGTTCCCTTTGCCACCTTCATGTTGCGTGCAGAGGCAGATTACTTGTGGGAATATGTAAAATGTACTCAACCTGCCACACTGAAGATGACTTGGGAGAAGTTCCAAGAATTGTTCAACAACAAGTACTTTTCCGAAAGTATTCGTCACATGAAAGAGGTAGAGTTCATCAAGCTAGAACAAAACAACATGACCGTGTCGCAGTACGAAGCCAAGTTTGCCGAGCAGTCCCGGTTTAGCAATGATGGAAAGACGTCAGCACCAGCACCCATTGTTAAGGAAGAAGAGCGACCACCTATCATATGTTTCAAATGCGGAGGGGAGGGACACATCGGTCAAAGCCGCGATCTTAGTCAAAGCATGTTATAATTGTGGAAGAAGGTCACCTAGCCCGATTTTGTCGTTCACCAAGACAAGTTCAACTATGATGGAGGCACCAAAGTAGTCCCGAGAAAAGTCAAAGCCCGGTAGTGCAAGAGGAGGCGTTTGTCGTGACCTCCCAGAAAGCAAGGAACCCGAACGAGGTCATCACGGGTAAGCTTATCATAAACTCTAGAGAAGTTTATACCTTATTTGATACCGGTTCTACCCGTTCTTTTATTTCTCCTACTTGCGCTCTACGTTTAAATTTGACTCCGGAGAAATTAAACTTTGACTTATCTGTTGAAACTCCGTTGGGAGAAACCTTCATTACATCCACTGTTTATAAGTCTTGTTTAGTTCAAATCGGTACCCGCACGTTACCTGTCGATCTTATTTCTTTGAAAATACTTGCATTTGATGTGATCCTAGGGATTGATTGGTTAACTACTCATCATGCAAAAATTGATTATTTTCGTAAGGTTGTTAGCTTTCATATTCCTAACCAACCTATTATCCGAATTCAAACAACCAAACCATTAAAATCAATCACTGTCATCTCAATCCATAAAGCTATCCGTTTATTGAAAAACGGATGTCAAGCTTTCTTAGCTCATATCATGGATCTAAACAAAAATACGTCAATTTTGAATGATATTTCTATTGTTAATAAATTTACTAACGTATTCCATGAAGAACTTCCTGGCCTACCCCCAGAGCGTGAAATTGAATTTTGTATCGACCTTGAACCTGGTATAAAACCCATTTCCAAAGCCCCATATCGAATGGCTCCTATTAAACTTCAGGAGTTAAAGACCCAACTGCAGGAATTGTTAGACATTGGCTTTATTTGTCCTAGTACTTCTCCTTGGGGTGCTCCTGTTCTATTCGTGAAGAAGAAAGATGGGAGTATGCGACTTTGTATTGATTATCGGGAGTTGAATCATGTCACCATCAAAAATAGGTACCCATTGCCACGTATTGATGACTGTTTGACCCGGTTGCAAGGAGCCAAATTCTTTTCAAAGATTGATCTTTATTAGGATATCACCAATTGAAGATTAGAACCGATGACATTCCAAAAAGACGGCCGGAACTCCATGCGGGCATTATGAATTCTTAGTCATGTCTTTTGGATTGACTAATTCTCAATTTGCCTTCATGGATATGATGAACCGAGTATTCAAGGAATATTTGGATCATTTTGTGGTCGTCTTTATTGATGACATCCTTATTTATTCCAAAAGCCATGAAGATCATGAGCAACACTTGAGGCTGATACTCCAAAAGCTACGTGAAAACAAGCTTTATGCCATGTTGAAGAGATGCGAGTTTTGGCTGGAGGAAGTAGCATTCCTTGGGCACGTAGTATCAAGTCATGGAATATCTGTTGACCCAACAAAGATTGAAGCTATTCAAAGCTGGGAGCAACCTAACTCGATGGATCAAAATCGTAGCTTTCTCGGTTTAGCTGGTTATTATCGGAGATTTGTGGAAGGATTTTCTCGAATCGCTACTCCCCTAACTCAACTGACTTGAAAAGATACAAAATTCGGTTGGAGCGAGGAATGTGAGAAGAGTTTTCAAGAACTCAAGAGGAGACTCATTTCAGCACCTGTTCTGACAATACCATCTGGCTTAGAGGGATTTGTCATCTATAGTGATGCTTCGGGCAAAGGGTTAGGATGTGTTCTCATGCAACATGGGAATGTCATAGCCTATGCCTCTCGGCAACTCAAAGAATATGAGAGAAAATATCCTACTCATGATCTAGAGTTGGCAGCTGTTGTCTTCGCACTTAAAATCAGGAGGCATTACTTGTATGGGGAGAAAGTGGAGATCTTTGCGGATCATAAAAGCCTCAAATATTTCTTTACTCAAAAGGAACTCAACATGCGACAACGACGTTGGCTTGAGCTCATTGAAAGATTATGATCATACCATCCAATACCATCACGGAGAAGCGAACGTGGTAGGCGGCGCATTGAGTAGAAAGGTCATATCTTGGTACTGAGTGCGATATTGTCAATATGAGAGCCTATTTTGTGTGACTTGCAAAGGATGGAGATAGAATTAAAGACTCTAGGGACCTATGTGATGATGGAGAATATACGAGTAGAACCAACTTTAATTGATAAAGTTAAAGCTGCTCAAGCTACAGACCTGGAGCTGATGCATGTGAGGAAGAAAGTGCAAGAAGGTGCTATACCAGAAGCAAGAATCGATGAAGAAGGAATACTTCGACTCAACTCCAGACTTTTTGTTCCTAACTACCCTAATTTAAAGTATAAAATCATGATGGAGGTGCACAACACACCATTTGCAATCCATCCTAGGAGTACCAAAATGTATCGTGATCTTCGTCATACATTTTGGTGGAGCAATATGAAGAGAGAGATAGCGCTGTTTATATCAAGGTGTCTAACTTGTCAACGAGTCAAGGCGGAGCATCAAGTACCAAAAGCTCCATTGCAACCACTTGAAATTCTAGAATGGAAGTGGGAGCACATTACCATGGATTTCGTTATTGGTCTTCCCAAGGTTTCTCAAGGCATAGATGCAATTTGGGTCATTCTTGATAGATTGACCAAGTCTGCTCATTTTTTACCAATACGAGAAACATACACACTTGAACGTCTTGCTCGTATGCACATAAACAAGATTGTAAGACTACATGGTATGCCAGTATCCATAGTTTCTGATCGAGACCCAAGATTCACTTCACGATTTTGGGTTAGTTTACAAAAAGCTATGGGCACGGATTTACGATTTAGTTCAGCATATCATCCTCGGGACAGACGGACAATCGAGAGGACTATTCAAACTACGGAAGATTTATTAAGACTCGTGTCCTTGACTTCAAGGGAAGTTGGGATAAGTTCTTACCATTGGTGGAGTTTACCTACAACAAATGATTATCAAGCAAATATTGGCATGGCTCCATTTGAGGCGTTGTATGGAAGAAAGTGTCATTTTCGGTATCTTTGGGATGAGGTGGGTGAAGCAACGTTGTTGGGACCAGAGTTGGTACATATGACTACGGAAAAGATTCAAACGATCTGACAACGTATAAAAACCTGACAAGATCAACAAAAGAGTTATGCTGATCTTCATCGAAAGGACGTGGAATTCGATATTGGAGATCATGTGTTGCTACGTATTGCTCCATGGAAAGGAGTTATGAGATTTGGAAAAGCTCAATCCTCGATTCATTGGACCATTTTTAATTCAAGATCGAGTAGGAACTGTGGCCCATAAACTCGCTTTACCGCCAAGTATGTCTCGTGTTCATAACGTTTTTCACATATCCATGTTACGTAAATATGTGGAAGACCTGAACCACATTATTGAGTTAGAACGAGGCGAAATAGCGAAAGATTTAACGTATGTGAAGAGGTTCCTGTTCAAATCTTGGATAAGAAGGAACATATTCTACGCTCCAAGGTTATACCTCAAGTCAAAGTTTTGTGGAGAAACCACGATGTTGAGGAAATGACCTGGGAGTTAGAATCTGAAATGAAATTAAGGTATCCTTACCTCTTTGACATACCAGGTACGTACCCTAATTTCGAGGGCGAAATTTCTTAAGTAGGGGAGGTTGTAAGACCCCAACTTTTATATGATTTTTCTATAAATATCATTTTTGAATATTATGGAATGAATTTGATATAATGTTATAGTTGGGGGTAATATTTATAAATTTTGCAAAGTACGCAAGTTGTTATATAATATTCGATTGGTCGGGGAATATTCGTACAACGACACAATCAGTGGTGGACCCCACAACGAAATTATTGTCGGATTGAGAAAATATTAAAAATATCTCTTTATGAAAATAACGGCGGAAGTTTTTACCGTTAACTGTTGAAACACCCGGTGTTAAAAAATGCGATGTCTGGCGTGGTTGCATAGTAACACGGTATTGATTATTGATGCTTACGTGAGAAGTCACTCGGTTTTGTTCAATTATTGCTACGATAATTCTTTGCATAGTATCTCACGTTATTTGATTCAATTATTATCGATATTTTATATATTATTAAATCAATAATTGACATAACAAAGTTATTAATATTATTATTTGCAATATTAACGATGTTCAGAAGTTACGCCAATGAGAGGTTTGGTCACCTAATTGCGCGCATGATAGAGAGAAATCCTTTTGAAAGCCCTCTTCTCACAGGAGCGACACAGTCGATTAATATTGTGAATTATAATAAAGGTGATAAATGTTGTTAAAATTATTAAGGTGATTTTTATGAAATTTTGCTTATTTTATTTACCCCCATTTACTTATTTTTCAAAATAATCGGTAGGAGGTTATATATATAATAAAAGGTGGGGGCCCACGAGTGGGACCCATGTGTTTGGCAAAGTCTTGGTTGGAAGACATTTTGGTTACGGGAAATGGGGGGGGGGGGAAATAATTAGGAGGGAAGTACTTTTAGTTTATATATATATATATATATAATGTTTGACAATTTGGTAGGAAGGGGGTACAATTATTATTATTATATATATATATATACATGTGATAATTTGAAAGTTAGCAGGCACGAAAATTGGCAGGTTATATCACGGGGGTAATGACCCATGAGTTTTTATATATATAATATATAATATATAATATATTTTATTTAAAAGAATTTTTTTTATTAGAATATTTTATGGACTGTTCGTTTAAAAGTAAATCAATCTGGACCGTTCATGAATTAGTTACTATTTAGTCCTTTCTCCTATAAATAGAAGCTCATTCCTTCATTATTTCTTACGAATTCACTGAAACTCTAGAGAGAGAAACTATAGTGAGAAAGAAGAAAAGTATTCTGCTACTTCTGTAACGCCCCGGAAAATCGAACAATTATAAATACTTTTAATAATGAATAAAATAATATTATATATTATTATTACGTGTTGATAAGATGAATGTCGTTCTATAACTTAGAAACGTCGGAATGTCGTAGTATTTTAACTACGTGAGTGAATTAAGGTGGTTGAATTTCTAAAGCGAAAATAAAAGCTTTCAGAAATTTTACGAAAAACACTATTCATCGATTTCGCTTCGGAAATTATTTTTGAATTTCCGAGAAATACGTAACGTTATAATATCAAGGTGAGATGGATTATGTAATAATAATCTAAGTATGGAAAACGTAATATTTCGCATGTGGACCTAATTTGGGAACGTTAGGTTTATTAAGCATTAAGGAAGAAAGTTGTGATCGTATAATGTGTATTCATTATATGAAGGTAATGAATGTAAGTATAATACGACGTATTGTACTATTATGTATGAAGAATGAGATAACATATATTACAAATTAATATATGAGCTAGCATAGAAAGATTATGAAAGTAATATGCACACAAGCCAATCATGTTTGATGATAAAGCATATACTTTGTAACAATCTTATTCATTTATTAATAAAAAGTATTAATTTATTAAAGGCTTTTAATTATCTACATGATCTTTGTTTTATAATATGTGATAAACCCATAGTTTTAAGCAATGCTTTTAGAATAATGATGATGATCATTCTAATGAGATCTAAATTCTTAGAAAGCTTAAAACTAAAATAGTTCCCAATCATTGGATTACTAAATTGGGGATTAGTGAATCCGGATAGATTGGTATACATCGTTAACTTGCTCATTGGATGAGGATGATTGATCTCATGATCATTTTGTGTGGAGACACTAAAAGCAAGTATGTAGGTGCTTATTAGAGAATAAGTTCCTTTGAGCGTGGCTCGCTAAGGAATACCTAATGGAGTTTTACTTGCTGTCGATAGGAATTCTGTAGTGATAGTAGTACAAGTAATCCTTGGACTTGAGATCATCATAGTGTCTTGTGTATGATGAGTTATACTTTGACTTATTCCTTAAGACCCTTAGGGTATATCAAATGTGAGACCCCAGATTTTATCAATAAAGATTTAAATTTTGTTGAAATAATTTTTTTAATATTATGGTGTGAATTTAAGATAATATTATAGTTGTGGGTAGTATTTATAAATTTTGCAAAGTATGCAAGTGGTTATATTATATTCGGCTGGGTGGGGGATATTCGGTTTAGCGAGGGGAATATTAAATGCAATGGCTCAATCATTGGTGGACCCCACAATGTAATTATTGTCGGATTGAGAAAATGACAAAAATATTTTATTACAATAACGGCGGAAGTTTTACCGTTGATCTTTGTTGAACTACTCATTAGTAAAAGTACGATGAATCGTGTGGTTGCATAGTAGCATTACACGGTATTGATTATTGATGCCTATGTGAGAAGTCACTCGGTTTGATTCCATTATTGTCGATTAATAATATGAATTATTATAGCGATAATGACGTTTTGTTTTATTCAGTATTATTAACGTAATAAAAAGCGAAACATCTTTATATAAAATAGAATACTTTATTAAAGTTATTCTATAAATAGAATATATTATATTTTATTATGCATAGTGTTGCATAGTATTTTGCATAGTGTTTTGCATAGTATTGTATAGTGTTTGCATAGTAAAATGTTTTTATATAAATAGAATATATTATATTTTATTTAAAAGATTTTTCTTTAAATATGGACTAGTCAGATTAAAGTAAATCAATACGGATAGTTCATGGATTGATTACTTATGCATTCTATTTTCCTATAAATAGAAGCTCATTCCTTCATTATTTTCTTCTGAATTCAATTTGAAACTCTAGAGAGAAATTATAGAGGAAGCTATAGAGAGAAAATCTATAGAGAGAAAGAAGAAGAGTGATACGGTACTTCACTACTTTGATATCCGGTGTCTTTTTACGGTAAGGGATATTATTTGTTGTACTAAGTAAGTGTGTGTTATTCTTCTTGAAGAGAACTTTTGTTATTCCATTCATTATTATTACATTGGAATAACTTTTGTAAAAGTGGTATACCCTATACATAACTTTGTATATGCGGCGTACCCTATACTTGGTGAAATCCTTATGTTATTCCATTGCTTATTATTACATTGGAATAACTTTTGTATCTGTGGTTTACCCTATACTTGGTGACATTCTTCTATTATTACATTTGGAACATCACATGCATGTGTTTTACAGGACACGGTTCCGCTTTTTATCATTCTCCGTTGGAATATCCTATCGTGTGTTTTACAGGATGCGGTTCCATCTTTATTATTACGTTGGAATATCACGTCGGTGTGAATTTCACGACTGGTTCCGTTATTATTATTATGTTGGAATAACTGCATACATCAAGAAATCGCATACGTGGTGATTTCTTTTGTTATTCCATTCTTTATTATACCCGGTTGGTTAAAACTTTGACTTCTATACTCCATGAAATTAGTAGAATATCCTTGATATTTGCGTTTCATCCAAAGATATCTTTTCATGGAAATATTCTTCGATCATTCTTGAATTTTACTCTACGAAAATGATGTCGTGTTGACAATTTGGGCGTTAATAATTCATGGATTAAATAATTCTTGAACTTGTTTTATTGAATTACTATGTCATTGTCATCATCCTCATGTTATATTATGTTATCTTTGGCTTACGTGCATAGATGAACTTAGTATGATTATGACCGAGGATCATTCGGTATAATCATGACTTGATATAAATGATGTGACAAAAGTCCTCGGTGGCACTGTAATGCGGTGATGGATAGTTTTTGGGTATGATTATGACGGGGGTGATTCGGTATAGTCATGACCATTGATAATTTGATGAAAATCCTTGGCCGTGGTAATACGGGGATGATTAGATGTGGTGGTTTATTTATTAAGTGAGTCTCGGCGATAAAATTGATGAAAACCTTTTAAAACCTAAAAGATAGTAGACTTTATTCTCTACTTGATTTTTTTTTAATGGATTGCATATTCAGCTGCAGATTAAACCTGGTTGTCTATTGTATTTTATCGGTTTAACTTTGTTGAAGGCTAATGATAATTTATTACGCATTATCTTAGTCATAATATTTCTTCTTTGGGCTAGTTGAGCTCACCCTTTCTTTCCTTTGTTTCTCTTGTGAAATGAGAACATAAATTTGGGACGAGTCGGGGAATGGAGTAATGGTCGAGAGGATAGCATTAGTAGTCCTCACTATTCTGTGAAATAGTGTGATAATAGTTGTAATGAGGACTCCTTTTGAGTTTGTATAATATCTAGTAGATAATATTTGTATTCAAACTCACGATTTATGTCGTATTGTACCACACTACGGTTATATTAGTAAGTTGTATTTGAATTTATGTACCATGTAAGTGGCGACCCAAGATGGGTGACGTATACCTAATTTTGGGGGCGTCACATCAAAGGGTATGCTTGGGTATAACAAGTTGTACATGGAGATAATATATGATCAATAAAGAATCTACCACTTCTAATAAAAAGAGAAATGTCTATGTGATTCGATAAATGACAACCCAAGAGTCTTAAAGGCGAGAATGAAATTAGAAAGGAGTTTCTAATTTGCATTATTTGGAGTTGTGCATTTAAGAGTCGAAATACATATAATTAAATAAAATAAGACTTGTGATAATTCCATGTCTTATATTTAATTAGGACATTGTATGGTGGAAGGATTGAATTGTACGGTAATTATTTACTCAAAGGTTCTTTTATGATTAATGTTGAAATCTATATTATCTAGAAAGTCGTTGATCGCTAGGGAGGCTTATCCCTATTGTAGAATAAATATTATTTATTTAAATAAATTAATTGTTTAATTTATTTATTTAAATAAGATTAGAATTATTCTAATTGATTTATTCACAATAGGTTTAATATGGAGAACCTAAAGGGTCACACCATAAAAGGAAGAATAATTATTTAAGAAGTTAATGGCATAATCATAATAATATGTTAAGTATATTTAATTTAATCTATGGTGATAGAATAAATTAAATAGCTTAGTATTTATTATTTAATATTTTAGAAATATTAAATATAAATTAATAAGAGGAGTCTTATTAATATTATTACAATTATTATTATTTTAATTTTTAAAAGAGTTTAGGAATTAATTTAATATAAGTACTCTCATTTATTCTTAATAGGATTAGGAGGGAAAATTAGTTAAAGGAGTTTAATTAATTATCCCTAATAAGATTAGGGAGCTTAATTAATTAAAAGAATTTAATTAATTAAATAAAACCCAATTCCTTAATTGTTAAGGTGGGTTGCCCACATCTATAAATAAGAGGAGTCTTATTATGGGTGATGGGGGTTGTTGACTTTTACAACATACGTAATAATTCCAATAGTTGGGAGAGTATGCCTTTTTCTATAGAGATAGAAAAATTAGGGTTTAGCCAACCACCCATTTTCTTGAATCTTTATTATTCCTTGGTGGATCACCTCTAGAGGCCAAACATTTGGGTGGCTAATGTTGATCAAAGGAAGGAACCAAACCCGGTGGATTCAAGTTGAACACGAAAAGGATTGGAGGTGAACTTGTACCTGAGGAAGCTCGAATCTTCAAGGGTATGATTCTTGTTCTTCATATCTTTTCGTTTAATTAATAATTGTGCATAAAGGGTGATCCGGGTATATGGTTTGTAAAATTTTTAAACTCTGATTTTTACACGCTTCCGCTTATTTATGCAATTTGATTGCGTTCTTGAATATTACAAACCTAACAGATTATACATGGTATATTATGTTAAGTTGTTAAATATAAGGTAATGGACTTGTAGGATTATTAACCTAATAGTATAAGTCCAATAGAATGTGACAATCAAGCCCAAGTGTTTGATAAGTCATAAGTCCAAACTATGGTAGCATAAGCCCAACAAGAAAGTAGTTAGATTAATTAACAAAGTCCAATAAGAAGCCTTGATCCATGGGGCAAACCAAGTATGAAGTGGGTAAGCTTGATGGGCAAGGATTTTGTGTGGTGACCAAGTGATGTGATGAGCAAGGAATGAATAGTAAGGAGGTGGAGGATGAGGAGGTGGAATAAGGAGGTGGGATGTTTTATAGTCTAAAATGCCCTAACCTTTGATGGCCTATAAATACAAGCCTCATTTCAAATTTTGTTGGTTGTTATTTTCATCCAACTTTCCTCTCAAATATAAGCTACTTAATTGGTAGAGAGAATAAGTCACTTAAGACTTATAAGTCACTTCAACCTTTGCTAGTTTTCCAAAGTGAATTGAAGTCTTCAAGGGTAAGACTCATCTCTTTTATCTACATCTCTTCTATGATAGGATTGATAGAGAAGGGAGATTGTATGTTAAGAACATGTAATAACTTAATAAGGAATGAACTTAAACCGAATAAGTTGGATAAACAACTTGAACATTAATAAGTTGTTAGAATAATGAAGAACCTATCACATGTTTGTCATATGATGATTAGTATATTGAATATAATATAAGAATATTGATTAATGGACTTAAGTTCATAATAAGGCATAAGCATGAGGAATTGTAGTTCATAAGTTAAATAAGTCATTGACTTATGAGAATAAGTCAAAACCTACTTTGATTATAAGTTGGTGTAATAAGTAACTTGTAATGATCATATGTTGGTTGAATTCGATTTAGAATCATTAAGAATGTAGATTTGCCGGAATTCACACGATTGGACGATTATCGTCTAATTCGTGAAATTCTCGGAATGGAATTCGTATTTTGTGTTTGAAGTCAGAAACGTTGATTTTCGATGGAGACAAGTCATATTTGGCATTATAGAGTTGCGGACTCAAAAATGACCGAATTCCGACTTAGAACGAAGAAACGAGTGTTGAACGTTCACGAACGTTTATCGTTTTCGTTAAAAATGAACTAATAGGTAAAATTTTAGCAAAAAAAGTCAAATAGATAAAATTCTTACATGAACGCATAGAGTATGTAATTTGTGAACCGTAGGCTTTTGAACGGACCAATTCGGACTTATAACGAAGAAGTTATGCGTCCGGGAGTTTTGTGAAATTTTTAAAATTTTGCAAACTATCTGAGGCACAGAGTCCGTGGCCATGGCCGACTCTGACCTTAAATTTCTTAAAGTCTTGAGGCCAGAAAAAGGCTAGAATCCGCGTATAACTCGTGTCATGGTATGAGTTGCGAGAGTTAAGTGTGGCGCCACGGCATCAGTCCTAGAGTTTTGTTGGACAAGAATGTTTACAAGTATAGAATGAAAGAGAACTCTTTGGTAATGAACTAAGGTGTTAATATAACATTGTTAAGGTATTGTTAGATATGTAATGTATGATGATTAAAGGTTGATAATCAATTGAAAGTGAGATGTAATGAAAGCCGAAAACCCATAATAGTAGATCTAAGTCAGGATTTATGTTGAGATGAAGGGTAAGATATAATAGTATACATACTTGATTATATATGACCTAATGTGGTACGTTATATGATTATATGTTGTAGAAACTTAGAGACCTAAAGTCTACGGGTGTTAATCAGTAAGTAGACGCTGAAGGCAAGTATTTTAACCCTTGTTTCAGTTCAGTCTGGACAAGTTTTGTAATTCATGTATTCTTTCACATGAAGTTTTGAACGATGAAGTCTAAAGCCAATTCTTTCGGCTAGACTTATATTATGATTCTGTCAAGCATGATTTATGTTTACCGAGTTATATTGGTATGGTTTTCAATCGAAGACCAAGTATGCTAAAATGTTTTTGTCGTTTAACGACAGGCACGTGAGGATTCCACAACTTAAACGTATACACGTTTAATGAATGTAGTGTTGATCAACATAAAGTACTACGGACTGATCACCCAGAAGTGCTCGTAAGCTATGCCGGACTTACGGACTTGGTGGGAAGCCAATCAAGCTAGGGTTGGGATAACGAATCTGACGTTGGATAGGTTCAAGGAGATATTCTTCGAGAACTACTTTCCCACGAGTATGCAGGGAAGGATGGAAATGCAGTTTTTGGAGTTGAAACAAGGGGACATGACGATTTCCCAATACGCTGCCAAGTTCAATAAACTGGCGAGGTTCGCTCCATACCAAGTGGATATGGAGGTGAGGAAGGCGCGACGGTTCGAGCAGGGCTTGAAACCTCTGTTCTATAACCTCATATCGGTGTTTCAAAGTACTTCTTATGGAACCATTTTAGAGAAGGCGATAATCGCCGAAGGTGGTAGTGAGGCGTTGAGCCAATACCACAAAGAAAAGATAAATAAGGGTAAGGTAGATGGGGGAGTAAAGATCGAGGGAGCCAGTGGTAGTGGTGAGGGTCAGAAAAGGAAGGTATTTAGCTCTGGGAATACCGGAGTGAAGCAAAGAGACCCGAAGAAAAGAATGGAGGCATGCAAGACCTGTGGGAAGACTCATTTAGGAGTCTATCTCAAGGGGGAAGGTTGTCTGTTATAATTGTGGACAGGAGGGGCACATTGCGCCTAATTTGTGACTCCCCCAAAATAGGTATACATCACCCATCTTGGGTCGCCAGATACATGGTACAGAATACAAATACAATCTTAAATATACAACAAAAGCTGTGAGTTTTAATACAAATATTGTCTTCTAGACAATATCCACTCTCAGAATAAGTCCTCATTACAATTATTATCACACTATTTCATAGAATAGTGAGGACTACTAATGCTATCATCTGGACCATCACTCCGTCCCCTGACTAGTCCCTGCTATGTTCACATTTCTTGAAGAGAACAGTGAAAGAAAGGGTGAGCTCAACTAGCCCAGTAAGAAATATTATGACTAAGATAATGCAGGATAATTTATCATTAGCCTTCAACAATGTTACACTGATAAAATACAATAGACAACAAGTTTAACTGCAGCGGAATAAGCAATCCATTAAAAGAGTCAAGTAGAGAATAAAATCTACTATCTTTTATGATTTAAAGTTTTTCATCACTTTTATCATTTGAGACTACTTAATAAATAATCCACATCATCCCTGCACTACGACCAAGGATATTCATTAGGGTCACGACCACAAATTATCCATGCACTACGGGCCAAGGATATTCGTGTATTCATCAATGGTCATGATCATGCCAACAACTGTCCCATCAATGCACTATGGGCCAATGAAGACTTTATCACATCATTTGTAACATTACGGTCATGATTATACCGAATAATCCCTGGTCATAATCATACCAAGTCCATCTATGCACTACAGGCCAAGATTACTTTAAAAAATATAAACACGAGGATGATGACAAAGATATAAGAATTCAATAAAACAAGTTCACGAATTAATTTATCCAGGAACTAATAATTTCCAAATTGTCAACATGATACTTCTTTGTAGAGTAAAATTCAAGAATGTTCAGAAGAATATATCCATGAAAAGATACTGGATGAAGCGCAAATATCAAGGATATTCCACTAATTTCATGGAGTATAGAAGTTAAAACTTTAACCAACTGAGTATAATAAATAATGGAATAACAAAAGAAATCACCAGGCATGTGATAGATAACACAGGCAGGTTATTCCAACAGAATAATAAATATGGAACCAGTCCCACAGTAAACGCAGCGTACGTGATATTCCAACAGAATAATAAATACGGAATAATAAATAATGGAACCGTGTGCTGGCGTAAACGCATACAGACATGATATTCAAACGAGAATAATAAATGCGAATAATAAATAATGGAACTGAGTCAAAGCGAAATTATAAAGCGAGGATATTAAACAGAATAATAAAGAGCGGAATAATAGAAGAATTTCACCACGTATGCGGTGCCAGATAAACAAAGTTATTCCAACATAATAATATAAAATGGAATAACATAGGGATTTCACTAAGTATAGGGTATGCTGCAGTATCTGATTATGTATAGGGTATGCCACAGCGTATCTGAGTTATTCAACAGAATAATAATGAATGGAATAACTGAGGGATTTCACCAAGTATAGGGTATTCTGCGTATACATGTTATTCCAAAGAATAATAAAGAATGGAATAACTGAAGTTCTCTTCATTAATAAGAAAGAATAACACCCCTTACCGTAAAGAAACTGGATATCAAGTAGTGAAGTAGTAGAAAACTCTTTTTTTCTCTCTATAATTTCTCTCTACAGAGTTTAAATTGAATTCGTAAGAAATAATGAAGGAATGAAATTCAATTTATAGAAGAACTGAGAGTGGCTCTTGGTTTTAACGAAGGGTTAAAATGACTCTTGGTAATATTGAAGAGACAACTACTATTTGCGAAGGGACAATTAACTCTTGGAACACAAGAGGCAAATAATAACTCGAAAGTTGAAGGGTCAAATAACTCTTGGAAAAGCCAAGAAAGGACAAGTTACTATTAAAACTCGTGAATAGTAACTCGTGAATAGTAACTCATAAATAGTAACTCATGAATAGTAACTCGTGAATAGTAACTCATGAATAGTAACTCGTGAATAGTAACTCATGAATAGTAACTCGTGAATAGTAACTCGTGAATAGTAACTCCGACACGAAAAGTTTCCCGAACACCTGATTGAACAATATAACCTCCAGACATCAATTATCATCAGAATAGATGTCGATTTCTACTAACACAAATAATCCCAACATAATGAAACTATCAAATTCATCTTTAATCAACACGAACTTATTCATCATTAATATTATAACTCATAATATTTAGCAACTAGGTTGTTCCCAGGAAAGAGGGGGCTTTCCAATAAATATTTCTCCCTATTGGCGCCCAATTAGGTGACCAAACCTCTCCTTGACAGAACTTCTAGACATTGTAAATATTGCAATTTAATAATATGAATAACTTTGTTGTCTTAATTATTGATTTAATAATATAACATATAATGCAGATGATACTGTAACAATAATCGAATCAATAATATGAGAGATATGATGCAGCAATTACTGTAGCAATAATTGATTATAACTGAGTGACTTCTCACGTAAGCATCAATAACCAATACCGTAGTGTCTTCTTATACGCAACCTCGCGTATTATTGTACTTTTACTACTAGGGTAGTTCAACAAATATTCTAGTAAAACCTCCGTAGTTATTTTCATAAAATATTTTTGTCATTTTCTCAATCAAATAATAATTCCGTTATGGGTCCACCAATGATTGTGTCGTCATACGAATATTCCCCGACAAAAAGAATATTCCCCGACCAATCGAATATTTATAACAACTTGCATACTTTGCAAAATTTTCAAATACTACCCACAACTATAACATTATATCAAATCCACACCATAATATTAAAAAAAATATTTCGAGAAATTTAAATCTTTATTTATAAAATCTGGGGTCTCACATAATTGTCCGAGTCCGAAGAAGACCACGGATGCTTTGTGTGTGGATCAACTGACCACATGGCAAAGAAATGCCCGAAGAAGGGGACGGACGGGAACTGGGGCGCTAATAGCGGTAAGTTAGGTATTAGTTGCCAAGACAGTAGGGTAGTAGATGGGTCGTACCTTTAACATGAGCGATCAAGATCAATGATTGCATCGGGGACGTCGTCATGAGTATTATTCCGATCAACAAAGATATCAATAAAGACGTCTTTGTTTGATTCGGGTGCTACTTGTTCATTTATAGCATGCGATTTTGCTAGACGATTAGGATTACTTTCCAAAAAGTTGCCTATACTTTTAAATATTAAGGTAGCAAATAAAGAAATAATTCCTGTTGAAAATGTTCATAGGAGTTGTTGCGTAGATATACGGGGTTGTAAATTATCAGTAGATTTGTTACCGATAAAGTTAGGAGAATTCGATGTGATTCTAGGAATGGATTGGTTAGTAAACCATGGGGCAATTATAGATTGTCAAAATAAATGTGTGAACATTAAGACATTAGAACAACCTCGGGTAGTATTTTACGGGAATAGATCGCCGAGACGTTCGTGTTATCTAACCATGACACAAACTAAAAAATTATTGAGGAAGGGATGCGTAGGTTATCTGTGTCATGTTGTTGATACCCAGAGAGTGGTAGCAACCATGGAACAAATAACTGTATTGAGAGAATTCGTCGATGTGTTTCTGAGTGAATTGTCGGGTCTTCCGCCGGATAGGGAGAAAGAGTTTGTGATAGACATTATGCCAGGAGCGGCACCAGTTTCCAGGGCACCGTATCGTATGGCGCCAGTGGAGATGAAGGAGTTGATGGTGCAGTTGCAAGAACTGTTAGACAGGAAGTACATTCAACCGAGTGTTTCGCCAAGGGGAGCACCGGTACTGTTTGTCAAAAAGGACGGATTGTTAAGACTTTGTATCGACTACCGAGAGTTGAACAAGTTAACGATAAAGAATAAATACCCATTGCCCATGATCGATGATCTCTTTGATCAGTTGAAAGGGGCTAAGTATTTTCAAAAATAGATTTAAGAACGAGGGTATCATCGGTTGAAGGTTAGGAAGGAGGATGTGCGAAAGATAAGATTCAGGGACTCGTTATGGTCATTACGAGTTCTGGTGATGTCGTTTGGGTTGACAAATGCACCAACTGCATTTATGGATATGATGAACAGAGTGTTCAAACAATATTTGGACAAGTTCGTCGTGGTGTTTATAGATGATATTCTAGTCTATTCTAAGACGCCAGAAGATCATGTTGAACACCTAAGGTTACTGTTGTAGAGACTTAGGAAGGATAAATTGTATGCGAAGTTCACTAAGTGTGAATTTTGGTTAAAGAAGGTGCAGTTTTTAGGTCATGTCATTGACCATGAAGGAATTTCAGTAGATCCAGCGAAGGTGGAAGCCGTGATGAATTGGGAACAGCCGAAAATGCCGACTGAGGTGCGGAGTTTCCTAGGGTTAGCGGGTTACTATCGAAGATTTATCCAGGATTTTTCGAAGATAGCTACTCCGTTGACTAAATTAACAAGGAAGACGGTGAAATACGCTTGGACTGACAAGTGCGAGGACAGTTTTCAAGAACTAAAGAAGAGATTGAGTGAAGCACCTGTTTTGTCATTGCCCGATGACACAGGAAATTTTGTAGTTTATAGCGATGCTACGCATAGAGGACTTGGTTGCGTGCTCATGCAGCATGGCAAGGTCATTGCGTATGCATCTAGGTAGTTGAAGGATTATTAGAAAGTTTACCCTATTCATGATCTGGAACTGGCCGTAGTAGTTTTTGCTCTAAAGATATGGAGACATTATCTTTATGGAGAAAAATGTGAGATATACACGGACCACAAGAGTCTAAAATATATCTTTACACAAAAGGAGTTGAATATGAGGTAGAGGAGATGGCTGGAGTTAATAAAGGATTACGACTGTGAAATCCTGTATCACCCGGGAAAAGCCAATGTAGTTGCCGACGCCTTAAGTAGGAAGGGTCGGGAAAAGTTGTCTTTGTTGATGGCTCAAACTGAGTTGATAACAGAAATGACTAGGATGGAGTTGGAAGTGAAGTTGCCAAGTGAAGGAGGACAAATACTGTTTGCGACGGAGATGTAATCTACCATTGTAGAGAGAGTAAGTGGTACAACTCAAAACGGATGAGTGCGACCGAATAAAGGATCGGTTAGCCAATGAAAAAGATACTAAGTACAATCTTGATAATGAGGGATTATTGAGATTTGAAGGACGAATTTGGGTTCCGAATGAGACGGAATTAAGGGAGCAGGTTCTATAAGAGGCTTATAGTTCAAGGTTTTCGATTCATCCTGGTAGCATTAAGATGTATCAAGATCTTCGACAGAGTTTTTGGTGGCCGAACATGAAGAGAGAGATCGCAGAGTTCGTGAGTAGGTGCTTGACTTGTCAAAAAGTTAAGGCCGAACATCAACGACCAAGTGGCTTGCTACAGTCATTAGAAATTTCGGAGTGGAAATGGGAGAATATCACGATGGATTTTGTGGTGGGACTTCCGACTACTCAGAAGGGGTATGATGCGATTTGGGTAATAGTGGACCGGTTTACGAAGTCGGCTCACTTTTTGCCAATTAGGGTCAAGTATAACTTAGACCAATTAGCTAGACTTTATATTAAGGAAATAATCTCTAGACATGGAGTACCAATATCGATTGTGTCAGATCGTGACCCATGATTCACGTCGAACTTTTGGAGAGTCTACTGAGCGATTGGGAACGCTTGAGTTGAAGTTGAAGTCTGGCGTATCATCCGAAGCGGATGGACAAAGTGAGAGAACAATTCAGATGTTAGAAGATATGCTAAGATCTTGCGTCATGGATTTCAAGGGAAATTGGGATAATCATCTACCATTAGTAGAGTTTGCATATAACAATAGTTATCATACAAGCATAGGTATGCCGCCTTATGAAGCTTTGTATGGGAGGAAATGCAGAACGCCATTGTATTAGGATGAGGTAGGAGAGCGCCGAATGTTGGGGACCAGAATAGGTGCAACAGACAGCGGATATTGTCAAGAAGATACAAATGCGTCTTCTAGCAGCTCAAGACAGACAGAAGAAGTTTACAGATCCGTATAGAGAGAATCGGGAGTTTGAAGTAGGTTCATACGTATTCCTAAAAGTATCTCCCTGGAAAGGAAAGATATGTTTTGGGAAGAAGGGAAAGTTAAGTCTGAGGTTTATAGGACCTTTTGAGGTATTAAAACTTGTGGGCGAGGTAGCATATATGATAGCATTACCTCCAGACCTAGAACGAATACATAATGTATTTCACGTATCCTTGTTACGTCCTTATAAGCCGGATTATAAGCACGTGATAGAATATGAGCCTATTCACAACGAGAAGGACTTGACGTACGAGGAAACGCCGATTCAAATTGTTGATAGAAAAGAACAAGTTCTGCGGAATAAAGTTATACCTTCCGTGAAGGTGATATGGAAGAACCACAATGCAGAAGAAGTAACGTGGGAGTTAGAAGAAATGATAAAAAAGAATTACCCTCATTTATTTGTGTAATTTTTTATATATATATAGCGATATTCTGGGGACAGAATTCTTATAAGGGGGAGAGAGTATAACGCCCCGAAAAATCGAACAATTGTAAATACTTTTAATAATGAATAAAATAATATTATTAATTATTATTACGTGTTGATAAGATGAATGTCGTTCTATAACTTAGAAAAGTCGGAATGTCTTAGTATTTTAACTACGTGAGTGAATTAAGGTGTTTGAATTTCTAAGACAAAAATAAAAGCTTTCCGAGAAATTTTTTGAAAAACACTATTCATCGATTTCTGCTCGGAAATTATTTTTGAATTTCCGAGAAATACGTAACGTTATAATATCAAGGTGAGATGGATTATGTAATAATAATCTAAGTATGGAAAACGTAATATTTCGCATGTGGACCTAATTTGGGAACGTTAGGTTTATTAAGCGTTAAGGAAGAAAGTTGTGATCGTATAATGTGTATTCATTATATGAAGGTAATGAATGTAAGTATAATACGACGTATTGTACTATTATGTATGAAGAATGAGATAACATATATTACAACTTAATATACGAGCTAACATACAAAGATTATAGGTGGTATATTATGTTAAGTTGTTAAATATAAGGTAATGGACTTGTAGGATTATTAACCTAATAGTATAAGTCCAATAGAATGTGACAATCAAGCCCAAGTGTTTGATAAGTCATAAGTCCAAACTATGGTAGCATAAGCCCAAAAAAAAAATAGTTAGATTAATTAACAAAGTCCAATATGAAGCCTTGATCCATGGGGAAAACCAAGTATGAAGTGGGTAAGCTTGATGGGCAAGGATTTTGTGTGGTGACCAAGTGATGTGATGAGCAAGGAATGAATAGTAAGGAGGTGGAGGATGAGGAGGTGGAATAAGGAGGTGGGATGTTTTAAAGTATAAAATGCCCTAACCTTTGATGGCCTATAAATACAAGCCTCATTTCAAATTTTGTTGGTTGTTATTTTCATCCAACTTTCCTCTCAAATATAAGCTACTTAATTGGTAGAGAGAATAAGTCACTTAAGACTTATAAGCCACTTCAACCTTTGCTAGTTTTCCAAAGTGAATTGAAGTCTTCAAGGGTAAGACTCATCTCTTTTATCTACATCTCTTCTATGATAGGTTTGATAGAGAAGGGAGATTGTATGTTAAGAACATGTAATAAGTTAATAAGGAATGAACTTAAGCCGAATAAGTTGGATAAGCAACTTGAACATTAATAAGTTGTTAGAATAATGAAGAACTTATCACATGTTTGTCATATGATGATTAGTATGTTGAATATAATATAAGAATATTGATTAATGGACTTAAGTTCATAATAAGGCATAAGCATGAAGAATTGTAGTTCATAAGTGAAATAAGTCATTGACTTATGAGAATAAGTCAAAACCTACTTTGATTATAAGTTGGTGTAATAAGTAACTTGTAATGATCATATGTTGGTTGAATTCCATTTAGAATCATTAAGAATGTAGATTTGCCGGAATTCACACGATTGGACGATTATTGTCGAATTCGTGAAATTCTCGAAATGGAAGTCATATTTTGTGTTTGAAGTCAGAAATGTTGATTTTCGATGGAGACAAGTCATATTTGGCATTATAGAGTTGCGGACTCGAAAATGACCGAATTCTGACTTAGAACGAAGAAACGAGTGTTGAACATTCACGAACGTTTATCGTTTTCGTTAAAAATGAACTAATAGGTGAAATTTTAGCAAAAAAAGTCAAATAGATAAAATTCTTACATGAACGCATAGAGTATGTAATTTGTGAACCGTAGGCTTTTGAACGGACCAATTCGGACTTATAACGAAGAAGTTATGCGTCCGGGAGTTTCGTGAAATTTTCAAAATTTTGCAAACTATTCGAGGCACGAGAGTCCATGCAGCATGACTAATGACTATTAAATCTTAAAAGCGCCGCATGATATGCGAGGCTAGAACCGCGCATACCGCTAACTTCGTGTGTCATGGCCTTGAGTTGCATAGTTAAGTGTGGCGCCACGGCACCAGTCCTAGAGTTTTGTTGGACAAGAATGTTTACAAGTATAGAATGAAAAAGAACTCTTTGGTAATGAACTAAGGTGTTAATATAACATTGTTAAGGCATTGTTAGACATGTAATGTATGATGATTAAAGGTTGATAATCAATTGAAAGTGAATGAAACATGAATGACGTAATGAAAGATGGAAACCCATAATAGTAGATTTAAGTCAGGATTTACGTTGAGATGAAGGGTAAGATATAATAGTATACATACTTGATTATATATGACCTAATGTGGTACGTTATATGATCATGTGTTGTAGAAACTTAGAGACCTAAAGTGTACGGGTGTTAATCAGTAAGCAGACGCTGAAGGCAAGTATTCTAACCCTTATTTCAGTTCAGTCTGGACAAGTTTTGTAATTCATGTATTCTTTCACATGAAGTTTTGAACGATGAAGTCTAAAGACAATTCTTTTCTGTAGACTTATATTATGATTACATCAAGCATGATTTATGTTTACCGAAAGTTATATTGGTATGGTTTTCAATCGAAGACCAAGTATGCTAAAATGTTTTTGTCGTTTAACGGCAGAGCACGTGAGGTTGCCACAACTTAAACGTCACACGTTTAATGAATGTAGTGTTGATCAACATAGAAAGTCTTATAAAGGCCGATCACCTAGAAGTGCTCGTAAGTTATCTTGGGACTTACGGACTTAGTCTTGGGTTGTCCTTTTCAAAAGAAATTATGAACTGCTCATAGTTCCGAGCCTTAGTTGATATTCTACTGAATATTGTTGTTGGAAAATGTTTTGAATGAAAAGAAGTGCTATTTTGAATTATCGATAGTACTTCGTAACTATTTTTCAGTTACTGAAGATATATAAGTTCTATGTTTCAAGCATGTTGTTTATTAGAATTATAGTACTTGTTGAACTAGTCATGCTCACTCTTGCTTGAACCATATGAACACAGCCAAGATCGAGCAGACTGAAGGCTCAGGCAAGGACACGGGCAAGGCGAAGACGAACCCTTAGATTGCTTATGTAATAGAATAGTTGAATGTTTGTAATATATTTGATATTATGACAAGAACAAATGAATGGGTTACAAAGAACCTGGGAAATGTAATATTATTTTGGATATATATAGAAGTTATATTAGTCCTTTTGAGACTATTCAATTGAATGAATGAATGAATGGTAGTACCGTGTAGCACCATCTGTCAGGTTGGAAGAGTCCCAGATTTGGGGGCGTCACAGGTTGGTATCAAAGCATTAGGTTATAAAACTTAAGGGGGGATTAAAAACCTTAAGTCATAACCTTAAGAGGAGTCAAAGAATTACAAGAAGAAAATAACCTTATAAAAATACATTATGATTATGTTATGTGTTTTTATTATTCTACTAATGTGTACTAATCAACTTAATTGTTTTGTGTAGATGTCAGGAGTAAACGAGATGTTTGTAAATGAGCAAACCATTAGCGAAGAATCGGTGAACAAAGTAGAGGTTATACCGAACCCTATAGCAGCAGAGCCAGATGTAGTGATTATTGAGTTTGGAGACTCAGATGAAGCTGACTATATGTCAGTATTTGACGGGATGATAAAGGAGGAGGTAGAGACAGTCTCCTTTAACCTAGTGGCTATAGCAGCGGAGATAGCTCCTGGTGGGTCGATGATGTCTCTATTTATGTCAGTGTTGGATAGAAATATCCATTACTGTCAAGAGGTCAAGGAGTTGAAGGCAGAGCTCCAGACGGTTATAGAGGACAAGACTGATGTCGAGTCCATATGGGAGCAGGAACATGATGAGAGGATTTTGGCTAAGGACAAAGTCCAGGATTTAAAGCACGATGTCTTTGAGCTCAAGGAGGAGCTAAAGACTAAGGTGCAGAAGATAGGGAGGATGTCCTATATCTATAGGAGTTCTCATACAGATTTCTAGCAGCAGGTAGCTGGATATCCGGTGGAGGTGGGGCAAACACGGCATACAATTAGCCGTGATATTATTGCCCTTTTTGTATAGTAAAGGGTAGTCTTTTATAAATCCCAATTTTTGGAAAGCGATAGCGGGAAAGTAATGTAATCAGCGTAGGCTGTGTATGTAACCCATGTAGTTTTATACTACGAGAATGAATATAAAGATCTTTTAATGGAAAACAATGTGTTATGGATGTTGGAGTTATTGTTTACTATTAAATTATAACTAATAAAGAGAGGAATAATAACACAATATGATTATTGTATCAGCAAAATGTCGCCAAGAAAAGTGCAACGTAATCAAGGTGCGAGCGTGAATCAAATGGAGGGAGGTCCGATTAATGTGATGCAGGAGTTTGTTAATTTATTAACAGCTGCCTTTAATAGAACAGGGGCTAATATCCCCATAAATCTAGGAGTAGCACGAGCTACTACCTTTAAGGATTTCAAGAGCGTGGGTCTGCCAGAGTTCAAAGGAACTACGGACCCTATTGAAGCCCAAACGTGGGTGAAGGAGATAGAGAAGGCATTTGTGATAGCAAATGTCGATGAGGCCTAAAAGGTTGACTTTGCGACCTATATGATGAAGGGAGAGGCCAACTTTTGGTGGGAAGCCAATCAAGCTAGGGTTGGGATAACGAATCTGACATGGGATATGTGACGCCCCCAAAATTAGGTATACATCACCCATCTTGGGTCGACACTTACATGGTACAGAATTTAAAAACAACTTATTAACATAAGCGCGTGGTATGCAATACGACATAAAGCGTGAGTTTAAATACAAATATCGCTTCTACTAGATATTATACAAACTCAAATAAAAAGTCCTCATTACGCTTATTATCACACTATTTTACGTAATAATGAGGACTACTAATGCTATCTTCAGGACCATCACTGCGTTTTCCCGACTCGTCCCCGGCTATATTATCATTTCTCAAGAGAACAACGGTGAAAGAAAGGGTGAGCTCAACTAGCCCAAGAAGAAATATTATGACTAAGATAATGCGTAATAAATTATCAATAGTCTTCAATAATGTTAAACCGATAAAATACAATAGACAACCGTTTAATCTGCGGTGAATATTTAATCCATTAAAAGAGTCAAGTAGAAAATAAAGTCTACTATCTTTTAGGTTTTAAAAGGTTTTCATCATCGTTTATAGCCGAGACTCACTTTAATAAATATTTCACATCATCGAATCACCCCGCACTACGGCCAAGGATATTCTTTAGTATCACGACCACAATTATTCATGCACTACTACTGCCAAGAATATTTGTGTATTCATTAATGGTCATGATCATGCCAACAATCGGCCCATCAATGCACTACTACCATCGAGGATTTTTATCACATCATTTGTAACATTACGGCCATGATTACAATCAATAATCTCTCGGTCATAATCATACCAAGTCCATCTATGCACTACATGTGCCATGTATGACTTTCAAAAAATATAAACATGAGGATGATGACAATGATATAAGAATTCAATAAAACAAGTTCAAGAATTATTTTATCCAGAATTATTAACGCCCAAATTGTCAACATGATATCGCTTTTGTAGAGTAAAATTCAAGAATGATCGAAGAATATTTCCATGAAAAGATATGGATGAAACGCAAATATCAAGGATATTCTACTAATTTCATGGAGTATAGAAGTCAAAGTTTTAACCAATTGGGTATAATAAAGAATGGAATAACAAAAGAAATCACCATGCATGCGATAGTAATCGCATGCATAAAAGTTATTCCAATGTAATAATAAATAACGGAACCGAGTCGTGAAATTCACACCAAGCGAGGATGTTCCAATGTAATAATAAAGATGGAACGATCCGGTGTAAAAACACATGATAGGATATTCCAAATGTAATAATAAAGACGGAACCAGTCCGGTGTAAAACACATGCACAGGATGTTCCAACAGAATAATAAAAGACGGAACAGTCAGGTGTAAAAAACACATGCATGGATGTTCCAATGTAATAATAATAAAGACGGAACCAGTCCTGTAAAACACACAAACAGGATGTTCCAATGAATAATAGAAGAATGTCACCAAGTATATAGGTAAACCACTTATACAAAAGTTATTCCAATGAATAATAAGCAATGGAATAACAAAGTTCTCTTCATGAATAAGAAAGAATAACACCCTTTACATTTGGTAGGAGATTGAATACGCAAAGCGGTGTAAGAACAAAATACTCTTCTTCTTTCTCTCTTATCTCTCTATACTTTTCTCTCTATAGCTTGAATGAATTAAGTGAAAATAATGAAGCCCTAGGCCTCTATTTATAGAAGATTTCTAGCTTAAGACCGCCGTGAAAAAGGCAAGTGGCTCGACGAATCGGTTTGACGCTCGTAATGTGAAACGACAAGTGGTTCGATCACCGTAATGTGAAACGACAAGTGGTTCGACGTCGGTAAAGGTAATTACTATCGATGAAGGTAAATACTATTGACGAAGATAAATACTATTCACAAGGGTAATTACTTATTGACGAAGGTAATTACTATCGATTGAAGGTAAATACTATTCACAAGGGTAATTACTATCGACGAAGGTAATTACTATCGACGAAGGTAAATACTATCGATTTAAGAGACTCTTAGATGATGACATATGAGCCCCCATAAAATAATCAAACTTACCACAAATCATTTTTTTCATCAACACATATTTAATCTTTCAACAATTATTAATCATTTATAACTTGTCGTCTCAATTATTGATTTAATACTATAACATATTATATGGATGATATTGTGACAATAATTGAATCAATAATATAAGAGATATGATGCAACAATTATCAGAGTAATAATTGAAGCATAGCCGAAAGTGACTTCTCACGTAAGCATCAATAATCAATACTGTGGTGCTACTACGCAATCAACGCACAGACATCTTTATTTCTTTTACCACCGGGTAGTTCAACAGCTTTAATTGGTAACACCTCCGTAGTTATTTTTATAAAATATTTTGTCATTTTCTCAATCCGACAATAATTTCATTTGTAGGGGTCCACCAATGATTGAGCCATTGTACGAATATTCCTAACAAAAAGAATATTCCCCACCAAACTAATATTTTATAACAACTTGCATACTTTGCAAAATTTATAAACATTACCCACAACTATAACATTATATCAAATTTATTCCATAATATTCAAAAATAATATATATAGAAAAATTCATCTTTATTTATAAAAGTTGGGTCTTACAACCTCCCTTCTTATGAAATTAAGCCCTCGAAATTAGGGTACGACACTGTATATCGAAGAGGTAAGGATACCTTGATTTCATTTGATTCTAACTCCCAAGTCATTTCCTCAACATCGTGGTTCCTCCACAAAACTTTGACTTGAGGTATAACCTTGGAGCGTAGAATATGTTCCTTCTTATCCAAAATTTGAACAGAAACTCTTCATACGTCAAATCTTCCGCTATTTCGTCCGGTTCTAACTCAATAATATGGTTCGGTCTTTCACATATTTACGTAACATAGATATGTGAAAACGTTATGAACACGAGACATATTTCAAGCAAAAGCGAGTCTATAGCCACGATTCCTACTCGATCGAGGATTAAAATGGACCGATGAATCGAGGGTTAAGTTTTCTCTCTTTCCAAATCTTGTAACTCCTTTCCATGGAGCAACTCTTAACAACACATGATCTCCTATATCAATTCCACGCCCTTTCGATGAAGATCAAAGATAACTCTTTTGTCGATTTTGTGAGGTTTTTATACGTTGTTCGGATCGTTTGAATCTTTTCAGTAGTCATACGCATCAACTCCCGGTCCCAACAACGTTGCTTCACCCACCTCATCCCAAAGATACCGGAGAACGACACTTTCTTCCATACAACGCCTCGAATGGAGCCATGCCAATACTTGCTTGATAACCTGTTGTAGGAAAACTCCACCAATGGTAAGAACTTGTCCCAACTCCTTGAAATCAAGGACACAGAGTCTTAATAGATCTTCAAGAGTTTGAATAGTCCTCTCCGATTGTCCGTCCGTCTCGAGGATGATATGCCGAGCTAAATCGTAAGTCCGCGCCCATAGCTTTTTGCAAACTAACCCAAAATCGTGAAGTGAATCTTGGGTCTCGATCGTAAACTATGGATACCTTAAGATACCATGCGATCTTACAATCTCGTTTATGTACATAATGAGCAAGACGTTCAAGTGTATAAGTTTCTCAGATCGCAGAAGAAATGAGCAGCATTTGGTCAACCTATTAACAATGACCCAAATCGCATCAATGCCTTGAGAAACCTTAGGAAGACCCCAGAACTAAATCCATGGTAATGTGCTCCCACTTCCATTCCGAATTTCAAGTGGTTGCAATGGACCTTTTGGTACTTGATGCTCCGCTTTAACTCGTTGACAAGTTAGACACCTTGAGATAAACAAATGCTATCTCTCTCTTCATATTGCTCCACCAAAATGTACGATTTAATATCATGATACATTTTGGTACTCCTGTGATGGATTGCAAATGGTGTGTTGTGTGCCTCCATCATGATATTATACTTTAAATCGTGGTCGTTAGAACACAAAGTCCGGAGTTGACTCAAGTATTCCTTCTTCATCGATTCTTGCTTCCTAAGATAGCACCTTCTCAGCACTTTCTTCCTCATACGCATCGACGCCTCCGTGTCCAGTAGCTTCGAAAGAATTTTAACTTTATCAATTAAAGTCGGTTCTACTCGTGATACTCGCTTATCATCACACGCGTCCTCGAGTCTTTAATTCTATCTCCATCCTTTGCAAGTCACACAAAATGGGCCTCTCGTTGACAATATCGCACTCGATTTGCATATGATTTTCTACTCAACGCGCCGCCTACCACGCTCGCTTTTCCAGGATGGTATTGGATGGTATGATCATAATCTTTCAGCAGTTCAAGCCAACGTCGTTGTCGCATGTTGAGTTCCTTTTGAGTGAAGAAATATTTGAGGCTTTTATGATCCGTAAAGATCTCCACTTTCTCCCCATACAAGTAATGCCTCCAAATTTTAAGCGTGAAGACAACAAATGCTAACTCTAGATCACGAAAGTAGGATAATTCCTCTCATATTCTTTGAGTTCAGTCATGAGGCATAGGCTATTACTTTTCCATGTTGCATGAGAACACATCCCAACCCTTTGCTCAAGCATCATTTGTAGATGACAAATCCTCCCGAGCAGATGGTATTGTCGTAGCAGTAATGAAATAAGTCTCCTCTCGAGTTCTTGAAAACTCTTCTCACATTCTTCAGCTCCAACCGAACTTTGTATCTTTCCGAGTCACCGAGTTTAATGGAATAGAGATTCGAGAAAATCCTTCCACTAATCTCCGATAATAACCAAATTTAAACCGAGAAAGCTACGACTTTGATCATCGATTTAGGTTGTTCCCTACTTTGAATAGCTTCAATCTTTGTCGGGTCAATGATATTCCATGACTTGATACCACGTGTCCAAGGAATGCTACTTCTTCAAGCCGTAACTCGCATTTCTTCAACTTCGCATAAAGCTTATATTCACGAAGCTTGGAGAGTGTCACCTCAAGTGTGCTTTCATGATCTTCACTAAGATTTGGAATAAATAAGGATGTCATCAATAAAGACGACCACAAAGTGATCTAAATATTCCTTGAATACTTGGCTCATCATATCCATGAAGGCAAATAGGAGCATTAGTCAATCCAAAGGACATGACTAGGAATTCATAATGCCCGCATCGGAGTTCTCAAAGCCGCCTTTGGAATGTCATCGGTTCTAATCTTCAATGGTGATATCCGGGAACGAAGATCAATCTTTGAAAAGAATTTGGCTCCTCAGAATCGGGTCAAACAGTCATCAATACGCGGGCAATGGATACCTATTTTTGATGGTGACGTGATTCAACTCCCGATAATCAATACAAAGTCGCGATACTCCCATCTTTCTTCTTCACGAATGTAGCAGGAGCACCCAAGGAGAAGTACTGGGGATTTAATAAAGCCAATGTCTAACAATTCTCGCAGTTGGGTCTTTAACTCGAAGTTCAATAGAGTCATTCGATATGGGGCTTTGGAAATAGGTTTTCAGACGGGTTCAAGGTCGATACAAAATTCAATTTCACGCCGGGGTAGGTAGGCCGAAGTTCTTCTGGGAATACGTCAGAAATTTATTAACAATAGGAATATCGTTTAAAACCGATTTATTTTTATTTAAATCGTGACATGAGCTAAGAAAGCTTGACATCCGCTTTTTCAATAAACGAATAGCTTTATGGCTTGAGATGACCGTGATTGATTTTAATGGTTTGGTCGTTTGAATTCGCATAATAGGTTGATTAGGAATATGAAAGCTAACAACCTTATTTAAAACAATCAATTTTTGCATTATAAGTAGTTAACCAATCAATCCCTGAATCACGTCAAATGCAAGTATTTTTAATGAAATAAGATCGATGTGTAATGTGAGGGTACCGATTTGAACCAACAAGACTTATAAATGTGGATGTAATGAAGGTTTCTCCCAACGGAGTTTCCACAGATAAGTCAAAGTCTAATTTCTCCGAGTCAAATTTAATCGATGGTATGCAAGTAGAGAAATAAAAGAATGGGTAGAACCCAGATCAAATAAAGTATAGACTTCATTAGAGTTTATGATAAGCTTACCAGGTGATGACCTCATTCGGATTCCTTGCTCTTTGGGAGGTCACAACAAATGCTCTCCTCGCACTACCGGCTTTTGAATTTTCCGGGATGGCCTTTGGTGCCTCCATCCTAGTCTGAATTTGTCTTGTAGAAATGACAAAATCGAGCTAAGTGACCTTCTCTTCCACAATTATAACACGCTTTGACTTGCATGCATTTACAGTTTTGATCGATGTGTCCCTCTCCTCCGCATTTGAAGCATATGATAGTGGTCTTTCTCCTTCCTTAACAATGGGTCTTTGAATGTCGACGCTTTCCATCATTGTTGAATCTCCTTTTCTTGAAATGTCCATTCTTATTGTTTTGGCCTCGATTACCACCAAGTGGTTACCATATTCGCCCGTTGATTCCTCCACGCTTGTTGTCACCGCCTCGATGACTATTCTCGCCGGTAATATAATTTTGCTTACCGCTTTTTTTAGTTAGCGTTGACTCATTATCGCTACTCCACTAATCGAGCCCTATTTACAACATCCGAATACAAACACGCTTTATGAGAAATAAGATGTCGACGATCTCCCGCTTCAAACCTCTTAAAACATTCGCGCCATTTCTCTTCATTATCCACCAAGTGGGACGAAAACCGTGATAACTCCACAAATTTTGCCTCGTGATCGCGACATACCTCGTATATTGTTTTGTTCCAACTTGATAAACTCCACCTCCTTCATGTGGCGTAATACTTTCGTGAAAGTATTTGTCGTTGAATGACTCTGGAACTTCTCCCAAGATATCTTCAAAGAAATTGGTCGAGTACGTTTTACCGATTCCCACCAAGAATCCGCCTCTCCGCCGCAACATAAAGGTGAGAAGGAACCTTTGCTCTCGGAGCATCCCAAGACATCAAATATCTTGGTAATCTGCTTTATCCATGCTTCCGCCGAAGTGGTTTTGGTTCTCCTTAAACTCCGGTGGTCCCAGCTCCTTAAATTGTTTAGCGGTGACCGCCGAGAGTTTTTCGTGTTTCCACCTACGTTTTGGACAGAGTCGCCTCACTTTCTTTGTTGCATAAATTGCATAAAGCCTCCGAACATTTGATCATTCGTCATTTGGTCGGTGTTGTTGTTTGCATGAGGATTGTCGCCTTCCGATGCACATTATCCTCGATTATTGATATGTGGTGAATCAACAACGTCTGCGCCCATTGCTATTCTCAACATTCTCGATGTCATTTTCAGACATCGCCACAAAACAAAAGGTTAATCGACATGTAACAAATTATCCCTATCTTGACCAACCAATAAAATATCACATAAACTAGGTGTAGGTCATACTAAAGGAAGGTATTCTGCTCTCCCTCCTAGTACTATTCTCACATCTTAGCCAGGATCATATCCTAAGCTCGATACCAACCGTGACGCCCCAAAATTAGGTATACATCACCCATCTTGGGTGAAACACTTACATGGTATGTAATTTAAAAACAACTTATTAACATAAGCGCTGCAGTGTACAATACGACATAAATCGTGAGTTTAAATACAAATATCGCCTACTAGATATTATACAAACTCAAATAAAAAGTCCTCATTACGCTTATTATCACACTATTTTACGTAATAGTGAGGACTACTAATGCTATCTTGAGGACCATCACTCGCTTTTTCCGACTCGCCCTAGTTATATTATCATTTCAAGAAAACAAAGTGAAAGAAAGGGTGAGCTCAACTAGCCCAAAGAAGAAATATTATGACTAAGATAATGCGTAATAAATTATCAATAGTCTTCAATAATGTTAAACCGATAAAATACAATTGACAACGGTTTAATCTGCAATTGAATACGTAATCCATTAAAAGAGTCAAGTAGAAAATAAAGTCTACTATCTTTAGGTTTTAAAAGGTTTTCATCATCGTTTATACCGAGACTCGACTTTAATAAATATTTCACATCATCGAATCACCCCGCACTACGGCCAAGGATATTCTTTAAGTATTACCACCACAATTATTCATGCACTACACGCCAAGAATATTTGTGTATTCATTAATGGTCATGATCATGCCAACAATCGTCCATCAATGCACTACTACTAATCGAGGATTTTTATCACATCATTTGTAACATTACTATTCGTGATTACAATCGAATAATCTCGTCATAATCATACCAAGTCCATCTACGCACTACAGCCATACGAGATGACTTTCAAAAAATATAAACATGAGGATGATGACAATGATATAAGAATTCAATAAAACAAGTTCAAGAATTATTTTATCCAGAATTATTAACGTCCAAATTGTCAACATGATAATTGTTTTGTAGAGTAAAATTCAAGAATGATCAAGAATATTTCCATGAAAAGATATGGATGAAACGCAAATATCAAGGATATTCTACTAATTTCATGGAGTATAGAAGTCAAAGTTTTAACCAACCGGGTATAATAAAGAATGGAATAACAAAAGAAATCACCATGCATGCGATAGATCGCATGCAGAAAAGTTATTCCAATGTAATAATAAATAACGGAACCGTGTCGTGAAATTCACACCGACGTGATGTTCCAACAGTAATAATAAAGATGGAACCGAGATCCTGTAAAACACATGATAGGATATTCCAATGTAATAATAAGGCGGAACCGGTCAGTCCTGTAAAACACATGCATGTGATGTTCCAATGTAATAATAAAGAGCGGAACCAGTCCGAGTAAAACACATGCATGAGGATGTTCCAACAGTAATAATAATAAAGACGGAACCAGTCGGTGTAAAAACACATGCATGAGGATGTTCCAATGTAATAATAGAAGAATGTCACCAAGTATAGGGTAAACCACTTATACAAAAGTTATTCCAATGTAATAATAAGCAATGGAATAACAACAGTTCTCTTCATGAATAAGAAAGAATAACACCCCTTACATTTGGTAGGAGATTGAATATCGTAGCAAAGCAGTAGTAACAAAATACTCTTCTTCTTTCTCTCTTATTCTCTCTATACTTCTCTCTCTATAGCTTGAATGAATTCGTGAAAAATAATGAAGCCCTAGGCCTCTATTTATAGAAGATTTCTAGCTTAGCACCGCCGTTGTGAAAAAGCAAGTGGCTCGACGATTGGTTTGACGCTTTGTAATGTGAAACGACAAGTGGTTCGGATCACTGTAATGTGAAACGACAAGTGGTTCGACGTCTGGTAAAGGTAATTACTATTAACGAAGGTAAATACTATTGACGGAAGGTAAATACTATTCACAAGGGTAATTACTATGACGGAGGTAATTACTATCGATTTAAGGTAAATACTATTCACAAGGGTAATTACTATCGACGAAGGTAATTACTATTGACGAAGGTAAATACTATCGACGAAGAGACTCTTAGATGATGACATATGAGCCCCCATAAAATAATCAAACTTACCACAAATCATTTTTTTCATCAACACATATTTAATCTTTCAACAATTATTAATCATTTATAACTTGTCGTCTCAATTATTGATTTAATACTATAACATATTATATGAGATGATATTGTGACAATAATTGAATCAATAATATAAGAGATATGATGCAAAGAATTATCGTAGTAATAATTGAGCATAACCGAAGTGACTTCTCACGTAAAGATCAATAATCAATACTGAGTGCTTACGCAACTACGCCAGACATCGTATTTTTACTTTTATTAGGGTAGTTCAACGCTTTTAATTCAGTAACACCTCCGCCAAGTTATTTTTATAAAATATTTTTGTCATTTTCTCAATCCGACAATAATTACATTGTGGGGTCCACCAATGATTGAGCCATTGTATTTAATATTCCCTAACAAAAAGAATATTCCCACCAAACTAATATTTTATAACAACTTGCATACTTTGCAAAATTTATAAACATTACCCACAACTATAACATTATATCAAATTTATTCCATAATATTCAAAAATAATATATATAGAAAAATTCATCTTTATTTATAAAAGCTGGGGTCTTACAGGATAGGTTCAAGGAGATATTCTTCGAGAACTACTTTCCTACGAGTATGCAGGGAAGAATGGAAATGCGGTTTTTGGAGTTAAAACAAGGGGACATGACGGTTCCCCAATACGCTGCCAAGTTCAATGAACTGGCGAGGTTCGCTCCACACCAAGTGGATACGGAGGTGAGGAAAGCGACGGTTCGAGCAGGGCTTGAAACCCTGGCTCTATAATCGCATATCGGTGTTTCAAATTACTTCTTTTGGAACCATTTTAGAGAAGACGATAATCGCCGAAGGTGGTAGTGAGGCGTTGAGCCAATACCACAAAGAAAAGAAAAATAAGGGTAAGGTAGATGGGGGATTAAAGATCGAGGGAGCCAATGGTAGTGGCGAGGGTCAGAAAAGGAAGGTATTTAGCTCGAAATACCAAGTGAAGCAAGGAGACCCAAGAAAGAATGGAGGCTCAGAAGACTGTGGGAAGACTCACTTAGGAGTCTGCTCAAGGGAAGGCCGTCTGTTATAATTAATGGATGGGAGGGGGCACATTGCGCTTAATCAGACGAAGTCTCAAGAAGAAAGAACCACAGATGATTTGTGTGTGGATCAACCGCCATATGGCAAAGAATCGCGCTCAAGAAGGGGACGGACGGAACCGGGCGCTTAATAGCGAGAAGTTAACTATTAGTGGGCGGCCAAGATCGGGTTGTTGATGGGTCGTACTTTAATATGATACCCAAGATGTAATTGCATCAGGGGACGTCGTCGCAGGTATTATTCCGATCAACAATATCAATGCGTACGTGCTGTTTAATTCGAGTGCTATTTGTTCGTTTATAGCATGCAATTTTGCTAGACGATTAGGACTACTTTCCGAAAAGTTGTCTATACCTTTAAATATTAAGGTAACAAATGAAGAAATAATTCCTGTTGAAAATGTTCATAGGAGTTGTTGCGTAGATATACGGGGTTATAAATTATCAGTAGATTTGTTACCGATAAAGTTAGGAGAATTCGATGTGATTCTCGGAATGGATTGGTTAGTAAACCATGGGGCAATTATAGATTGTCAAAATAAATGTGTGAATATTAAGACGTTAGAACAACCTCGGGTAGTATTTTATGGGAATAGATCGCTGGGACGTTCGTGTTGTCTAACCATGACACAAACTAGGAAATTATTTAGGAATGGATACGTAGGTTATCTGTGTCATGTTGTTGATACCCAAAGAGTGGTAGCAACCATGGAACAAATACCTATAGTGAGAGAATTCGCCGATGTGTTTCTAAGTGAATTGCCGGGTCTTCTGCCGGATAAGGAGACAGAGTTTGTGATAGATATTGTGCCATGAGCGGCACCAGTTTCTAGGGCACCGTATCGTATGGCGCCAGTGGAGATGAAGGAGTTGATGGTGCAGTTGCAAGAACTGTTAAACAGGAAGTACATTAAACCGAGTGTTTCGCCGTGGGGAGCACCGGTACTGTTTATCAAGAAGAAAGACAGATCGTTAAGACTTTGTATCGACTACCGAGAGTTGAACAAGTTAACGATAAAGAATAAATACCCATTTCCCAGAATCGATGATCTCTTTGATCAGTTGAAAGGGGCTAAGTATTTTTCAAAAATAGATTTAAGAACGGGGTATCATCAGTTGAAGGTTAGGAAGGAGGATGTGCCAAAGACAGCATTCAGGACTCGTTATGGTCATTACGAGTTCCTGGTGATGTCGTTTGGGTTAAAAAATTCACTAGCTGCATTTATGGATATGATGAACAGAGTGTTCAAACAATATTTGGACAAGTTCGTTGTGGTATTTATAGATGATATTCTAGTCTATTCTAAGATGCCAGAAGATCATGCTGAACACCTAAGATTAGTGTTCGAGAGACTTAGGAAGGAGAAATTTTATGCGAAGTTCACTAAGTGTGAATTTTGGTTAGAGAAGGTGCAGTTTTTAGGTCATGTCATTGACCATGAGGGGATTTCAGTAGATCCAGCGAAGGTGGAAGCCGTGATGAATTGGGAACAGCCAAAAACGCCGACTGAGGTGCGGAGTTTCCTAGGGTTAGCGGGTTACTATCGAAGATTTATCCAGGATTTTTCAAAGATAACTACTTTGTTGACTAACTTAACAAGGAAGACGGTGAAATACGCTTGGACTGACAAAGTCCTCATTGGCCTGTAGTGCATTGATGGACAGTTGTTGGCATGATCATGACCATTAATGAATACACGAATATCCTTGGCCCGTAGTGTATGGATAATTTATGGTCGTGATACTAAAGAATATCCTTGGCCGTAGTGCATGGGTGATTCGATGATGTGGATTATTATTTTTTAGCTGAGTCTCAGCGATAAAAGTGATAAAAAATCTTTTAAATCATAAAAGATAGTAGATTTTATTCTCTACTTGACTCTTTTAATGGGTTGCTTGTTCCGCTGCAGTTAAACTTGATGTTTGTTATATTGTATCAGTTTAACATTATTGAAGGCTAAAGATAATTTATTCTGCATTATCTTAGTCATAATATTTTTTACTGGGCTAGTTGAGCTCACCCTTTTGCTTTCATTGTTCTCTTCAGGAAATGAGAACGTAGCAGGGACTAGTCGGGGAATGGAGTGACGGTCCAGAGGATAGCATTAGTAGTCCTCACTATTCTATGAAATAGTGTGTTAATAAATGTATTGCGGATTTATTTTGAGTTTGAATACTGTCTAGAAGACTATATTTGTATTAAAACTCATAGCTCATGTCAGATATTTAAGATTGTATTTAGATTACATACCATGTATTTGACGCATTTCTGAATATGTGATGTATACTTATTTTGGGGGCGTCACCAACAGATCCTCGGGTGTACCCGATGGCGAGAAGGCTAAAGCAACATACAAGGGCGGCAGTTGTGACACCCCCAAAACAGGTATACATCACCCATCTTGAGTCACCAAATACATGGTACAAAATTCAAATACAACTTAATTATACAACAGTCGTGTAAAATACGACAAAACATAATCTAAGAGTTTTAATAAGAATATTGTCATCTAGACAATATCCACATTCAATGAAGTCCTCATTACATTTATTGTCACACTATTTAACAGAATAGTGAGGACTATTAATGCTATCATCTGGACCGTCACTCTGTTCCCCGACTAGTCCCGGCTACGTTCTCATTTCCTGAAGAGAACAGTGAAAGATAGGGTGAGCTCAACTAACCCAATAAGAAATATTATGACTAAGATAATGCAGAATAAATTATCATTAGTCTTCAACAATGTTAAATTGATAAAATACAATAGAAAACATCAAGTTTAACTGTAGCGGAATAAGCAATCCATTAGAAGAGTCAAGTAGAACATGATATCTACTATCTTCTATGTTTTAAAATGTTTTCATCAATTTTTATCGCTAAGACTCAGCTTAATAAATAAACCATATCATCGAATCATCCCTGCACTACGGGCCAAGGATATTCATTAAATCATCAATGGTCATAACTATACCGAATAATCCCTGGTCATAATCATACCAAAAATTATCCATCAATGCGCTACCGGCCAATGAGGACTTTTACCACATCATTTGTTACATTACGGTTATGATTATACCAAATAATCCCTGGTCATAATCATACCAAGTCCATCTATGCACGTAAGCCAAAGATGACTTTCATCACAATATAAGCATGAAGATGGTGACAATGATATAAGCATTAATCAAATGAAAACAAGGATAAATATTAAAGACTTTAAATTTATCTAAATATTATCAATCACTTAATAAACTCATCATCTAATATTATTAATATTATAACAATATTTTAATCACTTCTTAAACTTATAAACAATTTATTTCAATTGTTTACACTATACCAAATAATGCATTTTAATCATTCAAAAATGTCATACTCATAAGATTTCATCACCAATGATCAAATCCCTCATCAAAAAGCTGAATATACCCTATATAGGATTCCCAAGTCATAAAATCCTATTTTCTAATTTTGTTACTTCACATAACATATTTAATTCATTTACTCATAACTAGTTCATTTTCATGAAAAATACCAAATCAGTCCCAAAAATATTCATTAAGTATTTTTCATATGGCCATAACTGCCGAATATTTAGACATTTATCATAAATTGTACTTTTGTCCAAAAATTCCGAAATTTACAGGGTATACTCCTGTTATATACATGTACTCCCAATAAAAATTTTTACCAATTTTGGAGTTAACCACTAAGAGTTATAAGGGTTTACTTTTAAAATAGTCTTTTCCTATAAAATCCATAACTCTTAATTTATACATCCAAAAATCGCCATTTTTGGACACAATTTAGAAAACTCATCAAATTATCATTTAAAATTTTTCCGTAATTTTTGAGGTCGAAAAATTATGAAACTTCCCCGCGTAAAACCCTTTTGAATGAAAATACTATTCATATGAATACAAAGGATCATTTACCGTACATACGGTAATCCACATAGATAAAGTTATTCCAATGTAATAATAAAATGGAATAATGTAATAATTCACCATGCATGAGATAGATCAAGATGCACAAAGTTATTCTCAATGTAATAATAAATAATGGAACCAGTCAGCGCAGAAACCGCATGCACATGAGGATATTCCAAATGTAATAATAAAGAATGGAACCTGTGTCGTGCATGAAACCGCATGTATAGGATATTCCAATGTAATAATAAAGAATAGAACCCAGTCATGCGAAACCCGCATGCATGTGATATTCCAATGTAATAATAAAGAATGGAATAACAAAAGAATTCACCATGCATGCGATAGATCGTATGCATGTGTTATTCCAATGTAATAATAAAGAATGGAACCGTGTCTAGCGAATCCGCATGTATATGATATTCCAAATGTAATAATAAAGAATGGAATAATGAAGAATTTCACTATGTATGCGGTGCTTTGTGATAGACAAAGTTATTCCAACATAATAATAAAGAATGGAATAACAGAAGCTCTCTTCATGAATACAAAAGAAATAATACCCCTTACTTTAGAATAAAGCTGGATATTGGAATAGTGAGGTAGCAGACTTCTCTTCTTCTTTATCTCTATAATTTCTCTCTATAATAATTGCTCTAAAGCTTTAGTGAATTGGTGAGAAATGACGGAAGAATGAGCTTCTATTTATAGAAAAATATAGTTTCGATAATTGCACATTTTGGGACTCGAAAAATTACAGTACAATACCTCCAACTTTTCTTTCATTTTTAATTTAGTCCTACAAGTATTATCAAACTTGCACCACCTCCCCTAATAGTAAATAATGTGAATCAATAGTTTAATCATGTTATTCAATAGTTATAATCATGTGAAAATACGAATAACAAAGATAAGACTCTCCATCTTTAACTTAGTCATGCAAGTATTATCAATCTTGCACCAACTCCCCTAATAGTACATGAATGTGATTCAATAGTACACACATGTGAAAAAATAGTTATATAAGCATGTGAATTAGTAGCAATTAATTGCTCATTTATCCGATTAATTACCTGATTTATCAATATAACCCCCAGACATCAATTATCATCGGAATAGATGTCGATTTCCACTAACACTAATAATCCTAACACAATGGAACTATCAAATTCATCTTTAATCAACACGAACTTATTTATCATTAATATTATAACTCACAATATTTAACAACCAGGTCGTTCCCAGGAAAGAGGGGGATTTTCGATAAGAATTTCTCCTTATTGGCGCGCAATTAGATGACCAAACCTCTCATTGACAGAACTTCTAGACGTTGTAAATATTACAATTTAAAAATATGAATAACTTTGTCGTCTCAATTATTGATTTAATAATATATAAAATATTATATGGATGATCTTTGTGACAATAATCGAATCAATAATACGAGAGATATGATGCAAGAATTATCGTGAGCAATAATTGAGTATAATCGAAAGTGACTTCTTACGTAAGCATCAATAATTATTAATACCGTGCTACTATGCAACCACGCCGTATTATTGTACTTTTATTAATAGGGTAGTTCAACAGCTTTTAACGGTAACACTTTTGCCGTTATTTTTATAAAAAGATAATTCTGTCGTTTTCTAACTACAACAATACTTCCAGTGATTGTGTCGTTGTACGGATATTCCCGACAAAAAGAATATTGCCCGACCAATCGAATATTATATAACAACTTGCTTACTTTGCAAAATTTATAAATATTACCCACAACTATAACATTATATCAAATCCACACCATAATATTCAAAAAAAATATTTCGAGAAATTTAAATATTTATTCATAAAATTTGGGGTCTCACAAAGAAGATTTCACGATTCAAAGATATCAACGCTGTGGTAACGAATTACAAGTTTTAATATGTTTATAATCATGAATCAGAGAAAATATATCACATTTTTACTTAGTAATATTGTCTTATTTTTTGTATATAGGGTCTCAGCCTCAAGGTCAACCTATCCATTAATTTGGATGTGTATGTGGCCACCCGTGATGGTCTGCCTGATGTTATCCAGATAGCGGTAATAAGTTTTAACAACTTGATCTTATTTATCAATGCTTACAAAATTTATTTTTAACTATTTAATTGTTAACATGATGACAGGATACTTATAAGCGTTTATTGAATGAGCGCTATCCTGAAGGCACTCCACGTCCGCCTATTGATCAAGAATTGTGGGAGAGGGCGTCTGTTGTGAAGAAGAACTACATTAAAGGCCAAGGAAAACGACGACGCCCATCCTTCAATGGCTCAAGATGCTCTTCTACCCAGTCTTCACAGTCATCGAGTCATCCAGTTGTTCATACTCCAGCTGACTGTGTGAGAGCTATATGTCGAGATCGATATCTTCTGAAGATACTAGGTAGGCATCTGGGGGCTTTGAGTCCTGAGGAGTTAGTCAAGAAGTAATGCAAAGCAAAGCAGGAGATGTGATGGGGATGGCGCATTTAGGTATAAAATCTATTTGTTGTATGTATTGTCGTAATATATACCAGTATCAACATAGTTACAATATTTGTAACTTGTTTTATTATTTTGTTAATTACAGGGTGATCAAGGAGGCGATGATGCTTGACGTACCTGCTTTAGATCGATTTTGTAGTTATAGTATAAGCTTGTACTTGTATATTCATTCTTTGGATGTCTCAGTATGTTACTTAAACAAGTTTTGAAATGTTATTATATTTATTCAAATCATATTGGTTTTTAAAGGTTTATATACTAGTTTGGTGTATGTGTTGGTGGACGATGGATGTTTATATTGTTGTGTATCTTTGTTTATCTTGTTGTGTATGTGTGTTGGGATAAAGTAGGTACAAAAGCAGTGCTGAGTGTTTTGGGAATTTCGCAAAAAACAAACAAAAATCGGTTTTCATTTTTTATATCGTGACCGCGATGCGATCGTTGATAGTTATTATGACGGACTAAACATTTGAGGGTATCAGCGATCGCTGGCGGTCGCTGATAGCCGTCGCTGCCACGTGGACCACGTCAGCTTTGGCCCTGGACCATGTCGATTTCAGATTAATAATCGAATTTATCATTTGATTATCGCTCATATCGGTCGCAGATATGACGGTCGCTAATAATGGTCGCTGATGTGCATCCCAAATGACCGATTTATATCTTGATGACTATCGTCGACCGCATTTGTCATTGATAGTTATCTACTGATCGAAAAGTGTCACGATAAAGCGATCACCGATTGACCTTTTTCTTGCGGTGAAAAGATATTCTTATAGTGAATTAAAACAAGTATTTCTCATGAGTGTGGAATGATGTATTAAATATGTGCAATATAGATAAGATGGAGGAGGTAATTGGTGGGCAGAAATGGGAGTGGAAATTGGGGAATGAGAAACAAGTTAAATTTTGGTTGGGTAAATGGTGCAAGAATGAAATATTGAGCACCAAATTTAAAAAGAATTTATTTTTATCATGTAACAAAGAAGCTAATGTAGCTGATTACTGGAATGAAATTAAAAATGAGGAAGTGGAGTGAAATATCTATACTTGTTAAGAGAAAACTAAGACAATAGAAAATGGAGGTTCTGGAAGATCTAAAATAATTCTTTGGGCATGTTACTTTACAGGTAGAGACAGGTGAAAAATTATTGTGGAAAGGAGATGAAAAAATGTTTTTTTTTCAGTGAAAAAGTGTCTACAAATTATGAAACTGGGGGAGGATGAATTAAGTGCAGGAAAAGGACACAAAGCATGGATTAAAGGGATACCATCTAAAGTGCAAGTGTTCTTATGGTTCGTCTGTTATAATACATTGCCAGTGAAAGATGTCTAGTTCAATTGAGGAATATTAGAGGAGTGGCAGACAAATGTATGTTGTTGGGGTCACTATAAGGGAGAAAACATTGATCATGTCCTGCTACAATGCAAATGAGCTTAGTTAGTTTAGTGTTATGTGCTTATTGTTAGGTTGGCAAGAAACAAGAATATGCAATCAAATCACATAAACGAAACGAAAGCGAAGTAAAAACGAATTTTAAAATTTTTCTTACAAATCATAAATCAAGATCATTCTTGTGCTTGATTATCAATCTAAAATTGAAGGAGAATTAGAATCATACCCTTATAGATACGAGCTTCCATAGGTACGAGTTCAACTCTTATTTCTCTGCAAACTCCTTGAATCTCCGGGTAGATTCCTTCCTTTGATGAACGTTAGCCACCCAAGCGTTTGACCTCTAGAGGTGATCTACCAAGGAAGAAGAAGAATCAAGAAGAAGGGTGTTTTGGCTCAAACCCTAGTTTTGTTTTCTTTGTAGAAAAAAGGCGTACTCTCCAACTATTGAAATCACGTTACTAGATATCTAATATCAGTTAACCCTTTTAATATAATTAAAATAGGATATTATTTAATTAATTAAACTCGTTTAATTAATTAGACTCCCTAATCTTCTATAGGTACGAGATTCAGAATCATACCCTTATAGATACAATCGATTATTTGTGCAAGAATACAAAGTCAGCAAGTAATGAAGTGGTAAAATAAAGTGTCGTACCCACAAGGAATTCCAATTAATAAAATCCAACTACTAGTACTATATTAATCCAATTTTATTTAAACAACTGCAATTCGTGGTTTTCTAATTAAGAAAACTAAAATTAACTAATTAAAACTGTCTTACTCTAGAATTAATTCAAATAAATAAAGGTTAAGACTATAATATCCCCAATTATGTAACAAACCAATTATCCGATTACTCCAGTTATCACGTCACTTGAATTGTTAACTTCTAGTTGTTAAAAGCCATTTTCTAAGTGATCAAATAACATTTATTTAATTCAATTAATTCTGCGATATCCCTATGCAAAATAATAAAATTAAACTCATTAAGTTCCAATTCCCAACTATTACATGTAGTGAAAAGAGATATTCCTACTCAATTCACAACCCTAATTATTTATCTCATGCAAATAATTAAGCGTACATGTTATCACGTTCAGTTCTAACCCCAAATTTCATCTCCCGAATCTATCTAGTGTATCACAGTAATTATTGGCCAAATAATTAATCAATAAACATAAAACATGATAAACAATTCAATTTGATGTAAATAACTGGATTAAATTGAATAATCAATTTATAAACATAAAAAGTTCAATTTGTAGTCTTAATGCAAAAGTTAGATCATATTGAAAAATAAAACCAAAAATCCCATGAAAATCATCTCAACAGAATTACAAAACTGAAATAGAGAAGAAGAAGAAAACTTTAAAAGCAATCCTCCAATCTTTAATCTTCAACTTGAATTCTATTTCCCTAATTCTCTGTTGCTCGTTGATTAGTCTCCAGCTTTTTGTTAATCTCTTTTTGCCACCTGATTGCTTCTTTAAATACTTCTTTATTTTTTAGGTTCCATATTCCTCATCAACTTTCCCCATCGCACGCACCTTGATCAATTCTTTCTGGGCCTTAGCGCTGAGTGTAGTGCTAAAAGCAGAGCCCCGGCGCTAGGCTTAAGGCTGCCAAATTACAATTTGGCCCTCGATGATGCCGAAATTCCCTTCATGCCCCTACTTAGCCTCATACTGCAAAATAACAATTAAACACATAAAAACTATCCTAAAATACTTGAAAATAACAATAAATTAAGCCCGAACATATCCAATTTATAAGTATATTACCCATTCATCACAAGTCCACCACGTGTTCAATATTTGATCTCTCGCGGCATAGAGTCATTTCATTCAAGCCAACTTCTAACAGCATTATTAATAGTTTTTCTAATTAATTTTCTATCCCTAATTTTAAAGAATATATCAAAAAATCATTATCCAACAGTTTTTTATCCTTATTTGAATCTCTATTTTAATCCCTATATAGGATTTTACTCTCCAATGGGAGGAAATCAAAAGACCGTTCTCTATATATACAGAATGACATTTCACACAATCGTTTAAGTGGACAATTCATCAATCATACACATTTTGATATTTTTTTACCACTTTATTTTCAAATTATAAACTTAATATTGATTTTTGAAAAAAATATTAATTTCAAACGTATTCACATTTAAAATTGATATAAATTTATTTAATTTATGTCAATATAATTATAAATATTATAAAAGTACTATTAATTATAAATTTTATTATTTTCAAAATTTAAATGAATCATATTAAATTTAAATTGAAAAATATCAAAACTTAACTTTTTAAAAGTTAGGGTAAAGTTCAGATAACCACCTGGGGTTTGGGCGCTTTCCCACTTAACCACCTATAGTCAGTAAAGCTACATTTAAACTCCCGACTTTTTGAGTTGAAGTGAAAACGTCACCTTTTCCATCCAACTTAACTGTGCGTGTATGTTAGACGCCAAAAGCACGTGAGAAGGGACTATAACACTAAAACAAATTGATAAATGTCCGAAATACCCCATTCTTCTTCCTCAATCCACAATCCTCTCTCTCATTTCTCACTCCTCAAACCGTGCGTCCTCTCTCTCTCATTTCTCACTCCTCAAACCACAATCCCCAATTCTCACCTCTATAATTTTTCTCATCTTTTAAGGGGTTTTTAATCCACAACTCGAAAGACTCAATCAAATCCTTGCTCTAACAATCACCCAATCCTTCTCATCAAGCCCTCACTTAATTGACTCTCTCGTCCATTGCTACCTCTCTGCTAATAACCTCGCTACCGCAAGATCCTTGTTCGATAGTTATCCTTTTCCATCATCCCCAAACTTGCTATGGAATCTCATGATAAGGGCTTACTCAAAACTTTCCAATTCTCCAGATTCCATCAATCTATTCCGTCGAATGATCACACTAAGTGATGCCATGCGACTTTTTTTCCCAGACAAGTTCACGTTTGTAATTACGCCGTGTACTCATCAAATGTCAGTTGTACATGGTCAAATTGTTCATTCCATGGTTGTGAAAAATGGGTATGAATCCAATCTATACGTGGGCAATTCATTGATCAATATGTATAGTGTTTTTAATCAAATGAAAGATGCCCACAATGTGTTCGACGAAATATTGGTGAGAGATGTGTTCTCGTGGACTAGTCTGGTTTGTGGGTATGCAAAACAAGGGGAGATGGATAGTGCTTGCAAAATATTTGGTGTGATGTCGCTTTCAGAATGACGTATCTTGGGCGATTATGATTGATGAACTCGGTTTGTCTAGTAATCTTAGGAAAATGTATATAAGTGGCGTGCGAGGATGTTTTCAGAGACCCAAATGGAATTTTGTTTTGTGATTGTTATAAAGAATGGGGCTAATAGAATGAATGTTGAGAGAAATAGGGTATATGATAATTATAAGAAGGTTTTTTTACGATTATGGTGTAGTTCAATCCCTCTGTGTATCAAGAAGCCCCAATAGTTTGACTAGTGAGATGAGTTCAACATTGTTCGGATTGCAACAAGCATATAGGTTGGGTAGTCCATTAGGGTCACAATATATACGGGTTAAGTGAATGGTTTACCTTTTCAATCAAATTGTTTACGACGATCTTGTGAGTTCTCCACAACAAGGAACAAAAGAGTTGTCTGGATACTATTGGCATAGGGGAATTCCAGCATCAAACTTGGCCTCTCCCGTAACAAGTCCTTCAGTTGCTGGTGCTTTACTCCATGCACAACATAACGGCATAAGTTTAATTAAAGAGCGGATAATGAATTATAATGAGCAACTAGATTCTAGTGGGCATAATGGTGGTTGTGTGTTGCTTTCAAACTTATATGCTTCTCTTGGTAGATGGGAGAGAGTTGCTCATGTCAAGAAGCTGATGGGTGAGAGAGAGAATAAATCAAGTCCTGGATGTAGTTGGATTGAGGTGTATGGTGTTGTTCATGAGTTTCATGTTGCTGATCACTTCCACCCCCAAATTGTAGAGATTCAAGATAAGTTTAATGAAATTTTGAGAAAGGCTAGATTAGGAGGCTATGTTGCTAATACTATACAAGTCTCATTTGATTTAAGCGAGGAAGAGAAAGAGCAAACAGTGGCTTGGCATAGTGAGAAGCTAGCAGCTCTATTTGTGAAATCTCTCATTCTAGTTTATTAGTTCCCGAAGGCACAATAGTTATCTAGAAGAGGGGGAGGGGGGTTGAATAGATATTTAAAAACTTTTCTTTTTACTAAGACAGTTTTGATAAGGATTTAAACACAGCAGAATTAAGGTTTCTTTGAACCCCCTTTTAGATAGAGTGAATGAGAGTGAGGTAGTTATAACAGTTATAGCAGTTATAGCAAGAATGGAATAGACACAGTTGTTTTTAAGTGGTTCAGAGCACTTAAAGCTCCTAGTCCACTCTTCTACTCCTCGAGTAGGAAATCCACTAAGGATGTCTTTTTTACTTTTTCGAATCTCATGATTCCTTCTGCATCAAATAGTCTCAGCACTTCTTAGTTCACTCTTGAACTCTTCAAGTCCAACAGACTTGGTTCTTCACAGTTCACTTAGAACTCTTCAAGTCCTTCTGACTTGGAACTCTTAATTCAGTTGATTGGTAGTCGTTGAGTTCGTGATTGATGCTACTCAGTTGCAGTTAAGCATTTGTTCGAAAGAACTGAGTAGCTGAGCAAGCTTCCTCTTTTTCTCAGATCGTAGAGTTGAGCGTTGAGTGTTCTTGTGCGTTTTTGTTCAATACTTGCTTAGATCTATCATCTGCATATGTTCTGCATATATGTGATCCTTGAAATCTATCCGTTGAAGCCATTTGTTGAAGCATTAAATGCGTTTGACATTTTTGAACTATGATAGAGACTTTTTTGCACACCTTCTGAATTGAATTCTGGCCCACTGACACAGCAGACTGCTTTCTCACCTAACACCTGAAAAGGTGTTTTTCCTCTGTCCTATGGTCCTTTCCTTAGCTTATTGAATACGTTCCTTTTGTTGAATACTAAGGATATCTTTTGTACCATTGGGACTGGTGAGGACTTCAACATTTCAAACTATTCCACATTTGTTAAAATTTGTCTCGAAACAAAAGTAGGGCTCGATGTTTCTGACACAAGCCAGATGATACTCTATGATCCATATCGTGGTGTCTTGTCACATTGGTGCTTGGTCTGAAGAGAACACTACGATCTCTCTCAAGGATTTGCACACTACGATCTTCACTTGCTCGTCTTGCAGACTGTACGTTTTTTAGAGCACACTACGATCTCTGAGTTAGCTTCGGCAAACGTCTAGACCACTTTACAATTTCTGGAGGGGCCCTTCAAGGCAGATACACTACGATCTTTTAAGTTCTACGATCCTGCCTTGGCTTCTGCAATCTGTTGATCAGCTCGATAGACTGCGATTCTTATTGAAGCCTATCTATTCTTTTCAAGTCATAGATCAACCTAAAATCTTTGATCTCTTTATCTATACATTCGTTTATGGAATGATGAACATTAAAAGCTAAGATCAACCTAACAATTTTGATCTATCACTAAGTCCTTGTACATATATTCCTTGAAGGACTTTACATATAATCATGAGCATTTACTTTAAACATCAAATCAAAATATGCATTCTTCCAACAATCTCCCCCTATTTGATGTTGACATGACCAAGGAGATTTATTGTCATGATTATCAAGTTCTAGATGCATTTTTAGGAAAGTAAACATGAGTTAATATTTCAGTGAACAGCTGAAATTTCTAGAGAATAAGCATGAATTTATTGATGTTTGAAGAATAGATATTACAGATAAGCTTTACATCAATAAGAATTTAAGATTCACCTTATCTCTATTTTTTGGCTTTTTGCTTCTCGGAGGATTTGCATATTCCTCTGCTCTTCTTCTCCTGCTAGCTTCATCTCTTCTAGCTATTTCTTCAAGCTCACTTTAATTGAGTCTTTCACTATGATCATGTCTGTTCATGAATGTAGGATCTCCTATTGGCATTCTTAGACCTGTTGTTGTCACCTCATGAGAGCTGGGAGAAGGCCTTTGACTTTTTAATGGTTGAGCCATTAAAACTTCCTGCTGATCAGATCTTTGAGTATCAGATCATTGGGTCTGATGGCTGGATCGTGGAGTCTGTTGGTGGAATTGACTTGCAGGAGGGTTCCTTGAAGATTGAGTTTGGGATTGACCTCTACCTTTGCCTTGAACTCTTTTCCCTTTATTTTCCCCCTTTATGTCAGCATCAAGGGTTCAAATGTCTTCTGAGAGGCGAGTCACTCCTTGGACAAGCTCGTTGAGTTGACTCTGAGTTTGGGCAATGTCCTCTCAATTTTCTTTAATCAGAGCATCAGATCGAGCTTCCCGTTGTTGAAGAATGGCTAGTATATTGTCAGTCTGTTGTCCTTGGCTGACGTAAAATTGTTGGAATTTTTTACCGCAGTTTGCAGATTGAGGAAGTTCTCCATCATAAATTTATTCTGAGCTTCCTGAGTGAACTGTAAGACAAGAATAACATCTCTGTGTCTTTTGGCTGCTAGAAAGTGAATGTCATCCCTGTCCTTTATGCTCTGAATCATTTCCTTAATGAGCTCTTTAAGTTGCTTAGAGAGCGTAGAGCTTAGGGAGCTTGGGAGACTATTTGTAACATTGATCATTGTTGTTAATCTCATCTGAATGAGTTCAGTGTGTTCTTCAAGACTCTCATCGAGTTCCTTGATCACTTTCTTGGACATTCCTGACAAATCGGCTTTGGTGGGCAGCTCTAAAAGAAGTTCATTGAGTTGGGGAATTTGTGAAGGAGGGGGTGTTCTCTTGAATTGATCTTGTAATGAGTAGAGGACAAGATCAAGGTGGATGAGGAGGGAATGTTGGATGGAGGGGCCTGTGTTTGGGTGTCTGGAGTAGGTGGCTCTACGATTTGAGCTTGGGACTCTACAATGGGGCTAGAGTCAGTGATCATAGAGATAATGGGAGGTGGGAGCAATATAAAGTTGGGCATATTTGGTTCATCGTTTTGTAATTTGGGATTTTCAGAACTTGGAATTGACTTGGTTGATTGAGGACCACTTCCAGCCAGCTTGGAAATTCATAAAATTGGCTGTAGAAGGATAATGGATAGTGATTAACTCTGAATAAGATCAGGATAGTTAATACCTCATGCACCATTCTTGAGGAGGGACCATTTGTGATCAGCTGTTTGGCAAAGTTAAAGTTTCCTGGGAATCCATGAGCTAGCACTGAGATGGCTGGATACTCTTTAAAGTTCCAAAACATGTGATTCCAGGAGTTTAGAATTTGAGCTTGATGAAAAGGCATCATGGGTAGATAGGAGAACAGTTGCTCATAGTTAGCTTTTCTATACCCATTAATGCCCACGGCTATGATCTCGACCTCGTCATCTTCGTCCTTTTCTTTGTCTTCACTCAAGGAGTCCACTATATCAATTGCTTCATTTTGTTTCTGCTCTGGTTCCCCCTCATTTTCTGCAAGAACCTCTTCTTCTGTCATGGGGATATCATGAGCCTCCCCCTCAACATGGTCATCCTCCTACAGGATTAGTAGCTCCCCCTCAGCTGTAGCATTTTCTAGGATGAGAGCTTGTGCATCTTCCCTCACTTGAGCTTTTCTTTTGGCTTTCTTTGGATAATTTCTGTTCAGCAGCCAACTCTTTGTCTTCCTTTTTGAGTACTCCTTCATTGACAAGGATATACTTCTTAACCAGTTTTCGTCTTGGTTTTCTAGGCTGAGCCACAGCCTCAGGACTTTCTTGAGCTTCAGCTTTGTCCTGCTGATTAGCCAGAACATCTGATGCAGCAACTTCCTTGCTCGAGGTGTTCAGTCTGGTCTCTATAATCGGTAGAGACTCTACGATCGAAGAGACAGCTGGCCTCTTGGATTTGTGACTAATTTTGTTCTTCTTCAGCAGCTGTGATATGGTAGCTCTGTCTTCTTCTTTCTCGGCCTGCTGTTGTTTTCTTCTTAGGATCCTTAGAATCTCAATGTCAGAGGACTCTACAGGTTTATCAGTAGTTGATCCCTGGGGTTCTTCTCCCATTCTAGCCTTTAGCTTTCTCTTGCCCTTACTTTTTCTGACCAAAGCAATGGGTTCTTCCTTGTTAGTTTCTTCTTCTTCTTCTTCAGTCTCCCTGACAACTGACATATTCCCTGGAATCCCTGACTCCTTTGCATCAGCAGTCCTACCACTGGACTCAGATATCTTACGCATTTTTTTTGCTGGATTCCTTTTCCAGTTCTCGAATAGTTGATGGGTCATTCGTCTGTTGGATTGATGGATTCTCCTTCATCGTCCCCAATTTTATCACTCAGAGCAAACTGTAGGATGATGCTTATAAATCGACCGTAGAGCATCTTTTGAGAGCTCTTTGTCTTCTTTGAGCTAGTGATCCACTTTCTAATCCATTCAAGCAATAGAGCTCCGTAGTTAAGTTGTATTCCATAACATATGGTAATCATGAGCTTGAGTTGCACCTCATTTACAGATCGTGACCAGAACTCTTGCAACATACACATTTCTCAATAATGTCAGCCAGAAATTCGTACCTCTGATGAAAATCCTTCTTGTATCCTTTGACAAAGGGGGATTTCTTGTGATGCATCCTTTTAAGTCCCTCATGGAAGTCTATGCCATCTATAAACGAATACCCTTCATATTTGAAACCTAGGGCTAGGTTGATGTCCTCAGCCTTCAGCCTGATTTCCACATCCCTGACTTTCATAGTGATGGCGTCATTTTCAAACGCACCATTTCTGTAGAATTCTTTCACTAGCTTAGGGTAGATCAATGTGTCTGTACCCAGAGCCTCTTCGAGACCAGCCTTATTTAATAATGACATAGTTTTGTGAAATTTGGGTTCAACTGTTTTGAACTTATCAAAACAGCGTCTGTAGCCAGAGATGACGTTGGAAGCCGTCATTGATTTCTTTATAAGGAGTATGACTGTCTCAGCTTTCTTTAGGGTTTTTGCTTGAGAGAGATGAGCTTTTTGAACTTCTGATTTCAAAAAGACGATTTCAATTTGTACTTGTAACTTCCCTCTCTCCATTTCGCTTAGTGGGACAGGTGTCGAATTCTGCTTGGCTCTATGAATCTGACTGAGGAGGATTTTACTGAATTGCCCTTAACTCCTTCTGAGATAATATATTCTTCAGAAGGACTACGATCATTGAGATGGTCCTTGGAATCGTCGAGTTTGTTCTACGTTTGTCAAGTCTGCTCAGCCATCGTTGAGTCTGTTCAGCAGTCGTCGTGTCTGAGCTGCAATCATCGAGTCTGAACTGTAATCGTCTAGTCTGAACTGCAGTCATCGAGTCTGACCGAGTCCTTGTGATGAACTTTTGACTTAGCATTCTTCTTGGTTTAAGGTAACTCAGGAAGGACCAACCTCATTGAGTGAATCAAGGGTTAGGTTTTTCCCTGAGGCGCTTATTAGAGAGATTGCTTTGTTTTGTTGAACTTTCGTCATCACGTGATACTCCTTTGTTTTGTTGATAGAATTCTGCTATCGTTGAGTCTGCACCGCGATCGTTGAGTCTGCACTACGATCGTTGTCTTTTATGACACTTTAGCTATACAATCGTGGACTTCCTTTGATCATGTCTATGATTTCGAAAATAGCCTTTAAATCTGTATAGTTAGCACAAACTAGAGCATATTTTTCTTGGTTGTAAGTTAAGCATGCCTAGCTTACTTATGAACTTGTTAAATCTGGATTCATCTAGAGGTTTTGTAAAGACATCAACAAGTTGGTTTTCAGTAGGGATATATTGTAAAGATATAGTTCCATTTTGCACATGATCTGTAATGAAGTGATACCTTATTTCTATATGCTTAATCCTAGAATGCATGACAGGATTATGAGTTATTGCAATTGCACTTGTGTTATCACAGTGAATAGGTATGGATTTGAATTCAAATCCATAATCTGCTAGTTGATTTTTCATCCATAGGATCTGAGCACAGCAACTGCTAGTAGCAATGTATTCAACTTTTGTAGTTGAAGTAGATACTGAATTTTGCTTCTTGCTAAACCAAGACACAAGTCTATTTCCTATCAATTGACAGGTGCCACTGGTACTCTTTCTATCTATTTTGCAGCCTGCAAAATTAGCATATGTGTATCCTGTTAGTTCAAATGAGGACTCCTTGGGATACCAAAGCCCCAAGTGAGGTGTACCCTTGAGATACCTGAAAATCCTCTTTACAGCAGTTAAATGAGATTCTTTAGGATTAGCTCGAAATCTAGCACAAATGCATGTTGCAAACATTATATCTGGTCTACTGGCAGTTAGATATAAAAGAGAGCCTATCATACCTCTGTATTGAGTTATATCAATACTTTAACCTTTTTCATCTTTGTCAAGTTTAGTCACAGGAGCAATTTGGGTTTTCATGGTAGAGGCTGATTCCATGCCATACTTCTTAAGTAAGTCTTTAATGTACTTGGCTTGGTTTATGAAGATTCCTTCATCACCGCTTTTACTTGTAGTCCACGGAAGAAATTCAACTCACCCATCACGCTCATTTCAAACTTGTTCTCGCATAAGCTTGGAGAATCTCTTGCATAACTTTTCATCAGTAGATCCAAAAAATAATGTCATCAACGTATATTTGAACTAATAAGACTTTATCTTTATGCTTTCTAAGAAATAGTGTGGTATCTACTCTACCTCTAGTGAACCCATTCTCAATAAGAAAGTTAGTTAGTGTTTCATACCATTCTCTAGGTGCTTGTTTAAGACCATATAAGGCTTTGTCTAATCTAAAGACATAATTAGAAAGAGATGGATTGATGAAACCTAGAGGTTGCTCTACATAGACTTCTTCTTGAAGTTCACCATTCAAGAATGCACTTTTGACATCCATCTGAAAGACCTTGAATTTCATGTGAGCAGCGAAGGCAAGGAATATTCTGATGGCTTCTAGTCTGGCAACAGGTACAAATGTCTTATCGTAGTCAATGCCTTCTTCCTAAGAGTAGCCCTTGGCCACTAATCTTGCCTTATTCCTAGTTATTACTCCATCTTCATCCATCTTGTTTCTGAAAACCCACTTGGTTCTAATAATAGGATGATTCTTTGGTCTTGGTACCAATTTCCATACTTTGTTTCTTTCGAACTGATTAAGTTCTTCATGCATGGCCTCTATCCAGCTGGAGTCTTCCATAGCATCCTCTATCTTCTTAGGTTCCATTTGTGACAAGAATCTTAGATAAAAGCATTCATTTTGGATGGCAGCTCTTGTTTTGACTCTTGCACTCGGATCTCCGATGGTTAGATCTTGAGTGTGATCTCTTGCCCATCTGCTTCCTGTTGGGACATCTATTCTTATGCCTTCTTGTTTTAGATCTTCAAGATCTATTTCTTCTTCTTGGTGTGGAGGTTCGTTGTCTGGCATAAGCCTCTCTACGGTCTCATTTCCTTGCTCAACGATTTCACTATCTGGCACTACGATTGTGACGCCCCCAAAATAGGTTTACATCACCCATTTTGAGTTGTCAATACATGGTATAGAAACAACTACAACTTTATTATTACAACAGTAAAATTGTGAGTTTGAATACAAATATTATCTTCTAGACAATATCTATACTCAAATAAATCCTCATCACATTTATTGATACATTATTTTACAAAATGGTGAGGACTACTAAACAACTCTCTCTAGAACCTTCATTCCATATTCCCACTCGCACTCGCTTATATTCTCGCCTCCCGAGAAGAAAAATGGAACAAAAAGGAAAAGGGTGAGCTCAACTAGCCCAATAAAGAATATTATGACTAAGATAATATACAACAAATTATCGTTAGTCTTCAACAGGAAAAATCTAATAGAATACAATAGACAACAAATTTTAAATCAATATTCGCATTGAAATAATAATTCATTAGAAGAGTTAAGTAGAGAATGCAAACTACTATCTTCTATGTATGAATTTAAAAGTTCATCGTCATCTTTTATCCTCGTAACATCAATCAATATATATCCGAATCAAATATTCATCTTTGCACTACTGTGCCAAAGATATTCATCGATTGGTCATGTTCATCTAAACACTGTTCATCTTTGCACTACTAGGCCAAAGATATTCTTCAGAAATCATTCATCTTTGTGACCACAGCCAAAGATATTCCATAATATCATCATTTAAGATAGAAGATGATGAAAATATTTTTAAAGAAACGAATCCAAAGAAACAAAATGACAAGGATTAAGGATTAAGGATTCAGTACTTTGTTTTATCCATGTCCAAAAATACCTCAAAAATAATCATAGTGGTGTAAAATTCAAGAATGATCAAAACATGGATACAATCAAAGCTAGTATCCATAATAGATATTTTGGACGAAAAGGAAAATTTTCATTTTTCGATGAATAGTGCCAGTGATTCGTGAATAGTGTCGATACGAATGAATAGTCAGAGTATCGTGAATAGTAACCGACACTAAAAGTTCCAAATTTGATAAAACTTCAGATCAATATTTCAAAGATAATGATATTGAAGAAATAATATCATTACGAAAAAAATAATATCCTTACCTCGAAAAAGACAAGACTTTAGTTGAAACACAGGATACTTGAACTTGCACCAGTATAGCAATACTCAAAGTATACTCAAAATACTCACAAGAATACGCTCGATAATATAGAGAGAGAAAACTTGATTTACGGTGTGATTTTCAATTCTAACCTAAGCACACTATTTATAGGAAATTGCTTAGAACAACAAAGCAGAAAATTTAATAAAATATTAATATATATTTATTAAATTCTTACGCACACTTTTTATCAACTGAATTCAACATTCAACACAAGTAGCCCACCTCACAAAACTTTTTAAAAACGTTTTTTCATAAAATAAATAATTAAAACTTCCAAAAATCAATTATTTGAACTTCGTAACTTCAATAATTCATAATAAATAGCCCTTTTATCGCATAATTCGAATCTCGCTAATTGTTATAGGAAATTCAATTCTCTACAACTGCAGTAAGAAAGTTTTTCCAATTCCAAATGTAAATTGAAGCGAAATCCACAAACCAGGCGATTTTACATGCTATAATCAAATTTCATTCAATAAATGGGGTCCACCGACATGTTTAACATGTTTTAAACATTTATTGCAACAAAATACTCTTCCTCCTCAGATATACTCATATATCCCACATTCGTTGTAAAATATCACCATTATTATATTATTAAAATATAATAATATATTTAAATGAATTATTTTATCGAAAAAGATAAAATTTCAATTTTCAACAATTGTCACATTAAAATTTTCTCCATCTATATCCACATAAAATCAATATTTTCTCATCATATGAATCAATAATTAATTGTTCACAAATAATATTATGTAATCACAATATCGACAACCATGCGGTTCCAGTGAAAGAAGGGCTTTCCAATAAGAATTTCTCCTTACTTAGCCACGTTAATTAGGTGACCAAACCTCTCCTTAGACCAGTAACTTTCTAGACATTGCCAATAATGTTATCTAATAATATTATTCAGATAATATGAATTATTGCTTCGATAATGAAAAATACGTGTAATGACAATTATTGAAACAACAAAGAATATAAAATATCAACGCAAACAATTATTAAATCAATAAAATACCTAAGCAATAATTATCGTAACCATTATTGAGTAGTGCCTTTTACGTAAGAATAAATAATTGGTGCAATACTGGTGCTATCATTGTGTTTTAACCACCGAGTATTTTAACAAAGATTAATTCAGTAATAATTACGCCGTTATTTTTAAACAACTTATATTTGTCGTTTTCTTTCATTCAATCGCTTTCAAGTTATGGGGCCCATTAAAATATCGCTACGTCGCATTTAATATTCCCTCGACAAAGCAAGAATATTCCACGACCAAACGAATATTCCAAACAACAATGAATATTTTATAACCACTTTGCTTATTTTGAAATATTTGCGTATTTTACCCATAACTATCCACATTAATCAAATCAACCCTTACTATTTCAAAATAATAAATAGAGGAAAATAAATTTCATTTATTAATAATTTGGGGTCTTACAACCTCCCTCCTTATAAAATTTCGTCCTCGAAATTGGACGACGCATACACGGTGTGTTGAAAAGGTGAGGATACCTCGCTTTCATTTTCGCATTTCCAATTCCTGTGTCATTTCCTCTATAAGCATGATTCCTCCACAAAACTTTAACTTGTGGTATGACCTTTCTTGGCGTAGGACATGCTCCTTCCTATCCAAGATCTTGACAAGTACCTCCTCATACGTTAAGTCTTGGCTATTTCGTCCCGGTTCTAACTCTATAACGTGGGTTGGTCTTTCACATATTTACGAAGCATGAGATATGTGAAACACATTATGAACACGAGACATACTTTAGGAGGTAACGCGAGTCTATAGGCTACATTTCTACTTCTGGCCAAGAATTTGAAATGGACCAATAAATCGTGGATTGAGCTTTCTCTCTTCCCAAATCTTGTAACTCCTTCCATGGAGCAACTCGCAACAATACATGATCCCCTACACTAAATTCCACGTCCTTTCGATGAAGATCCGCATAACTCTTTTGTCGATCTTGTGCCGTTTTGTATACGTTGTCGAATCATTTGGATCTTTTAAAGTAGTCATACGTATTCAACTCGGGTCCCAACAATGTTGCTTCACCCACCTCGTCCCAACATACTCTGAGAGAGCGACACTTTCGTCCATATAATGCTTCAAATGGAGCCACACCTATACTTGCTCGATAAATTGTTGTTGTAGGAGAATTCCACCAATGGTAAATACTTATCCCAGCGCGCCCTTGAAGTCAGGACACAAAGTCTTAATAAATCTTCAAGAGTTTGAATAGTCCTTTCGATTGTCCGTCTGCTTGAGGATGGTATGCCGAATCAATAAAGAAATCCGTGCGCCATAGCTTTTTGCAAGCTAACCCAAAATCTTGGAGTGAATCTTGAGTCACGATCCCAAACTATGGATACAGAGCATGCCATGCAACCTCACAATCTCATTCACGTACATACTAGCAAGGCGTTCAAGGAATAAGTCTCCGTGTCGGCAAGAAATGAGCAGACTTGGTTAATCTATCAACAATAACCCAAATAGCATTGATGCCTTGAGAAACCGTAGGAAGACCCGTGAACGTAAATCCATGGTAATATGTTCCCACTTCCATTTCGGAATCTCAAGTGGTTGCAACGGACCCTTAGGTACTAGATGCTCGCCTTTACACGTTGGCAAGTTAAATACATCGAGATAAACTTTGCAATCTCTCTCTTCATATTGTTCCACCAAAATGTATGTCAAGATCACGATACATTTTAGTACTTCCAGGATGGATTGCAAATGGTGTATTGTGTGCCTCCATCATAATCTTGTACTTCAAATCGAGTCGTTAGGAACACAAAGTCTAGAGTGGACTCAAGTATTCCTTCTTCATCAATTCTCGCTTAGGAATAGCTCCTTCTTGTACTTTCTTCTTCATACATATCGCCTGGCTCACGGGTGTGGCGGTTTGAGCAACCTTAACTTTTTCTATTAAAGTTGGCTCTGTCGCGTATACTTGACATCATCACACTCATTCATTCCATATGATGATCTTCTACTCAACGCCACTACCACGTTCGCTTTTCCGGGATGGTATTGAATAGTGTGGTCGTAGTCTTTCAATAGCTCGAGCCAACGTCATTGCCGCGTGTTGAGTTCTTTTGAGTGAAGAAATATTTAAGGCTTTTATGGTGCGAATATATCTCCACTTTCTCCCCATATAGATAGTGTCTCCATATCTTTAGCGTAGAAAGCGATTCATCGCTAACTCTAGATCATGAGTAGGATAATTCCTCTCATACTCTTTAAGTTGTCATGAGGCATAAGCTATGACTAACCCACGTTGCATGAGAACACATCCTAACCCTTTGCTCGAAGCATCGTTGTAGATAACAAATTCATCCGAACCAGATGGTATTGTTAGAACAAAAAATAAATGAGTCTCCTCTTGAGCTCTTGGAAACTCTTTCGCATTCTTCGCCTCCAAACGAATTTTGTATCCTTCCGAGTTAATTTGGGTTAATGGAGTAGCGATTCGAGAAAACCCTTCCACGAATCTCGATAATAACCAACTAAGCCCAAAAAACTACGATCACTTGATCCCACCGACTTTGTTGTTCTAACTTTGTATTGCTTCAATCTTCACGGATCAACAGATACTCCATGTTTCGACACCTCGTGCCCAAGGAATGCTACTTCCTCAAGCCAAAACTCGCATTTCTTCAATTTGGCATATAGTTTGTTTTCAGGAAGCCTTTGGAGTACCAGCTTCAAATGGTGCTCAAGATCTTCACGACTTTTGGAATATATGAGGATGTCATCAATAAAGACAACAACAAACTGATCCAAATATTCCTTGAATACTTGGTTCATCATATCCATGAAAGACGCAGGAGCATTAGTTAGTCCGAAAGACATGACTAAGAATTCATAATGCCCATACCGAAAGTTTCAAGGCGGTCTTGAATATCCTCGATTCTAATCTTGATTGATGATATCCGTAAGCTAAGATCGATTTTTGAAAAGAATTGTGCCCTTGCAATTGGTCAAACAAGTCATCAATACGAGGTGAGGATACCTATTCTTGATGGTGACATGGTTCAATTCCCGATAGTCAATACAAAGTCGCATACTCCCAAATCTTTCTTTTTTACAAATAAAACACGAGCACCCCAAGGAGATGTACTAGACGAATGAAACCGATGTCCAACAATTTCGTAGTTGGACCTTTAACTCCCGAAGTTCAATAGGAGCCATTCGATATGGGGTTTTAGAAATGGGCTTTGTACTGGGTTCAAGATCAATAAAGAATTCAACTTCACATTTCGGGGGTAGTAATCAGAAGTTCTTCAGAAATACGTCGGAAAGTCAATAACAACAGAATATTATTCAAATTTGACGTGTCTTTATTCAAATCCATAACATGGGCTAAGAAAGCTTGACATCCATTTTTCAATAAACGAATAGCTTTATGATTAGATATGACGGTGATTGATTTTAATGGTTTAGTTGCTTGAATTAGCACAACAGTTGGTTAGGAATATGAAAACTAACAACCTTACGAAAACAATCAATTTTGGCATGATGAGTAGTTAACCAATCAATCCCTAAAATCACATCAAAAGCAAGTATCTTTAAAGAGATAAGGTCAACGGGTAAGGTGATGGTGCCAACTTGAATCAAACAAGATTTATAAGCAGTGGATGTGATGAAAGTTTCTCTAACGGAGTTTCCACAGATAGGTCAAAGTCTAATTCTCCTGAGTCAAGTTTAAACGCGTTGAGCACATGCGGAGAGATAAATGAATGGGTATACCAGGTATCAAGTAAGGTATAAACTTCGCAAGAATTTATGATTAGCTTACCCGTGATCACCTTGTTTGGGTTCTCGATTTTGACCGATCACAACAAACGCTTTCTTCCAAGAACCGTTGACTTTGATTTTTCCGGGACAATCTTTTGAATCACCGTCCTCATTGAACTGAAGCTTTCACTACAAGATAATCCGAGTGATATGTCCTTCCTTTCCACAATTATAGCATACCTTGAACTGTTGTGGGCGGTTTGGTCGATATGTCCCTCTTTTCGCATTTGTATATATAATGGGTGGTCGTTCTCCTCCTTAGAACCGATTCTTTTCGCCGTGACTGTCGTCTTCACATGGTCGTTGTTAAATCTCCTCTTTTAAAATCTCCTCCCGACTCGCTTCTTCTATTTTCATGGCTATGATTACCACCAGAAGCGGTTACCATTTTTGTCCGTCTCTGTTTCATTCTCCATTGGTTATCATTATTACATTGATCGCTATCTACCGTACAATCCTCGGTTATGGTCCCTCGGTTGAACATACTCGTTATCTCGCTTCTAACAATTGAGCCTTGTTAACAACATCTCGAATAGAGAAAATTTATGAGAAATGAGATATTGTCGTATGTCGGGTTTCAAACCTCTTAGAAACATCTGCGTCATACGTTCCTCATTCTCCACCAAATGAGGTGCAAACACCGATAACTCGCAAACTTTGCCTCATTGAGACACCGCCATCGTGTTGTTTTGTTCTAATCGATGAACTCCACTTCCTTCATATGACGAACACTTTCGGAAAGTATTTGTCATTAAATAGTTTCAAACGTCTCCCAAGACATCTTTGAGTGCGGTGGATGGGTGCGCTTCCTGAGACTCCCACCGATGAGTGCGCCTTTCGCCACGGAACATAAAGGTGGCGAATGGAACCTTGTTTCTCCGTGCATCCCAAGACATCGAATATCTTGGTAATTTGCTTGACCCATGATTCCGCCATGATCGGATCTCGGCTTCCCTTAAATTCGGTGGTCCCAACTCTTTGAACGCTTGGTTGTGACAACCCGTGAATTGCTATCATTTCTCCTATATTTTGAACACGAGTCTCTCAAATCGATTTTGCATGAAGCGCAAAAACTTCTAAACATCCCCTCGTTCATCATCCGCTTTCGCGAGTGGTGTTGTTCACAAGAGGAACATTGCCCTGACTGTTGACGTTTCTCCTCGTTGGTGAGTACTGAGCGTCTCCACGGTCTCATTTCCATTGTTAATATTCTCAATCGACATTCTCAAATCACTGTCATACAACAAGGGTTAATTAAGGAAATCAATAAATCACATAATATCCCTATATCTTGACCAACTAACAAATAAGCTTAGGTAGGACACACTAGCGAAGGATTTACTCGTCTCTCCCTCCTAGTTCTATTCCCGATCTCGCCAGAGATCATATCCCTAAGCTCGATACTAACTATGACGCCCCAAAATAGGTTTACATCACCCATTTTGAGTTGTCAATACATGGCATGTAAACAACTACAACTTTATTATTACAACAAGAAATCGTGAGTTTGAATACAAATATTATCTTCAGACAATATCTATACTCAAATAAATCCTCATCACATTTATTGATATATTATTTTACAAAAATGGTGAGGACAACTAAACAACTCTCTCTAGAACCTTTATTCCATACCCAGACTGCATTCCATTTATATTCTCGCCTCCCGAGAAGAAAAATGGAACAAAAAGGAAAAGGGTGAGCTCAACTAGCCCAAATAAAGAATATTATGACTAAGATAATATACAACAAATTATCGTTAGTCTTCAACAGGAAAAATCTAATAGAATACAATAGACAACAAATTTTAAATCAATATTCGCAGCGGAAATAATAATTCATTAGAAGAGTTAAGTAGAGAATGCAAACTACTATCTTCTATGTATGAATTTAAAAGTTCATCGTCTATCTTTTATCCCTGTAACATCAATCAATATATATCCGAATCAAATATTCATCTTTGCACTGGTGCCAAAATATTCATCGATTGGTCATGTTCATCTAAACACTGCTCATCTTCAGACTACGGCCAAAGATATTCTTCAGAAATCATTCATCTTTGCACTATGTGCCAAAGATATTCCATAATATCATCATTTAAGGTGAAGATGATGAAAAATATTTTTAAAGAAACGAATCCAGTGAAACAAAATGACAAGGATTAAGGATTAAGGATTCGTACTTTGTTTTATCCATGTCCAACAATACCTCAAAAATAATCATAGTGGTGTAAAATTCAAGAATGATCAAAACATGGATACAATCAAAGCTAGTATCCACAATAGATATTTTGGACTTAAAAGGAAAATTTTCATTTTTCGATGAATAGTGCCGTGATTCGTGAATAAAGGTCGATATCGTGAATAGGCCAGAGTATCGTGAATAGTAACCCGACACCAAAAGTTCCAAATTTGATAAAACTTCAGATCAATATTTCAAAGATAATGATATTGAAGAAATAATATCATTACGAAAAATAATATCCTTACCTCGAAAGACAAGACTTTTAGTGAAACACCAGGATACTTGAACTTGCATCAGTATAGCAATACTCAAAGTATACTCAAAATACTCACAAGAATAAACCGATAATATAGAGAGAAAACTTGGGTTTACGGTGTGATTTTCAATTCTAACCTAAGCACCCTATTTATAGGAAAATGCTTTAGAACACTAAAGCGAAAATTTAATAAAATATTAATATATATTTATTAAATTCTTATTACACTTTTTATCAACTGAATTCAACATTCAACACAAGTAGCCCACCTCACAAAACTTTTAAAAACGTTTTTCATAAAATAAATAATTAAAACTTCCAAAAATCAATTATTTGAACTTGTAACTTCAATAATTCATAATAAATAGCCCTTTTATTAGAAAAATCGAATCTCGCGAATTGTTATAGGAAATTCAATTCTCTACAACTTTGCGTAAGAAAGTTTTTTCAATTCCAAATGTAAATCAACCAAATCCACAAACAGGCGATTTTACATGCTTTATAATCAAATTTCAAATAATAAATGGGGTCCACCGAGCATGTTTAACATGTTTTAAACATTTATTGCAACAAAAATACTCTTCCTCCTCAGATACTCATATATCCCACATTCGTTGTAAAAATATCACCATTATTATATTATTAAAATATAATAATATATTTAAATGAATTATTTTATCGGAAAAAGATAAAATTTCAATTTTCAACAATTGTCACATTAAAATTTTCTCCATCTATATCCACATAAAATCAATATTTTTCTCATCATATGAATCAATAATTAATTGTTCACAAATAATATTCTGTAATCACAATATCGACAAACAGAGGCGGGTTCAGGAAGAGGGCTTTCAATAAGAATTTCTCTTCATTGGCGCCGCAATTAGGTGACCAAACCTCTCCTTGACGTAACTTTCTAGACATTGCCAATAATGTTATCTAATAATATTATTAGAGATAATATGAATTATTTCTTCGATAATGAAAAATCTTTGTGTAATGACAATTATTGAAACAACAAAGAATATAAAATATCAACGCAAGCAATTATTAAATCAATAAAAAATCAATGAAATTAATTATCGTAACCATTATTGAGTAGTGCCTTCTTACATAAGAATCAATAATTGGTGTAATACTGGTGTCTTCTTGTGTTTTAACCAATGAGAGTATTTTAACAAGATTAACTCTGTAATAATTACTACGTTATTTTTAAACAACTTATATTTGTCATTTTTTTCATCAAATCGCTTCAAGTTATGGAGCCCCAAAAAATCGCTTACCGTCAATACGAATATTCCCCAACAAATAAGAATATTCCACGACCAAACGAATATTCCCTAAACAACAATGAATATTTTATAACCACTTGCTTATTTTGAAATATTTGCGTATTTTACCCATAACTATCCACATTAATCAAATCAACCCTTACTATTTCAAAATAATAAATAGAGGAAAATAAATTTCATTTATTAATAATTTGGGGTCTTACAACGATCGTAGTGTTGAGCTCGACGACCTCGTTCGTAGTGTCTGAACTGTTGGTCGTAGTGTCTTGAAGCACAGTTTCGTCTAAGTCCGTCTCATCAAAGATGATGTGAATCGAGACTTCAACACTCAGTGTCTTCTTGTTAAACACTTTGTATGCCTTACTGTTTGTGGCATATCCAAGAAAGATTCCTTCGTCTGACTTTGGTTGAAACTTTGTCAAGTACTACTTTCTATTGTTGAGAATGTAGCATACACAACCGAAAACATGAAAGCAGCTAACACTTGGCTTTCTTCCTTTCTGTTGGCCGATTTGGCAATTGCTAAATCACGCGCAAGCATACGCGGTCCACAAGTAATATATGTAAGTAGAGTGTCGAACCCACGAGGACGAAGTCTTAACAGAAAACAATTACTAAGGCAAAGTCGTTACTAATCTTATCTAAACAAGTAAAAACTAGTGGTTAGATTAAGCTATTTCAATAAGACTATAAAATTAAGAGAAGTAGTTGTGCTAGAAAGTCAAGAAAGAATTACAACTCCCCTAATGCGTCGCCTAATCTCCTAACTCTCTAAAGTATAAATGAATTAAGGAATGGTCAACCAAGAACATTATATACGCATAAGTTTCTGTCGAAGGTCAAATGCACATCCCTAGCTGTAAAAACAATATATACTATTGGTGGCGATTCTTAGGTCAAGGTCATTAAGCTAAGTCTCAAGGCCACACAAGGAAAATAGGGATATGTCTATCCTATTGGCAAATTATGCATACTGTAAGACCCCAACTTTTATGAATAAAGATGAATTTTCTATAATTATTATTTTTGAATGAATTTGATATAATGTTATAGTTGTGGGTAATATTTAGAAATTTTACAAAGTACGCAAGTTGTTTATAATATTCGATTGGGTGGGGAATATTCAGATTGACCAAGACAATCATTTAGTGGACCCCATAACGGAATTATCATCGGATTGAGAAAACGACAAAAAAATATTTTATTAAAATAACTACCAAGTTTTACCGTTAATTGTTGAAACACCAGTGTTAAAAAATGCAGTGAATACGCGTGGTTGCATAGTAGCACACACCAGTATTGATTATTAATGCTTACGTGAGGCGTCACTCGCTTTTGTTCAATTATCGCTTCATTAATTCTTTGATAGTATCTCACGTTATTTGATTCAATTATTGTCAATATTTTATATATTATTAAATCAATAATTGAGATAACAAAGTTGTTAATATTATTATTTACATTATTAACGATGTCCAGAAGTTACGCTTAATGAGAGGTTTGGTCACCTAATTGCGCACTCAATAAGGAGAAATCCTTATTCGAAAGCCCCTCTTTCCGGGAATAACACGGTCGATTAATAGTGTGAATTATGATAATGATGATGAAGTTTTGTTTTATTAGTATTATTAATGTAATAAAAGCAGAAAAGCTTTTATATAAAGCAGAATACTTTTATAAAGTTATTAGTTTTATTTAATTTAATAGTAAAATCTTTTTTATATAAAATGTAATACTTTTATAAAGTTATTCGTTTTATTAGATTATAAATAGAATATATTATATTTTATTGTAAACCAATCTGGATCCGTCCGTTTAAAAGTAAATTAATCGGGATCGTTTCATGGATTGGTTCTTATCGATCCATTCTTCTATAAATAAGCTCATTCCTTCATTATTTCTAACGAATTCAATTGAAACTCTAGAGAGAGAAATTATAGAGAGAACTCTTCTTCTATAATCTTGAGCGTCTTTCTTTAGCGTTTAAGAAAGCTTTGAGCGTAGTGCAAGTTTCTTCAAGTATATCCCCGCCCTACCGTCGGAGTACTCTTCTTTATAAGGTAAGGGTATTATTTTTTCATATTCATGAAGAGAACTTCGTTATTCAGGTCTTTATTATTATTCATTGGAATAACTTTGTATATGCTGCTACCCTATACTTGGTGAAATTCTTACATTATTCCATTATTTATTATTCGCTAGAAGAATAACTTCCTATGTGAAGTACCGCATACATGGTGAAATTTCGTTGTTATTCCATTCTTTATTATTCTATTAGAATATCACATGCTCATGCGTTTTACGTGAACACGGTTCCGCTCTTTATTATTCATTGGTTGAATATCCTCAGTATATGCGTTTTCTGTGGGACCGGTTCCGTTATTTATTATTCTCGTTGAATAACACATACATCAAATACCGCATGCATGGTGATTTCATTGTTATTCCATTCTTTATAATTTCGTTGGAATATCCCGCTTCGGTGCGTATTACCTGAATTGGTTTCGTTATTTATTATTCTGTTGGAATAACCTGTCTATGCGAAGTACCGCATGCATGGTGATTTTTTTTGTTATTCCATTCCTTATTATACTCAGTTGGTTAAAGTTTTGACTTCTATACTCCATGAAATTAGTGGAATATCCTTGATATTTGCACTTTATCCAGTATCTTTTCATGGAAATTTTCTTCTGAGCATTCTTAAATTTTACTCTACAAAGAAGTATCATGTTGACAATTTGGATGTTATTAGTTCCTGAATAAATTAATTCTTGAACTTGTTTTATTGAACTCTTATATCATTGTCATCATCCTCATGTTTATATTTTTTTTGAAAGTCATCTATGGCTTGTAGTGCATAGATGGACTTGGTATGATTATGACCAGGGATTATTCGATGTAATCATGACCGTAATGTTACAAATAATGTGGTAAAAGTCCTCACTGGCCCGTAGTGCATTGATGGACAGTAGTTGGCATGATCATGACCAATGATGAATACACGAATATCCTTGGCCCGTAGTGCATGGATAATTTGTGGTTGTGATACAAATGAATATCCTCGGTAGTAGTGCGGGGATGATGTGGTTTATTTATTGTTTGAGTCCCAATGATAAAAGTGATGAAAACCCTTTTAAATCATAAAAGATAGTAGATTTTATTCTCTTGACTCTTTTAATGGATTGCTTGTTCACTGCAGCTTAAACTTGATATCTATTATATTTTATCGGTTTAACATTGTTGAAGACTAAGGATAATTTATTCAAACATTATCTTAGTCATAATATTTCTTCTTGGGCTAGTTGAGCTCACCTTTTTCTTTCCTTTGTTCTCATCGGAAATGAGAACGTGGCAGGGACTAGTCGGGAAGCGGAGTGATGATCCGGATGATAATTTTAGTAGTCCTCACTATTCTGTTAAATAGTGTGATAATAAATATAATGAGGACTTATTCTGAGAGTGGATATTGTCTAGAAGACAATATTTGTATTAAAACTCACAGCTCTCTTGCTGTATATTAAATATTGTATTTGTATTCTGTACCATTTTTTTGGCGACTCGGAATAGGTGATGTATACCTATTTTGGGGCGTCACACATACATTCCAATGTCATGGTCATAACAGGTGTTGTTGTATTTAAAGATAAATAATAACATCCATTTATCAATTTCCATCACTATCAATACCAATTTCTTTATCAAGCAATCAGACATTAAATATGAAATACAACAACCCATTCCAAAATGATTCATTATATAAAATAGGAGAGAAAGTTGATTAAGCTAAACAAAAGGTTACATTGCAATCCTAAAAATAAAGTTAGTTCATAACTATGGTACTAACACGCATTTTAAATACATTATTATCGAATAAATACAAACAAATGGGAGATTTGGATTAAGAAAACCCCACGTGTTGAAGTGTTTTCCTCCAAATCTTCTCTTCACGCAAAGCTCGACTAGGTGTTAGATGCAATAACTCTTCTTACGGTCCATGACTTCTTTCTCTTCTAGAATTAAAAATGACAGAAAATAAAATCCTATTCTAAAAGTGTAATAAGTTCTCTGTCGATATCTTCTGATGATCGATAATTGAATGCAATGACTTCGCTTTTTTATATATAGCATCCCCTTTCTTCAGGTCATTAAAGACTCTTTACTATTTGGGAGCAGGAGTCATGTGCATGCACATGAGCCTAAGCTATGAAAAGCGGTAGGGCCTTGGTGATGGATGGCGCGCATGAATCGAGATATTTGAAGCTTGGTGACAATGATTGGGCGACAATCCTTAATGACTGTGCAGCCATGAGTTTTCGAAGGACATAGCTATATCAGTGACAAGCTTCACATGAGCTTTTTTTTGTCGATAATGGCGCCGGGGCGCGAGTTTCCAATAGGCTCAAGAATAGCCGTGACTATGACGTGGCTTTAAGTGTAACTTGGCGTGGCCAGACGCAAGACACGTGAAACACCAAGAAAGTTTGGATTAAATCAGTAAAGCCTACCAGTAGAGAACTAAAATGGAAAAATCAATAAAAAAACTATACAAGATAACCAAAAGAATGAAAACAGGCAACAATTTAAGCAACAAAGGGTCTAATTCGAGGGTGTGAATCCCACTCATCACTTTCCACAGTTTATAAGAAGTCTTCTTAATCGTAAAGTGTATGAGTGATCTGCATTGAGTGTAGCGTGCGGTGTTGATGACTTACGCTTGAAGAAGTATTCAGCAGATGGGTCTCTTTGCTAGTAGAGTTCTTCCAGCCTCTATCAATGTCCTATTCTTTCTCTCAGCTACTCCATTTTGTTGGGGAGTTCATGAGTCGAGAAGTTGTGACTAATGCCATTATGCGTGCGTAATCTGGTCCATTTCTGAGAAGTCAAATTCTCTGCCATGATCACTCCTTATAGTCTTGATTTTCTCTCCTTTCTCGTTCATCACCAGCTTGAACATCTTGATCAGTTGGGAGCTTGTTTCATCCTTTGAGGTTAAAAAGAACACACATGTAAATCTGGTGTAGTCGTCGACTACGACCAGAGAGTATCTCTTTCCTCAAAGGCTCGTCGTTGGAATTGGCCCAAAAAGATCCATGTGTAGCAACTATAGAGGCTTGTCAATTAAGTTGGCAGTTATGCTCTTGAATGAGCTTCTGGTCTGCTTTCTAAGTTGACAGGCATTGCATGGCCTTTTTTTAACGAAGTTGAACTTGGGTAAACCTGCAACTAGATCTTTTGAAGCTAATTTGGACATGCTTTTGAAGTTGAGATGAGATAATCTTCGATGCCATAGCCAGCTCATTTCTTCAAATGCTTTAGCCAGAAAGCATATAGTCTCGTCTGAGCTTAGTTGTCCAAGGTTTACTGTGTAGACATTTCCTTCTCTTATTCCGGTTAACTTTACAGTAGATGTCTTCAGGTCTCGGACTTGACATTGATTGTTAAGGAATGTTACTTGATGACCCTTGTCGCGGAGTTGGCTAATGCTTAGAAGATTGTGTTGTAGTCCTTCCACATAGGCCACTTTGCTGAAGGATACTGCACCATTTCGGCTTAGCCATATCCTCTTGTCTTGCCTTGAGCCGTTGTCTCCAAAGATTAACCGGGGACCCTCCTTCTCTATGTAGTTATACAGAAGGGCTTTGTTCCCAGTCATGTGCCTTGAGCATCACTGTCCAGATACCAAGTTGTGATCGTGGATCTCTTTTCCTGTAGTAACATTAAACCTTCATTTTGGTACCCATACTTGCATGGATCCTACTTTGTTAGTGCCCTTGGGGACCCAAACCTACTTGATTTTGGGTCTCATATGCATGGAATTATAATGACATTTTGCGGGGCTTGTGGCCGACTTTGCTAGAAGACACAAAACATCTAATATGATGCATGTTTGTGTGTGTGAAAATTCTTCCTCCATTTGGACTTTTGTGGTTTATTGGTCATCCCTACTTTGTTAGTGGTATTCCTTCTTCCTTATGTCCTTGTGTTTCATGATTTGTGAGGAGTATACCTTACCTCTACTGTACCTTCCCAGTTGGTTCGTAGAGCTGTTCTTACTGGACTCTACGATCCTTCGAGGTTGGTGAGTAGTGGCTGGGTTACTCTTCTCTTTTCTGAAACCCAGATCGGCATGATATCCCTTTTTCCTAGGAATATGGATTGAATCAGTAGAGCAGGGTTTGACAGGCTCATCCTTCTATGAGGATTTCATAAATATAATGCCTCTACTAAAACTTGAGGCATTACTAGTGCTAATTTCCTTTACTTTTTCCACACATGGCTCTGAGGTAGATTCCCCAAAGCCTAACCATGTTCTGTCAGAGACATTTCTCTGGATAGAGATTAGGGAGTCCATGGATGAAGAGGATTTATTCCATGTAGAGATTGTCTTTTCTAGATCCTCAATTTTAGAGGTTAGACTTGACTCCCTTTTTCTATTGAGCTTATTTATTTGTTTTAAGAACTTATTCTCAGCTTCAAACTTGGAGAGAGAATCAGTACTTAGAAGGGTTGTTTCCAGTTCTTCTTGAACTTTATCTTTCTCCTTTTGAAGAAGTGAATAGTCCTTAGTTAGAACTCTAAACCACTTCATGTATTGATGCAGATCAGATGTTATACCATGCAGTGCAGTTCTTAAGTCATTAATATCTACATCTATTTATCAATTTCCATCACTATCAATACCAATTTCTTTATCAAGCAATCAGACATTAAATATGAAATACAACAACCCATTCAAAAATGATTCATTATATAAAATAGGAGAGAAAGTTGATTAAGCTAAACAAAAGGTTGCATTGCAATCCTAAAAATAAAGTTAGTTCATAACTATGGTACTAACACGCATTTTAAATACATTATTATCAGACAAATACAAACAAATGGGAGATTTAGATTAAGAAAACCCCTGTGTTGAAGTGTTCTTCCTCCAAATCTTCTCTTCATGTGCAAAGCTCTGACTAGGTGTTAGATGCAATAACTCTTCTTCTGGTCCACAGCTTCTTTCTCTTCTAGAATTAAAAATGACAGAAAATAAAATCCTATTCTAAATGTGTAATAAGTTCTCTGTCGATATCTTCTGATGATCGATAATTGAATGCAGCGGCTTCGCTTTCTATATATAGCATCCCCTTTCTTCTAGGTCATTAAAGACTCTTTACTATTTGGAAGCAGGAGCTCATACTGCTAACACACATAAAGCCTAAGCCTGTAAAGTGGCATGCGGCGCCGATGATGGCATGAGGATCACGAATACTGTTGGGCGCTAATCCATGGGCCCATTGCACATGAGTTTCGAAGGACATAGCTATACCGTGACTGTACTGCAAGCCTTTCAGATTGTCAATGGCGTGGTAGCGAAGTTCTGATGAGCTCAAGAATAGTAGAGGCTGTACATGACTTCTAAGTGTAACACCTGGTATGGGTACATGAAAAACACCCAAGAAAGCTGGATTAAACTATAAAGCCTGCCAGTAGAGAACTACAACGGAAAAATCAATAAAAAAAAACTATACAAGCTAACCAAAAGAATGAAAACAGGTAACAATTTAAGCAACAAAGGGTCTAATTCACGGGCGTGAATCCCACTCATCAAATACCCCCAAACTTAAGCTTTTACTTGTCCTCAAGCAAACTATCAGACAACCAAACCCCAAAAAACAAGAACAAAAGACTCTAATACTAACAGCCTAAATTATAGCCACAAAGCGAAATCATAAACATTTTCTGTATCAGGCAAGAGGCAGCATGCAAAGCAGGCATAAAGTCTAAACAATAAACAAGACTGTAATAGATCCATTCAGTGTGTGTGTAGACCGCATATCTAAACTAGCCATAACCCAAATTAAGATCATACAATCGACCGTGATAACTAATAGGCCACCAAGCAACTCACATACAGAACAAATGCTAAGACAAGACGCAAAAACATGGAAGGCTCGAAAGTTCTAGAATAGAGAAGTAAAATCTAACTTAGACAGAACTTAATTACTTTTAGGCAAAACAGAGCACCCATTAGCAAGCTTTTGATCAATGACTCCCAAACCAGAAGACTTTAGGGCACTAGGTGTAAAACACCCCTAAGAATCTAATAACTCAAGCACAAAGGCCACGTAAACAACATAAGTCCAAAATAGATTTTACAGCCTGCATTTATGGGCGAGTGTGTTTCCACGACCCACCGCGGGACTATATTATTATTATTTATTTTTTTTATTTTATTTTTTATTTATTATTATTTTCTTTATTTTATTTTATTTTTTTATTTTTTTATTATTATTCAAACAGAACTAAAGAGCCGAGAATGCTAAAGCTTCTAAGTCTTTAAAAACTTGAAATTAACAAAGTATATAATAGTGCACACTATTTTCAACACGGAAAAATGACAATCACAAACTGGAAAACTACTAGAGAGATAATAGGCCAGTGCTCGCTAAACGGATGGATCCAAGACAGTCTCGACTTATATCAAACATAAACCCTAAAGCCGCATAACTTTCGCCACTAGCTTAGGAAAAAGATATAATTGCAAGATAGTCCGTTAAAGGCCATAAACAAAACTTAATGCTAAAGCTACCCTAATCCAGCATATAAACAGTTACAGACTCGAGGCTAGAGTAGAACACAGAAACTATAGACTATAAAGTACCCTCAAGAACGAAGGGCAAAGCAATAACACATGGCATCGAGTATACCAATTAATCTGTGAAAATCCCAAAAGAAAATCGGCTTAAGGCAAGACAATATCTGACTTAGTCAAGATATTCCCAACAAAAGATATACAACCAAAAGCATATAATAATATGAAACATAGAATACTACTAAGCAAAGACATGCATCCAAGATAAATTAAAGCATGCATCCAAAAACCAAAAAAATATTCCACGATAATAATCACAATAGATAAATATTAAACTTAAACCATGAGTCTGGGGCTATCAAGCCCAAATACCATCCTAACACAGCATTTGAAAAGAAATATGATAATACTAACACAATTCATATATATAATTAAAATAGAAGAAAATCTCCCCCAAACTTGAACTTTGGCCTGTGTCCTCACTGGCCTAAACTGCAACTTCAAACATTGGCAGCATCCCCGCCGTCATCACCATCAAGACTAAAGTCTTCATCAGCACCGAACAACTCCAGGTCATCATCATCCTCTCCATCATCATCCTCCACGTTAACTGGCTCATTCACGCTGGCCTCTTCAGTAGGCGGCGGAAACTGAGGCGGATAAAAGGCATAAAGTGGAGGCGCTGGAAATGGGAATGGCATGAAGTCTGCGTCCTCTCCACCCTGAGCAGCATGAATATTTGCTAGTTTATCTGCAAACTCAGCATGATAATGATGAAAATGGCTCTGCCACTGGGCAACCGTGTCAACCTTGCAATGCAAAAAATTTAGGATGTTCATAATCTGTGCAAGGGCTCCCGAATCAATGGCTTCAGCAGAAGGGGAAATGGCGCCTGACTAGAGGTTCCTGCCGCAGAGGAGGGCTGAGGGTCATCGGATGGCGGCGGCGGAGGCGCTGGTAAAAAGCCCTCTCCTCGGGGATGCGATGGCGCGCCATCCTAGACAGCATAGCGACTAATTAACTGATAATCAAGACTGACATTGGCGGGAGGGTGACATCTTCTACCTCCCACTGAATACCCGCCCTTTTGCATAGCCTTGTAATAAGAGATGGGTGGGGAAGGCCAGACATGACCTTGCTTTTGATAGCCTTTTTGATGGATTCATTGATCAGAGCCTCCACATCAATTTTTAGCCCCAACACAATGGCATGGAGAAGCGTCACCCTTTCTCGAGTGACATCACTCACATGGCGCGTAGGTTGAAGGTTAGCACAGATAAAGGCATACCACGCCTGTGAAGGAAAAGACGTCCGTTCGCCAGTGTACTCATTCGTTTTCCAAACTGTCATGGGCTTACAAAGCTTGTTAATAATATCATCAGACTTGTAACTCCGAATCCCATTCTCCATGTAGTCATGCTTGTCAAAATTTAGAGTCCCATACACTTCATTGATGGCTTTGACATCGAATGGGATAAACTTCCCCCTCACAGGTGCTGCCAGCGGGCCATCCAAAATGGTATTAGCATAAAATTCCTTTACCACCGCTACCACAGCGGACTCCGGCGGTTTGGTGAAGTGGACCCACTTCATGGTACTTATCATGGCGTTCATCTGGCCATCCAATTTATCATCGGGTTGAAGGCCACGCTCGGGCACAAGACTTCGTAACTTGAAATTTTGGGTGTAGCACTTATACGCCTCTTCGGATGGAAATTTAACAGGGTCCCATGGAGTAATCTGACTACGGGAAGATTATGGAGGAGGGGGACCAATGCTAGTCATAGGGCGCTTGGAAGCCATAACTGATATGCAAAAGATAAACGGAAGGTTTACAGAATTTGCTCTATGAATGGTACCTTTGATTGATTGGTTGCGCTTGGCTTTTAAAGAGGGGGAGAAAATCAACGAACAGCAGATGGATAAGCGCCCAAACGGTTGGAAACTGCCGACGGTTGAGTGAATGGTAGAGATTTGAAAGGTTGGGACGCCAACCGATGCGACCTTTGTTTTGGCCTAACGGTTGGAGAGCAACTGGCGTTTGTTTGGAGAGAAGAAGATGAACTGATATGAAGAGCTCTGCGATTTAAAAGCAAAATTTTTCTTTGGTCGTTATTTGGCGCCGATCATGGTATTTGGGCGTGGATTCAATTGCGCCTGCGGCATTCTTGTGTGAACTACGAGCATTACATGGGCGCTAGGCGCCCGCTTTCTGATGTGAATTTAACAAGACATGGCGTCGGGGTGCGACTCACGGCGTCGAAGCGCAAATTAACAGTGTACTTGTCAATGAATGGCGCTAGGGCGCTAGGAATGGCAAGGGCATGAGCTCTTGCTTTAAACATGGAAATGCATGGCTGAGTTCGAAGTGCAGCACACAAGTCAAGCTTACATAAAACCAAACCATACTTGATGTCAGTAATCCAGACCAGAAACACATTATGGACAAGCTCAACTGGGAGAGACATGAACTAACAACATGAACTATACAGAATATAAACACTATACAGAACATAGACAATAACTAGATAATCAAAGTGAGACTTAAGAAAAATACAGATAAAATAATTTATTTGATACTCGGATGGGGATGCCTCCCATCAAGCGCTTGATTTAGAGTCGTTGGCTTGACTATACTCCCGCCTTACACCGGGTCTCCCAATGTAATGGAGGTATTCTGCCGGTTGACCTCACCACCCCAGTAGTGTTTTAATCTCTGCCCATTGACTTTAAAGATTGTGTCAGAATTTGGGTCCTCAACCTCTATTGCCCCATAAAGATAAACCTTGGCCACTGTGAAGGGGCCCGACCATCAGGACTTTAGTTTTCCTGGAAATAACTTTAGCTGGGAATTGAAAAGAAGAACTTTCTGTCCCGGTTCGAAGTGTCTCTCGAGGATATTCTTGTCGTGCCATCTCTTGGTCTTCTCCTTGTACAACTTAGCGTTTTCATACGCTTGCGAGCAGATTTAAACTCGCCCCGATTCATTTAATTCTGCAAGAGTCTCTTTCGCCATTTGCCTCAAGATCAAAGTTAAGCTTACGAATAGCCCGATAAGTGTTGTGCTCCAATTCAATTTGGTGGGTGACAAGCCTTACCATGTAAACAAGCTTTATCTGGGGACATTAGATAGGCGTTTTATATAAGACCCCAAACTTTTATAAATAAAGATGAATTTTCTATAAATATTATTTTGAATATTATGGAATAAATTTGATATAATGTTATAGTTGTGGGTAATATTTATAAATTTTGCAAAGTAAGCAAGTTGTTATAAAATATTCGTTTGGTGGGAATATTCTTTTGTTTGGGAATATTAGATACATTGCTTCAATCATTAGTGGACCCCTAGCGGAAGTATTGTCGTAGTTAGAAAGCGACAAAATTATTTTTCTATAAAAATAATAATGGCGGAGGTGTTACCAAAACCTGTTGAACTACCCGATAGTAAAAGTACAATAATCTGGCGTGGTTGTATAGTAGCACACGATATTGATTATTGATGCTTACGTGAGAAGTCACTTTCATTATGCTCAATTATTTTATAGTAATTAACTTGCATCATATCTCTTATATTATTGATTCAATTATTGTCACAAATTATCATCTATAATAATATGTTATAGTATTAAATTATTAATTGAGGCGACAAGTTATAAATGATTAATAATTGTTGAAAGATTAAATATGTGTTGATTAAAAATAAAATGATTTGTGGTAATATTTATTCAATCCTTGATGTATATAAAGAGATTTGTTATGAGGCGTTTGTGGTAAGTTTGATTATTTTATGGGGGGCATATGTCATCATCTAAGAGTCCTTTCGTCGATAGTAATTACCTTTGTGAATAGTAATTACCTTTGTGAATAGTAATTACCTTAAATCGATAGTATTTACCTTCGTCGATAGTAATTACCTTTGTGAATAGTAATTACCTTTGTGAATAGTAATTACCTTCGTCAATAGTATTTACCTTCGTCGATAGTAATTACCTTCTTGATAGTAATTACCTTCGTCAATAGTAATTACCCTTCGCAAATAGTAGTTGTCCTTGATATTACCAAGAGTTAAGCGCCTCTTGATTGTTCCAAGAGTTAATTACCCCTTCGCATGAATAGTAGTTGTCTCTTCAATATTACCAAGAGTCATTTTGACCCTTCGTTAAGACCAAGAGCCACCCTCGGTTTTTCTATAAATAGAAAGCTCATTCCTTCATTATTTCTTACTTAATTCTTTGAAACTATAGAGAGAGAAACTATAGAGAAAGAAGAAAAGTATTTTGCTACTTCACTTTTCCAATATTCAGTTCTTCTAAGGTAGGAATATTATTTGTTATACTCGTAAGGGTGTTATTCTTTCTTATTCATGAAGAGAACTTACGTTATTCCATTCTTTATTATTACATTGGAATAACTTTTGTAAAAGTGGCATACCCTATACATAACTTTGTATATGTGGCATACCTATACTTGGTGAAATCCTTATGTTATTAAGTTTCTTATTTATTACTGTTGGAATAACTGTATCTGTGAATCCCTATACTTGGTGACATTCTTCTATTATTTTATTATTAGTTGGAACATCACATGCATGCTTTACGCCTGGGACTGGTTAAAATCTTTATTATTACATCTTTATTATTCTATTGGAATATCACATGCGTGTGTTTTACAACAGGACTGGTTAAAATCTTTATTATTACGTATTTATTATTACATTGAATAACACATACATCACAATACCGCATGCATGGTGATTTCTTTTGTTATTTCATTATTTATTATACTCGGTTGGTTAAAATTTTGACTTCTATACTCCATGAATTTAGTGGAATATTCATTGATATTTGCGCTTCATCCGGTATTTTTCATGAAAATATTTTTACGAGCATTCTTGAATTTTACTCTACTGCAAAGTATCATGTTGACAATTTGGGACGTTATTAGTTCTGAATAAATTAATTCGTGAACTTGTTTTATTGAATTATTATGTCATTGTCATCATCCTCATGTTATATTATGTTATCTTTGGCTTACGATGCATAGATGAACTTAGTATGATTATGACGAGGATCATTCGGTATAATCATGGCTTGTTATAAATGATGTGATAAAAAGTCCTCGTGGCATTGTAATGCGATGATGGATAGTTTTTGGTATGATTATGACCCGGGGTGATTCGGTATAGTCATGACCATTGATAATTTGATGAAAATCCTTGGACCAAGTAGTACGGGGATGATTAGATATTGTGGTTTATTCATTAAAGCTGAGTCTTAGTGATAAAATTGATGAAAACCTTTTAAAACCTAAAAGATAGTAGACTTTATTTTCTACTTGACTCTTTTAATGGATTGCATATTCATTGCGCAGATTAAAGCTGGTTGTCTATTGTATTTTATCGGTTTAACATTGTTGAAGACTATTGATAATTTATTACGCATTATCTTAGTTATAATATTTCTTACTAGGCTAGTTGAGCTCACCCTTTCTTTCTTTGTTCTCTTGAAATGAGAATATAGATGGGACAAGTCGGGAAGCAGTGATGGTCCTGAAGATAGCATTAGTAGTCCTCACTATTCTGTTAAATAATGTGACAATAAATGTAATGAGGACTCCTTGAGTATGGATATTGTCTAAATGACAATATACCTATTAGAACTCTCGGTTTATGTATTGTCGTATATTTACACTGACGGATGTATAATTAAGTTTGTATTTGTATTTTGTACCATGTATCTGGCGACTCAGAATGGGTGATGAATACCTAATTTTGGGGGCGTCACATTTTATATGTCGTGCGGTAGGCCCACAATGCATCATTGAGCTTCTTAGACTAGTCCTTACAGTTTGGGTTCACAATCTTTTCCGAGATTTGTTTCACCTCTAGATTTGAAATCTCAGCTTGACCGCTGGACTGTGGGTGGTAGGCAGTGGCGATCTTCTAAGTTACCCCATACTTGGCTAGAAGGGCTTCGAAGTATTTATGTCAAAAGTGGGATCCTTCATCGCTAATGATGGCCCGAGGTGTGCCAAATCGAGTGAAAATGTTCTTCTTGAGGAACTGAAGCACCACCTTAGCATCATTTGTCGGCAAGGCAACTGCTTCCATCCATTTAGAGACATAATCCACTGCCACTAGGATGTAGAGATTGTTGAAAGAGGATGGGAATGGACCTATGAAGTCGATGCCCCAAACATCAAATAATTCCACCTCCAGGATATTCTGCAGAGGTAGCTCATGCCGTCTTGATATGGTGCCCACCCTTTGGCACCTGTCGCAGTGCAACACATATGCGTGTGCATCCTTAAATAGGGTGGGCCAGTAAAATCCCGACTAAAGCACCTTAGCTGCAGTTCGTTGGCTTCCGAAATGACCTCCATAGTTTGAAGAGTGGCAATGATGTAGCACACCTTCAATTTCTTCTTCAGGCAAACATCTACGCAGAATCTGATCAGAACACTGCTTGAACATGAAGGGCTCATCCCAAAGATATTGTTTGGCATCCTTGAGGAATTTTTTCCTTTGTTGATAGCTCAGATTTTGGGGAATCACTTGGCAAGCAACATAATTTGCGAAGTCCGCATACCACGGAACCTTGCCATTGACCACAAAAAGTTGCTCGTTCGGGAAAAAGTCATTTATGGCTTTTTTAGCGTCTTCCGAGGGCTGTGTGTTTTCCAATCTTGACAAGTGATCGGCAACCTGGTTTTTTGTCCCCTTCTTATCTTGGATTTCCAAATCAAACTCCTGAAGAAGAAGAACCCACCTTATCAATTTCAGCTTAACATCCTTCTTTTCTATCAAATACTTGATGGCCGAGTGATCAGTGTATACAATCACCTTCGTTCCAATGAAGTAGGAACGGAACTTGTCAAAAGCATAGACCCATCGCCAACAACTCCTTCTCGATAGTGGTATAATTTAAGCGAGCATCGATCGATGTCTTTTTGGCATAGTAGATAGTGTGGAAAACCTTACGCCTTCCTCGGCCCAACATCGCCCCTATTGCAAAGTCCTTTGGCATCGCACATTAGCTCAAAAGGTAGGTCGATCGGGGAGCTACCACAATAGGTGTCGTGACAAGTCTTGTCTTTAATAAATCAAAGGCGCTCAAGCGAAGTGACATCAAAGCTGGAAAATTTGGTCCTTTTCAAAAGAGTGCACAACGGTTTGGTGATGCGAGAAATCTTCGAAAAAACTTATGTAGAACCCAAGATGCGAGAAAACTCCTTACCCCTTTTCCGAGGTGGGTGGTGGAAGGTTATTGATCACATCTATCTTTGCCTTATCAACTTCAATTCCTCCTACGAAACCCGATGACCCAAAATAATGCCTCTTCGACCATGAAGTGACACTTCTCCCGATTCAAAGACGAGTTGGTTTCGACACATCGATGGAAACGGCGTGTGAGATTTGTCAAGCAATTATCAAACGAGCTCCCAAATATCGAGAAGTCGTCCATGAAGACCTCCAGGGTCTTTTCAACCATGTCAGAGAATATTAACATCATACATCGCTGAAATGTTGCGGGAGCATTACATAGGCCGAATGACATTTTCCGAAAGGCAAACGTCCCATATGGACATGTGAATGTCGTCTTCTCCTGATCTTCAGGAGCAATAGAAATCTGATTGTGCCCCGAGTACCCATCAAGCAAGTAATAGTATCCGTGCCCCGCCAACCGGTCAAGCATTTGATCAATGAAAGGAAGGTGAAAGTGATCCTTACAGGTCGATTTGTTCAGTTTCCTGTAATCCATGTACACTCTCCACCGTGCAAATCTCCCCGGTGGGAATCGATTCATTGTTCTCATTGGACACAAGCTGTCATCATCCCTTTCTTGGCACACACTTTGGATTGGACTAACCCAAGGACTATCAGAAATGGGGTAGATAATGCCGCATCTAGCAATTTAATGATCTCCTTTCGGACGACCTCTTTCATAATGGGATTTAGTCGCCTCTGGTGCTCTATAGATGGCTTTGAGCCTTCCTCTAGAAGAATTTTGTGCATGCATAGAGTCGGGTTGATCCCTTTTATGTCAGCAATAGACCACCCCAAGGCCGTTTTGTACTTCTTGAGCACAAGCAGCAGCTTTTCTTCCTAACACTAGGTTAGAGAAGCAAAAATTATCACAGGTAAAGAAGATGAATTTCCTAAATAAGCATACCTCAGGTGATTAGCCAATGGTTTAAGCTCAAGGATAGGAGGCACGATGATCGACGGCAGAGCCTTGGAAGTAGAAGCCTCATTATCATTCAGAGACTCGAACTGTCTGTGAAATTGCTTTAATCTTTGGGGTTCATCGAGCCACTTGGCACATTCCACATGTGTGGGCTCTTCCGTAGTACTAGCCCCGGTTAATGTAGCTTCCAAAGGGTCTTGAATACAAGTTTTTGAGAATACCCCCTTCACTAAATTATCAATTGTATTAATCCAAAAGCAATCCTCAGGGGTATTAGGATACTTCATTTCTCGGAAGACATTAAACGTTACTTCCTGATCCTGCACTCTCATTGTTAACTCCCCTTTTTGAACATCGATCAGGGTCCTCCCAGTTGCCAAGAATGGCCTTCCCAATATTATCGGGACCTCCTGTCCTCTTCGAAATCTAGGACTATGAAATCCGCCGGAAATATGAACTTGTCAACTTTCAGAAGCACATCCTCTACAATTCCCTTTGGGTACGTCAGAGACCTGTCGGCCAATTGCAATGTGATGCTAGTAAGTTTGGCTTCATTAAGGCCCAGCTTCTTATAAATAGAGAGGGGCATCAAGTTGATGCTAGCCCCTAAATCAAATAGAGCCTTTTCGATAAACTGGTCCCCAATGGTGCACGGTATTGTAAAGCTCCCCGGATCTTTTAGCTTCGGTGGAAGCTTGTTTTGAAGGATGGCACTACTCTCTTCTATCAGTGGCACCGTCTCATAGTTCCCCATTTTACGCTTCTTGGACAAGATGTCCTTCATGAACTTAACATAACTGGGCATTCCATCCAATGCCTCCGCAAACGGGATATTTATATGTAGCCTCTTAAACACCTCCAAGAATTTGAGAAAGCGCTTATCCGGCTTACATTTTTTGTGTGCACGGGGAAAGGCAAGCGAGGGAAGGTGATTTACCATACTCATTAGAGGAGAAGGTGTTGGAAGGTTGTCTTGAATACTTTCTTCACCCCCAAGTGTCTCATTGTTCTTCTTCACTAGAGGTTCCCCTTCAGTCACTACTGCATCTTCTACTGGAGCACTCTCTCCACTTTGTTCCTTCGTGGTTCTCCCACTTCTAAGGGTCACTGCTTTACACTGTTCCTTGCCTTCCCATTTAGGGTTGACATCAGTGTCACTAGGCAATGTGCCTTGGGGACGACCGTTCAAAGCAGCAGCCAATTGTCCCATCTGTACTTCAAGATTCCTAATGGAGGCTTCTTGATTGTTACTTTGAGTTTTATTCTGGGCTATGTACCATGACAGAAGATCTTCTAAACTTGGCTTCTTCTCCTATTGAGGTGGGGGATGGTGGAACTGATTATGAGTGCCCTGTAGCTGTGAGTTGAACTGAGTCTGAGATTGGAATCCAGGAGGGTTAACATAATTCGGCCTGGTAGATGAAAGTTGTGGTTGGTGTGGGGTTGTTACTGTTGTTGTTACCCAATGAGAAGTTTGGATGATTTCTTAGGCCGGGTGGTAGTGTGTGGGAAGATTTGCATTTTGTTACCGGCCGTAGTTGGACACAAATTGAACTGACTCAGGGCTTATCGCACACTAATAAGTATGGTGGCTCCCTTGACATAATTCACATTGCACCCCCACACTCTGCACACTTTAAACCGTTGTAGGTCCCATGGTATCTAGCCTTTTTGTTAGCACTGCTACCTGAGCCGCTAACGACGTGAAAGAGTCAACTTCATAGACCCCCGCTACTTTTCTCGAGGTTTGCCTATCATTTGGCCATTGGTAATTATTGGTTGCCATTGTCTCCACTAGTTCGTAACCCGCCGTGTGATGTTTGGCCATGAATGCCCCTCTAGATGCGGCATCAATACTCGATCGAGTTGATCCGGATAACCCATTGTAAAAGGTCTGGATGGGAAACCATTCAGGCAGTCCATGATGCGGACATTTCCTCAGAAGATCCTTAAACCGCTCCCACGAGTCGTATAAAGATTCGGATTCGAACTGAACAAAGGACGTGATGTCATGCCTGAGCCTGGCTATTTTGGCAGGCGGAAAGAACTTCGCCACAAATTTCTATGCCAAGTCAGCCCATGTGGTAATGGAGCCTGACGGTAATGAATGAAGCCAGCTCTTGGCCTTATCCCTTAATGTAAATGGAAACAACCGGAGTCTGATTGCGTCGTCAGACACTCCGTTGCATTTAAATGTGTCACAGATCTCCACAAAATTAATCAAGTGATCATTAGGATCATCATTCGGTAGTCCCCCAAATTGAATGTTGGTGCACATTTGAATGGTGCCCGGCTTGATCTCGAAATTATTTGCTTGGATGGCGGGCCTTAGAATGCTCGCCTGGAGATCGTCAATACGAGGCATATCGTACTCCCTTAGAGATTTCTGAAGTTCCTCAGCCATTATGATAGGAGCAGGTATGTCCTCGGATGTGTCCTCGGATTTTTCTCTCAGCAGTCGTCTGAATGTTCTATCAACCTCGGGATCGAGAGGTATTATATTTCGTCCCTTCCAAGGTGGCATAAACAATTGAGACTACCTGAAAAGAGAATTAAACAGAAAAATCAGTTTAAAGTAAGATCGTAATGACTTAGTTTTAATATTGAGAAACAATTAATTCTAAGTCCCCGGCAACGGCGCCAAAAACTTGTTGGCCGATTTGGCAATTGCTAAATCGGGCGCAAGCATACGTGGTCCACAAGTAATATATGTAAGTAGAGTGTCGAACCCACGAGGATGAAAGTCTTAACAGAAAACAATTACTAAGGCAAAGTCGTTACTAATCTTATCTAAACAAGTAAAAACTAGTGGTTGGATTAAGCTATTTCAATAAGACTATAAAATTAAGAGAAGTAGCTGTGCTAGAAAGTCAAGAAAGAATTACAACTCCCCTAATGCGTCGCCTAATCTCCTAACTCTCTAAAGTATAAACGAATCAAGGAATGGTCAACCGAGAACATTATATACGCATAAGCTTCTGTCGAAGGTCAAATGCACATCCCTAGCCAGCTAAAACACAATATGTCTATTGGTGACAGTAACTAGGTCAAGGTCATTAAGCTAAGTCTCAAGGCCAAACAAGACAAATAGGGATATGTCTATCCTATTGGCAAATTATACATACATTCCAATGTCATTGTCATAACAGGTGTTGTTGTATTTAAAGATAGATAATAACATCCATTTATCAATTTCCATCACTATCAATACCAATTTCTTTATCAAGCAATCAGACATTAAATATGAAATACAACAACCCATTCCAAAATGATTCATTATATAAAATAGGAGAGAAAGTTGATTAAGCTAAACAAAAGGTTACATTGCAATCCTAAAAATAAAGTTAGTTCATAACTATGGTACTAACACGCATTTTAAATACATTATTATCAGACAAATACAAACAAATGGGAGATTTGGATTAAGAAAACCCATGTGTTGAAGTTTTCTTCCTCCAAATCTTCTCTTCACGTGCAAAGCTCTGACTAGGTGTTAGATGCAATAACTCTTCTTCTGGTCCATGGCTTCTTTCTCTTCTAGAATTAAAAATGACAGAAAATAAAATCCTATTCTAAAAGTGTAATAAGTTCTCTATCGATATCTTCTGATGATCAATAATTGAATGCAGCGGCTTCGCTTTCTATATATAGCATCCCCTTTCTTCTAGGTCATTAAAGACTCTTTTCTTATTTGGGAATGAGAGCTCATATTGTACATGAGCCTAAGCTTCTATAAGTGGGCGTAGGATGTGATTGATAAGGCCTTGTATGAGATACTTATTTGAAGTATGGTGACGATCTTTGGGCACTAATCTCTGTATTTGTGTATGAGTTTCTAGAAGGTCATAGCTATATCCATTGACTGCAACATGAAGCCAGATTGTTAATGGGCCAAGGTATGAGTTTCAATAGGCTCAACAATAGCGGTGATATTGACGCATTGGCGGCTTAAGTGTAACTCTTTGGCATGCCAATGGACACATGAAAAACACCCAAGAAAGCTGGATTAAACTATAAAGCCTACCAGTAGAGAACTAAAACGGAAAAATCAATAAAAAAAACTATACAAGCTAACCAAAAGAATGAAAACAGGCAACAATTTAAGCAACAAAGGGTCTAATTCGCGGGTGTGAATCCCACTCATCACTTTCCACAGTTCATAAGAAGTCTTCTTAATCGTAAAGTGTATGAGTGATCTGTTCTGAGTATAGTATGCAGTGTTGACAGCTTCTGCCCAGAAGTATTCAGGCAGATGGGTTGCTGCTAGTAGAGTTCTTCCAGCCTCTATCAATGTCCTATTCTTTCTCTCAGCTACTCCATTTTGTTGGGGAGTTCGTGGAGCTGAGAAGTTGTGACTAATGCCATTGTCTGTGCAGAACTAGTCCATTTCTGAGAAGTCAAATTCTCTGCCATGATCACTCCTTATAGTCTTAATTTTCTCTCCTTTCTCGTTCATCACCAGCTTGAACATCTTGATCAATTGGGAGCTTGTTTCATCCTTTGAGGTTAGAAAGAACACCCATGTAAATCTGGTGTAGTCGTCGTCTACGACAAGAGAGTATCTCTTTCCTCAAAGGCTCGTCGTTGGAATTGGCCCAAAAAGATCCATGTGTAGCAACTGCAGAGGCTTGTCAATTGAGTTGGCAGTTTTGCTCTTGAATGAGCTTTTGGTCTGCTTTCCAAGTTGGCAGGCATTGCACGGCCTTTTTTTAACAAAGTTGAACTTCGATAAGCCTGCAACTAGATCTTTTGAAGCTAATTTGGACATGCTTTTGAAGTTGAGAAGAGATAATCTTCGATGCCATAGCCAGCTCATTTCTTCAGATGCTTTAGCCAGAAAGCATATAGTCTCGTCTGAGCTTAGTTGTCCAAGGTTTACTGTGTAGACATTTCCTTCTCTTGTTCCGGTTAACTTTACAGCAGATGTCTTCAGGTCTCGAACTTGACATTGATTGTTAAGGAATGTTACTTGATGACCCTTGTCGCGGAGTTGGCTAATGCTTAGAAGATTGTGTTGTAGTCCTTCCACATAGGCCACTTTGCTGAAGGATACTACACTATTTCCAGCTTAGCCATATCCTCTTGTCTTGCCAGAGCCGTTGTCTCCAAAGATGACCGAGGGACCCTCCTTCTCTATGTAGTTATACAGAAGGGCTTTGTTCCCAGTCATGTGCCTTGAGCATCACTGTCCAGATACCAGGTTGTGATCATGGATCTCTTTTCCTGTAGTAACATTAAACCTTCATTTTGGTACCCATACTTGAATGGGTCTTACTTTGTTAGTGCCCTTGGGGACCCAAACCTGCTTGATTTTGGGTCTCATATGAATGGAATTATAATGACATTTTGCAACCTTGTGGCCAGCTTGTAGCACACAAAACATCTAATATGATGCATGTTTGTGTGTGTGTGAAAATTCTTCCTCCATTTGGACTTTTGTGGGTTATTGGTCATCCCTTTGTTAGCCGGTATTCCTTCTTCCATGTGTCCTTGTGTTTCATGATTTGTGAGGAGTATACCTTACCTCTACTGTACCTTCCCAGTTGGTTCGTAGAGCTGATCTTACTAGACTCTACGATCCTTCGAGGTTGGTGAGTAGTGGATGGGTTACTCTTCTCTTTTCTGAAACCCAGACCGGCATGATATCCCTTTTTCCTAGGAATATGGATTGAATCGAGTAGGAAGCGAGGTTTTGAGGCTCATCTTACGTGAGGATTTCACAAATATAATGCCTCCACTAAAACTTGAGGCATTACTAGTACTAATTTCCTTTACTTTTTCCACACATGGCTCTGAGGTAGATTCCCCAAAGCCTAACCATGTACATCGAGAGACACTGCGGGTAGAGATTAGGGAGTCCATGGATGAAGAGGATATATTTCATGTAGAGATTGTCTTTTCTAGATCCTCAATTTTAGAGGTTAGACTTGACTCTCTTTTTGCATTGAGCTCATTTGTTTGTTTTAAGAGCTTATTCTCAGCTTCAAGCTTGGAGAGAGAATCAGTACTTAGAAGGGTTGTTTCCAGTTCTTCTTGAACTTTTTCTTTCTCCTTTTGAAGAAGTGAATAGTCCTTAGTCAGAACTCTAAACCACTTCATGTATTGATGCAGATCAGATGTTATACCATGCAGTGCAGTTCTTAAGTCATCAATATCTACATCAGGAGAGTTGAAGTCAAATAGCTCATCGATACTTACTTCATGTATGTAGGAGTTCTGTTTATCCCTTGCATTTTTGGCCATCAAGCAAAGATTTGCCATTTGAGGATCTTCATCATCTCCAGATTCCGGAGTTGAGTCATTATGCGAGTTACTCCTAATCCTCCCATTCTGAGGCCTTTGTCTTTCTTCTGAGGCCTTTTGTTGCCTTTGTATTCCTTCTTTGAATGTGATTTCTTCTTGAGTTCTTCTTTGAGAGGTTTGTCGCAGTTAGCGATAAGTGGCCAGGTTTCTTGCAATTGTAGCATAGATCATTTATTTGCTCCTGGCTGCTGTAGTTGCAGACTTTCTTTGGCTTGCTGGTTTTGCCTTGTTGCATGAACCTTCTGAGTCTCTTCACCAGCATTGCAAAGTCATCATCATCTTCATCGTAGTCAGAATCAACTTCAGTGTTGACTTTGGAGGTGTTTTCAGTTGCTTTGAGAGCAACACTTTTTGTGAGACCCCAGATTTTATCAATAAAGATTTAAATTTTGTCAAAATAATTTTTTAATATTATGGTGTGAATTTGAGATAATATTATAGTTGTGGGTAGTATTTATAAATTTTACAAAGTATGCAAGTGGTTATATTATATTCGATTGGTCTGGGAATATTCGGTTTAGCGAGGAATATTAAATACAACTACTCAATCATTGGTGGACCCTTACACAGCGTAATTATCATCGGATTGAAAACGACAAAAAATATTTTATTGAAATAACGGCGGAAGTTTTACCGTGAATTCTTGTTGAACTACTTTCGGTAGTAAAAAAATGCGATAATAAGTGTGGTTGCATAGTAGCACTTACGGTATTAATTATTGATGCTTATGTGAGAAGTTACTCGGTTTGATTCCATTATTGTCGATTAATAATATGAATTATTATAGCGATAATGACGTTTTGTTTTATTCGTATTATTAACGTAATAAAAGCGAAACATCTTTTATATAAAATAGAATACTTTATTAAAGTTATTCTATAAATAGAATATATTATATTTTATTATGCATAGTGTTGCATAGTGTTTTTGCATAGTGTTTGCATAGTAAAATGTTTTTATATAAATAGAATATATTATATTTTATTTAAAAGATTTTCTTTAAATATGGACCGTCGATTAAAGTAAATCAATCTGGACCGTTCATGGATTAATTCTTACTATGCATTCCATTTTCCTATAAATAGAAGCTCATTCCTTCATTATTTTCTTACGAATTCATCAAAACTAGAGAGAAATTATAGAGAAGGTTATAAAGAGAAAGTTATAGAAAGAAGAAGAGTATTCGCTACTTCACTACTTCTATATTCGGTTCTTTTTACGGTAAGGGTGTTATTCTTTCTTCTTGAAGAGAACTTACATTATTCCATTCACTATTATTACATTTGAATAACTTTGTAAAAGTGGCATACCCTATACATAACTCATGATCACTGCGTATACCCTATACTTGGTGAAATCCTTATGTTATTCCATTGCTTATTATTACATTGGAATAACTTTGTATCATGATTTTACCTATACTTGGTGACATTCTTTTATTATTACATTGGAACATCCTCGCATGTGTTTTTACAGGACTGGTTCCGCTTTTTATTATTACATTGGAACATCCCATCTCGTGTGTTTTACACCGGACTGGTTCCGCTTTTTATTATTCTGTTGGAACATCACATGCATGTGTGTTTTACAGGACCGGTTTAAAATCTTTATCATTACGTTGGAATATCCTATCTCGTGTGTTTTACCGGATCGGTTCCATCTTTATTTTCGTTGGAACATCCCGCTTGTGTAATTTCACACGACTTTGGTTCCGTTATTATTATTCTCGTTGAATAACACGTCTCATGCAAAGTAATCGCGCATGCATGGTGATTTCTTTTGTTATTCCATTCTTTATTATACCCAGTTGGTTAAAACTTTTGACTTCTATACTCCATGAAATTAGTAGAATATCCTTGATATTTGCGTTTCATCCAAAGATCTTTTCATGGAAATATTCTTCCGATCATTCTTGAATTTTACTCACTAAAAGCGAGATTATCATGTTGATAATTTGGACGTTAATAATTCATGGATTAAATAATTCTTGAACTTGTTTTATTGAATTATTATGTCATTGTCATCATCCTCATGTTATATTATGTTATCTTTGGCTTACGATGCATAGATGAACTTAGTATGATTATGACCGAGGATCATTCGGTATAATCATGACTTGATATAAATGATGTGACAAAAGTCCTCGATGGCTTCGTAATGCGTTGATGGATAGTTTTTGGTATGATTATGACCACTGGGGTGATTCGGTATAGTCATGACCATTGATAATTTGATGAAAATCCTCGACCGTGGTATGCGGGGATGATTAGATGTGGTGGTTTATTTATTGTCGAGTCTCGGTGATAAAAATTGATGAAAACCTTTTAAAACCTAAAAGATAGTAGACTTTATTCTCTACTTGACTCTTTTAATGGATTGCTTATTCCACCGCAGATTAAACCTGGTTGTCTATTGTATTTTATCGGTTTAACTTTGTTGAAGGCTAATGATAATTTATTCTCGCATTATCTTAGTCATAATATTTCTTATTGGGCTAGTTGAGCTCACCCTTTCTTTCCTTTATTCTCTGTGAAATGAGAACATATTTGAGACGAGAGGGGGAACGTAAGTAATGGTCCGGAGAGGATAGCATTAGTAGTCCTCACTATTACGTGAAATAGTGTGATAATAGTTGTAATGAGGACTCCTTTTGAGTTTGTATAATATCTAGTAGACAATATTTGTATTCAAACTCACAGTTTATGTCGTAGATTGCACAGATTAGTTAGGTTAGTAAGTTGTATTTGAATTTATGTACCATGTAAGTGGCGACCCAAGATGGGTGACGTATACCTAATTTTGGGGCGCCACGGTTGGTATCGAGCTAGGATATGATCCACGGCTAAGATGTGAGATAAGAATTAGGAGGAGAGAGCGGGAAAAATTCCTTCGCTAGTATGACCTACCTAAGTTTATTTGGTATTTAATTGGTCACGTCGAGTATAGGGATAATATTTGATATATTAATTAACCCTTGTGTTGTGGCGGTGTTTGGAAATGGCGGTGAAAATATTCACAATGGAGTGAATGTGGACCGTTGTGACACCTTTAATCACTAATCAAAGTTAATGCAAATTGTCAGACGAGGAACAAATTAGAGATATCCACGTAGTGAATGAAGAACTAATTGTTGCACCCGAAAGCTAGTGGCAGAGAGGTAGCGTTGAAAGTGAGGAAGAAGAGAAACACGAGGAGAATTGGTTAGAAGAAATTTATGATCAAAACTTAGAATTACAAAATCGTGTTCGTGAGCTAGAAGAACGGAGTTGAAGAACGACAAGCGGTCGTGGAACAAAGGGATACAACAATTCAAAATTGGGTTACCCGATATGTGATGCTCGAACAAAATCACGCTTTGGCGGGGTGTAAGATATTAAAGTAGGAATCGAGAATTTAAAAATCAAAGATCATTTGAAAGAAGAAACAATCGAACGAAGGAGAATAGGCGATGCATGGGTAAAAGTCGCACAATAGCGTTGATAGTGTAGAAAAAGACGTCCGATCCAATAAAGCCAAAATAGATGAAATGGACTTTGCTTTTTGGACAAAGAATTAGGAGAACCCAACATCGAATTCGGAATTACCACGTATAGCGGCCAACCCGAATTCGATATGGATCGGAGAATAATGATTCAAATCATGGATCAGGAATGTGAAGAAGCACTTAAGGGTGGAATGTACACTATAGTAAAGTCAAACTCGATAATTTAAGCGAGAGCGTTTGTCGAGAAACCCGAACGAAGTTATTACGGGTAAGTTAATTATAAATTATCTGAAGTCTATACTTTATTCAATACAAGTTCTACCCACTCTTTTATTTCACCTAGTTGTGTTCAACGTTTAAATTTGATTCCGAAGAAGTTAAACTTTGACTTATTGGTTGAAACTTCGTTAGTAGGAGCCTTCGTTACCGCTACTATTTTTTTTAATCTTGTTGTTTCAAATAAACACTTTCACGTTACCTGTCGATCTTATCTCTTTGAAAATACTTTCCTTTGAGGTAATTTTTGAAAACGATTGATTAACTACTCATTATTCTTTTTGTAAGGTTGTTAGCTTTCATATTCCTAACCAACCTGTTATACGAATTCAAAGTAACCAAATCCTAAAGTTAATCACTGTTATATCAAGCCATAAGGAAAGAGCCCGATCCTTTCGTTGTTGACTTCCTTGTGTGGAATGCACCGAAGCCAGACTTTCTGTAGGCGACGTCGTGACTGAAGATGGCAAGTTGATAGGTATCATTGTGAGGTGTTATCCAAGTTAAGGGATAGAAGTCACAGTTGGTATTAATGTGACGTACTATCCAAGTCTTGGACGAGAGTAACAGTTTTGAATGATATTTCTATCATTAATAAATTTCTTGACGTATTCTTGAAGATTTCCTAGCCTACCCTAGAGCGTGAAATCGAATTTTGTATTGACCCCAGTACAAAAACCCATTTCTTAAACCCTCAAATATTTCTTCAACTAAAAGGATCTGTTTACGAGGATTATGATGAAAGTCATAATAAAAGCATTGGAATAATAAAAATCATGGGTATATGAAGTATTAGTAAGTTTTATGATGAGTTATGTTGGTTAGTACGTAAAAACATGAAAGTTTCTTAGAAATCACAAAGAGTTGAAAATCAGATTTTAGTGAAAAACGTAACATGAAATTAAATTGACCATATCTCCTATTATATTTTGAATTTTTGAATGTGGTCAAATCCTAGAGTTAGATCTATGAGTTACCTAACTAATCCAAGTGGAATTACTGAAAAGGTGTTGTAGATTTTTGTGTGGACTGATTTTAGCAAAGGAGGCCAAAGCTGTAAATTTTGAAAATGCTATCGCCCAGAAACTTTAAGGGGCTGTTTCGGCCACTTAAATTATGAGAAAAATTCTGGCCTTTTGGGACATGAAGGTATATGGTATAAAGTATCTCCTGTCCAAAAATGAGCTCATTTCGACTTAAAATGAGCAAGTTATGACTATTTCAATATTTAGGTTTTTCCAAAAAACGCTATAACCAGGAGTTCTATAACTCAGATGACCATGAAATTTAAACTAGAAGCTCACGTTAACATGTGTAAGGTTCTGCCAAGATTTGGGAATTTTGGAGTTAAACTTGAGGTAGCTAAATTTCTTAAGGAATTAATTAGAAATTGATTTTAAAAAATAGTAAATGAATTTTAAAAATTCGAGAAAAATATATTTTCATTATGGGACTATATTATGCTAAATCCCAGAAAAGAAATATTTTTGGGGCTGATTTGGTATTTTTCATGAAAATAGTTTAGTTACGAACATATGAGTTAAATATGTTATGTGAAGTAACAAAGTTGAAAATAGGATTTTATGGCTAGAGAATCCTATATAGAGTATATGCATATTTTTTGATGAGGATTTGATAATTGGTGATGATATTTTATGAGTATGGCATTTTTGAATGATGAAATGCATTATATGGTAAAGCGTAAACAATTGAGATAAATTGTTTATAAATTTAAGAAGTGATTAAAATATTGGTATAATATTAATGATATTAGATTATGAGATTATTAAGTGATTGATAACATGGGGATATTCTTGAATCTCGGATAAATTATATTATAAATGTTTAATATTTATCCTTTATCTTATTTGATTGATTCTTTATATCATTATCCTCATGTTTATATTTTTTTAAAGTCATCTCGTGCTTACGTGCATAGATGGACTTGGTATGATTATGACCGGGGATCATTCGGTATAATCATAATCAGTAATTGAAAAAACACAATTATCTTTTAGCCAGTAGTGCATGGATAATTTGTGGTCGTGATACTAATGAATACACGATTATCTTTGGCCGTAGTGCATGGATAATTTGTGGTCGTGATCTTAATGAATATCCTTGGCACTCAGAGTGCGGGGATGATTCGATGATATGGATTAATTATTGAATTTGAGTCTCGTGAATGAAATATTAATTCATTGATGTGGTAAAAGTCATCTTTCGCCGTAGTAGTGCATAGATGGACTTGGTATGATTATGACCGAGGATCATTCGGTATAATCATAATCAGTAATTGAAAACACAATTATCTTTAGCCAGTAGTGCATGGATAATTTGTGGTCGATCTTAATGAATACACGATTATCTTTGGTAGTAGTGCATGGATAATTTGTGGTCGTGATACTAATGAATATCCTTGGTCCGTAGTGCGTGGATGATTCGATGATATGGATTAATTATTGAAGTGAGTCTCAAAGAATGAAATATTAATTCATTGATGTGGTAAAAGTCATCTTTGGTAGTAGTGCATTGATAGACTTGGTATGATTATGACCACGGATTATTCGGTATAATCATGATAGTAATTGAAAACACGAATATCCTTAGCCAAGATTGGTATGGATAATTCATGGTTGTGATACTATTGTGAGTCTCAAAGATTATTGGTTTTGATTGTATATCTTTGGCCCATGTAGTGCAAAGATGAATTGTTAATGAATATCTTTGGTAGGATTGCAAAAATGAATTTAATGTTTTCAATGATAAAGGTATTCAAGGTATTCTCATCTCTTTATCATACCAGTATCGTACCCTAATTTCGAGGGCGAAATTCCATAAGGAGGAGATTGTGAGACCCCAGATTTTATCAATAAAGATTTAAATTTTGTCAAAATAATTTTTAATATTATGGTGTGAATTTGAGATAATATTATAGTTGTGGGTAGTATTTATAAATTTTACAAAGTATGCAAGTGGTTATATTATATTCGATTGGTCTGGGAATATTTGGTTTAGCGAGGAATATTCGTGACAACTACCAATCATTGGTGGACCCCACAATGTAATTATTGTCGGATTGAGAAAAACGACAAAAATATTTTATTGAAATAACGGCGGAAGTTTTACTCAAGTGGTTCTTCGTTGAACTACTCGGTAGTAAAAATACGATAATAAGTGTGGTTGCATAGTAAGACGGTATTATTAATTATTGATGCTTATGTGAGAAGTTACTCGGTTTGATTCCATTATTGTCGATTAATAATATGAATTATTATAGCGATAATGACGTTTTGTTTTATTCAGTATTATTAACGTAATAAAAGCGAAACATCTTTTATATAAAATAGAATACTTTATTAAAGTTATTCTATAAATAGAATATATTATATTTTATTATGCATAGTGTTGCGTAGTGTTTTTGCGATAGTGTTTGCATAGTAAAATGTTTTTATATAAATAGAATATATTATATTTTATTTAAAAGATTTTTCTTTAAATATGGACCGTCGATTAAAGTAAATCAAACTGGACCGTTCATGGATTAGTTATTATGCATTCCATTTTCCTATAAATAGAAGCTCATTCCTTCATTATTTTCTTATTTAATTCATTGAAACTCTAGAGAGAGAAATTATATAGAGAAGCTATAAAGAGAAAGTTATAGAAAGAAGAAGAGTATTCTGCTACTTCACTACTTCTATATTCGGTTCTTTTTACGGTAAGGGGTGTTATTCTTTCTTCTTGAAGAGAAACACATTATTCCATTCACTATTATTCATTGGAATAACTTTTCGTAAAAGTGGCATACCCTATACATAACTTTGTATACTGTGGCATACCCTATACTTGGTGAAATCCTTATGTTATTCCATTGCTTATTATTCATTGGAATAACTTTGTATACATGATTTACCACTATACTTGGTGACATTCTTTTATTATTACATTGGAACATCCCTGCTCGTGTGTTTTACACAGGACCTGGTTAAATTTTATTATTACATTGGAACATCACATGCATGTGTTTTTAGGACTGGTTCCGCTTTTTATTATTCATTGGAACATCACATCATGTGTGTTTTACAGGACTTGGTTAAAATCTTTATCATTCTGTTGGAATATCCTATCATGTGTTTTACACCGGACCAGTTCCATCTTTATTGTTTCATTGGAACATCCCGTCGAATGTGAATTTCACGACGACTGGTTCCGTTATTATTATTACATTGGAATAACTTTGTCTATGCAAAGTACCGCATGCATGGTGATTTCTTTTGTTATTCCATTCTTTATTATACCCAATTGGTTAAAACTTTGACTTCTATACTCCATGAAATTAGTAGAATATCCTTGATATTTGCGTTTCATCCGAAGATCTTTTCATGGAAATATTCTTACGATCATTCTTGAATTTTACTCTACGAAAACGATGATCGTGTTGATAATTTGGACGTTAATAATTCATGGATTAAATAATTCTTGAACTTGTTTTATTGAATTATTATGTCATTGTCATCATCCTCATGTTATATTATGTTATCTTTGGCTTACGTGCATAGATGAACTTAGTATGATTATGACTGAGGATCATTCGGTATAATCATGACTTGATATAAATGATGTGACAAAAGTCCTCGATGGGTTTGTAATGCGTTGATGGATAGTTTTTGGTATGATTATGACCGAGGGGTGATTCGGTATAGTCATGACCATTGATAATTTGATGAAAATCCTTGGACCGTGGTACGGGGATGATTAGATGTGGTGGTTTATTTATTAAAATTTGAGTCTCAATGATAAAAATTGATGAAAACCTTTTAAAACCTAAAAGATAGTAGACTTTATTCTCTACTTGACTCTTTTAATGGATTGCTTATTCCGGCTGCAGCTTAAACTGGTTGTCTATTGTATTTTATCGTTTTTAACTTGTTGAAGGCTAATGATAATTTATTCGCATTATCTTAGTCATAATATTTCTTCTTGGGCTAGTTGAGCTCACCTTTTCTTTTTCATTCTCTTCGTGAAATGAGAACATATTTGGGACGAGTCGGGGTCCAGAGGATAGCATTAGTAGTCCTCACTATTCTGTGAAATAGTGTGATAATAGTTGTAATGAGGACTCCTTTTGAGTTTGTATAATATCTAGTAGACAATATTTGTATTCAAACTCACAGTTTATGTCGTATTGTACACGACAGTTAGGTTAGTAAGTTGTATTTGAATTTATGTACCATGTAAGTGGCGACCCAAGATGGGTGACGTATACCTAATTTTGGGGGCGTCACACTTTTATCCTTCTTTCTTCCTTCAGACAAGGTTTCTGCTCGTTGAGTCAGCTCTAGTTCGTATGTGAGAAGGTTGTCATATAACTGTTGAACAGTCATTTCATGTAGATTCTTTGACTCTCTAATGGCAGTGGTTTTGGCATCCCACTTGCTTGGTAAGGCTCTCATGAACTTTATGATTAGATCTTTGTTTGGATAGATCTTTCCATAGGCTCGTAGAGAGTTTAGCAGAACATTAAATCTCTCGTAGGTGGCAGTGACATTCTCTCCTTGAACGTGAGCAAACATCTCATATTGCTGAGTCAAGAGAGATTGTTTGTTTTCTCTGACTTCTTCTGTTCCTTCATGCATGATGAGTAATGCTTCCCAAACCTCATTTGTTATTTTGCTGTTGACCACGTTTTTAAACAGATCATCTTCTAAGAATTGGAATAAGATGTTCTTGGCCTTTTTGTCGAGCTGGACAGCTCTCTTCTCGTTTTCTGTCCATTCTCATTTGACCTTGATCTGTATTCTATTTGGGTCGTTTGTAGTCGGTGCAAGCTTTGTAGGAACATAAGGCCCATTCTGAACCGTTTCAAATAGATCTTCATCTATTGAATCCATGTAAGCTTGCATCCTAACCTTCCAGTTAGCGAATTTATCTTTGTTGCACAAAGGTGGCTTGCTGCCTCCTCTAGTCTTTGATTCGCTTGGTAAGTGTGCCATTGGATCTACTCAAGCTTTGTAGGCTATATTATAGAACCTGCTCTGATACCAATTGTTAGTTCCCGAAGGCACAATAGTTATCTAGAAGGGGGGGTTGAATAGATATTTAAAAACTTTTCTTTTTACTAAGACAGTTTTGATAATGATTTAAACACAACGGAATTAAGGTTTCTTTGAACCCCCTTTTAGATAGAGTTAATGAGAGTGAGGCAGTTATAACAGTTATAGCAGTTATAGCAAGAATGGAATAGACACAATTGTTTTTAAGTGGTTCAGAGCACTTAAAGCTCCTAGTCCACTCTTCTACTCCTCGAGTAGGAAATCCACTAAGGATGTCTTTTACACTTTTACGAATCTCAAGATATTCCTTCTGCACCCAAATGATTCAGGCACTTCTTAGTTCACTCTTGAACTCTTCAAGTCCAGCAAACTTGGTTCTTCACAGTTCACTTAGAACTCTTCAAGTCCTTCTGACTTGGAACTCTTACTTCAGTTGATTGGTAGTCGTTGAGTTCGTGATTGATGCTACTCAGTTGCAGTTAAGCACTTGTTCGAAAGAACCGAGTGGTAATGAGCAAGCTTCCTCTTTTCTCGGATCGTAGAGTTGAAGCGTTGAGTGTTCTTGTGCGTTTTTGTTCAATACTTGCTTAGATCTATCATCTGCATATGTTCTGCATATATGTGATCCTTGAAATCTATCCGTTGAAGCCATTTGTTGAAGCATTAAATGCGTTTGACATTTCTGAACTATGATGGAGACTTTTCTGTACACCTTCTGAATTGCATTCTGGCCCACTGACACAGCAGACTGCTTTCTCACCTAACACCTGAAAAGATGTTTTTCCTCTGTCCTATGGTCCTTTCCTTAGCTTCATGAATATGTTTCATTTTGTTGAATACTAAGGATATCTTTTGTACCGTTGGGACTGGTAAGGACTTCAACGTTTCAAAACCATTCCACATTTGTTAGAATTTGTCTCTAAACAAAAGTAGGGCTCGATGCTTCTGACACAAGGCAAATGATACTCTACGATCCATATCGTGGTGTCTTGTCACATTGGTGTTTGGTCTGAAGAGAACACAACGATCTCTCTCAAGGATTTGCACACTACGATCTTCACTTGCTCGTCTTGCAGACTCTACGTTTCCGAGAGCACACTACAATCTCTGAGTTAGCTTCGGAAAACGTCTGGACCACTCTACGATTTCTGGAGAGGCCCTTCAAGGCAGATACACCACGATCTTCTAAGCTCTACGATCTTGCCTTGGCTTCTACAATCTGTTGAGCAGCTCGATAGACTGCGATTCTTGTTAAAGCCTATCTATTCTTTTCAAGTCATAGATCAACCTAACATCTTTGATCTCTTTATCTATACATTCGTTTATAGAATGATGAACATTAAAAGTTAAGATCAACATAACAATTTTGATCTATCACTAAGTCCTTGTACATATATTCCTTGAAGAACTTTACTTATAATCATGAGCATTTACTTTAAACATCAAATCAAAATATGCATTCTTCCAACACAGTTAAACCATTAAAAAAAAAATTCACTAATTCAGTTGCAATTATGTTGTTGGGTAAAGTCAAATTCCTCTAAGAATCATCATCAGCAGCAGCAAAAGCAGATTATGTAAGACCCCAACTTATTATAAATAAAATTAAATTTTTCTCTATTCATTATTCTAAATTAATAAGGGTTAATTTGATATAATGCTTTGGTTATGGGTGAAATGTACAAATTTTACAAAATAAGCAAGTGGTTATAAAATATTCCTTTTGTCGGGGAATATTCGTTTGGTCGTGGAATATTCTTTTTATCGAGAATATCCGTACGACGGCGCAGTCAATTGTGGGCCCCATAACGAAAAATGGTTGGATGAAGGAAAACGACGAAGTTTGAGTTTTATAAATAACGGCGTAATTATTACCGTTAACACTGTTGGATTACCTGGTGGTTAAAATATAAGAATCTGGCGTGGTGGTACAAGAAGATTACTGCAGTATTGCAGTATTGTTGAATTATTGATTAAATGCGTAAGAAGACATTTACTCAATAATTGTAAGACCCCATCTTTTATAAATAAAGATGAATTTTTCTATAAATATTATTTTGAATATTATGGAATAAATTTGATATAATGTTATAGTTGTGGGTAATATTTATAAATTTTGCAAAGTATGCAAGTTGTTATAAAATATTCGTTTGGTCTGGGAATATTCTTTTTGTTAGGGAATATTAAATACAATGGCTCAATCATTGGTGGACCCCATAATGTAAATTATTATTCGGATTGAGAAAACGACAAAAATATTTTATAAAAATAACTACGGAGGTGTTACCGTTAAAACTGTTGAACTACCCGGTGGTAAAGTAATAAGAATGTCTGGCGTAGTTGATAGTAGACACTGCAGATTGATTATTGATGCTTACGTGAGAAGTCACTTTCATTTATGCTCAATTATTACTACAAGAATTCTTTGCATCATATCTCTTATATTATTGATTCAATTATTGTCACAAAGATCATCTCAGATAATATGTTATAGTATTAAATCAATAATTGAGATGACAAGTTATAAATGATTAATAATTGTTGAAAGATTAAATATGTGTTGATGAAAAAAAATGATTTGTGGTAAGTTTGATTATTTTATGGGGGCTCATATGTCATCATCTAAGAGTCTCTTCGTCAATAAGTAATTACCTTCGTCAATAGTAATTACCCTTGTGAATAGTATTTACCTTCGTCAATAGTAATTACCTTCGTCAATAGTAATTACCCTTGTGAATAGTATTTACCTTCGTCGATAAGTAATTACCCTTGTGAATAGTATTTACCTTCAATCAATAGTATTTACCTTCGTTAATAGTAATTACCTTTACCAGACGTCGAACCACTTGTCGTTTTTCACATTACAAAGCGCCGAACCACTTGTCGTTTCACATTACAAAGCGTCAAACGGTCGTCAAGCCACTTGCCTTTTCACACTAAGCGGGTGCTAAGCTAGAAATCTTCTATAAATAGAGGCCTAGGGCTTCATTATTTTCACTTAATTCATTCAAGCTATAGAGAGAGAAAATATAGAGAGAATAAGAGAGAAAGAAGAAGAGTATTTTGTTACTACACTGCTGCAGTATTCAATCTTCTACCAAATGTAAGGGGTGTTATTCTTTCTTATTCATGAAGAGAACTGTTGTTATTCCATTCGCTTATTATTACATTGGAATAACTTTTGTATCGCTGTGGTTTACCCTATACTTGGTGACATTCTTCTATGATTCTCGCTGGAACATCCATGCATGTGTTTTACAGGACTGGTTAAAATCTTTATTATTTCTGTTGGAACATCACGTTTACGTGTTTTAGGACGGACTGGTTCCGTCTTTATTATTCTGTTGGAACATCACATCGTGTGTTTTACAGGACTCGGGTTCCGCTCTTTATTATTCTTTGAATATCCTATCGTGTGTTTTACAGGATCCGGTTCCATCTTTATTATTCTGTTGGAACATCCGCTGCGATTGTGAATTTCACCGACTGGTTCCGTTATTTATTATTACATTGGAATAACCCGTCTGCGTATGCTACATCGCATTTATGGTGATTTCTTTTGTTATTCCATTCTTTATTATACCCATTGGTTAAAACTTTGACTTCTATACTCCATGAAATTAGTGGAATATCCTCGATATTTGCGTTTCATCCAAAGATCTTTTCATGAAAATATTCTTCCGATCATTCTTGAATTTTACTCTACAAAACAAGATCATATTGATAATTTGGGACGTTAATAATTCTGGATAAAATAATTCTTGAACTTGTTTTATTGAATTCTTATATCATTGTCATCATCCTCATGTTTATATTTTTTTAAAGTCATCCGTATTCTGTAGTGCATAGATGGACTTGGTATGATTATGACCAGAGACTATTCGGTGTAATCATAACCGTAATGTTACAAATGATGTGGTAAAATCCTCGATTGGCCAGTAGTGCATTGATGGACGATTGTTGGCATGATCATGACCATTAATGAATACACAAATATTCTCGCCCAGTAGTGCATGAATAATTGTGGTCGTGATACTAAAGAATATCCTTGGTAGTAGTGCGAGGGTGATTCGATGATGTGGAATATTTATTAAAATTTCGAGTCTCAAATTTATAACAATGATGAAAATCTTTTAAAACCTAAAAGATAGTAGACTTTATTTTCTACTTGACTCTTTTAATGGATCAGATATTCACCGCAGATTAAACTGGTTGTCTATTGTATTTTATCGGTTTAACATTGTTGAAGACTATTGATAATTTATTCGCATTATCTTAGTCATAATATTTCTTTTGGGCTAGTTGAGCTCACCCTTTCTTTCACTTTTTCTCTTGTGAAATGAGAATATAAATAGGGACGAGTCTGGGGAAGCAGTGATGGTCTGAAGATAGCATTAGTAGTCCTCACTATTATGTGAAATAGTGTGATAATAATTGTAATGAGGACTCCTTTTGAGTTTGTATAATATCTAGTAGATGATATTTGTATTTAAACTCACGTTTATGTCGTATTGCATACCACGCAGTTATGTTAATAAGTTGTATTTAAATTACATACCATGAAAGTGGCGACCCAAGATGGGTGATGTATACCTAATTTTGGGGCGTCACGGTTAAGTATCGAGCTTAGGATATGATCCTCGGCTAAGATGTGAGAATAGTACTAGGAGGGGAGAGACAGGGGAATACCTTCGCTAGTATGACCTACCTAAGTTTATGTGCTATTTTATTGGTTGGTCGGGAAGATAGGGATAATTTGTTACATGTTAATTAACCTTTTGTTTTGTGGCGATTCTCGAAAATGACATCCGAGAATGTTGAGAATAGCAATGGAGCGCAGCGATTGTTGATTCCCCACATATCAATAATCGAGGATAATGTGCAGGAAGGCGACAATCCTCATGCAAACAACAACCTTGACCAAATGATGAATGATCAAATGTTCGGAGGCTTTATGCAATTTATGCAACAAAGAAAGTAGAGCGACTCGCCCAAAACGTAGGTGGAAACACGAAAAACTCTCTCAGGCGGTCACCGCTAAACAATTCAAGGAGCTGGGACCACCGGAGTTTAAGGGAGAGCTAAAACCACTTGGCGGAAGCATGGATAAAGCAGATTACAAGATATTTGATGTCTTGGGATACTCCGAGGAGCAAAAGGTTCCCTTTACCGCCTTTATGTTGCGGAGAGGGCGACATCGGTGGAAATCCAGAAACGTACTCAACCTTCAGATCTTGAAGATATCTTGGGAGAAGTTCCAGAGTTGTTCAACGACAAATACTTTCCGAAAGTATTCGCCATACATGAAGGAGGTGGAATTTATCAAGTTGGGACAAAACAATATGACCGAGTGTCATAACACGAGGCAAAATTTGCGGAGTTATCACGGTTTCGGCCCCACTTGGTGGATAATGAAGAGAATGGCGCGAATGTTTTTAAGAGGTTTGAAGTCGGAGATACGTCAACATCTTATTTCTCATAAAGCGTGTTTGTATTCAGATGTTGTAAATAGGGCTCGATTAGTGGAACGCGATAATGAGTCAACACAACTAAAAAGAAGCGGCGGCAAAATTATAATACCAATGGAGAGTAGTCATCAAGCGGTGACAACAAGCGTGGAGGAATCAATGGGGCGGATATGGTAACCACCGGTGGTAATCGAGGGCCAAAATAATAAGAATGGACATTTCAAGAAACGGAGATTCAACAATGGTGGAAAGACGCCAAGACCAAAGACCCATTGTTAAGGAAGGAGAAAGACCACCTATCATATGCTTCAAATGCGGAGGAGAGGGACACATCGACCCAAAGCTGCGGCCATGCCAGTCAAAGCATGTTATAATTGTGAAAGAGAAGGTCACTTAGCTCGATTTTGTCGTTTCATCAAGACAAATTCAGCTAGGATGGAGGCACCAAAGGCCATCCCGAAAATTCAAACCCAGAAGTGCAAGGGAGGCGTTTGTTGTGACCTCCCAAAGAGCAAGGAATCCGAATGAGGTCATCACGGGTAAGCTTATCATAAACTCTAATGAAGTTTATACTTTATTTGATAACCGGTTCTACCCATTCTTTTATTTCTCCTACTTGCACTCATCGATTAAATTTGACTCGAGAGAAATTAGACTTTGACTTATCTGTGGAAACTCCGTTGGGAGAAACCTTCATTACATCCACTGCTTATAAGTCTTGTTTGGTTCAAATCGGTACCTCACATTACCGTCGATCTTATTTCATTAAAAATACTTGCATTTGACGTGATTCTAGGGATTGATTGGTTAACTACTTATCATGCAAAAATTGATTGTTTTCGTAAGGTTGTTAGCTTACATATTCCTAATCAACCTATTATGCGAATTCAAACGATCAAACCATTAAAATCAATCACGGTCATCTCAAGCCATAAAGCTATTCGTTTATTAAAAAGCGGATGTCAAGCTTTCTTAGCTCATGTCATGATTTAAATAAAAATACGCCGCTTTTAAAGCGGTATTCTATTGTTAATAAATTTCCGACGTATTCTCAAGAACTTCCTCGCCTACCCCAGGCGTGAAATTGAATTTTTGTATCGACCTTGAACCCCAGACAAAACCTATTTCCAAAGCCCCATATCGAATGGCTCTATTGAACTTCAGGAGTTAAAGACCCAATCGCAGGAATTGTTAGACATTGGCTTTATTCGTCCTAGTACTTCTCCTTGGGGTGCTCTGCTCTATTCGTGAAGAAGAAAGATGGGAGTATCGACTTTTGTATTGATTATCGGGGAGTTGAATCACGTCACCATCAAAAAAATAGGTATCCATTGCCACGTATTGATGACTGTTTGACCCGATTACAGTAAGGAGCCAAATTCTTTTCAAAGATTGATCTTCGTTAGGATATCACCAATTGAAGATTAGAATCTGCGACATTCCAAAGACGGCCGAGAACTCAGATGCGGGCATTATGAATTCCTAGTAATGTCCTTTGGATTGACTAGTGCTCCTGCTGCCTTCATGGATATGATGAACCGAGTATTCAAGGAATATTTAGATCACTTTGTGGTCGTCTTTATTGATGACATCCTTATTTATTCCAAAATCCGTGAAGATCATGAGCAACAGTTGAGGCTGACACTCCAAAAGCTTCGTGAATATAAGCTTTATGCCAAGTTGAAGAAATGCGAGTTCTGGCTTGAAGAAGTAGCATTCCTTGGGCACGTGGTATCAAGTCATGGAATATCTGTTGACCCAAAGAAAGATTGAAGCTATTCAAAGTCGGGAACAACCTAAATCGATGGACCGAAATACGTAGCTTTCTCGGTTTAAATTTGGTTATTATCGGAGATTCGTGGAAGGATTTTCTCGAATCGCTATTCCATCGACTCGGTGACTCGGAAAGATACAAAGTTCGGTTGGAGCGAAGAATGTGAGAAGAGTTTTCAAGAACTCAAGAGGAGACTTATTTCAAAGACTGTTCGGCAATACCATACGGCTCGGAGGGATTTGTCATCTACTGGTGATGCTTCGGGCAAAGGGTTGGGATGTGTTCTCATGCAACATGGAAAAGTAATAGCCTATGCCTCATGACAACTCAAAGAATATGAGAGGAATTATCCTACTCATGATCTCAGAGTTAGCAGCGTTATCTTTTGCACTTAAAATTTGGAGGCATTACTTGTATGGGAGAAAGTGGAGATCTTTACGGATCATAAAAGCCTCAAATATTTCTTCACTCAAAAGCAACTCAACACGCGACAACGACGTTGGCTAGAACTGCTGAAAGATTATGATCATACCATCCAATACCATCCCCGAAAAGCGAGCGTGGTAGCCGACGCATTGAGTAGAAAATCATACGCAAGAAATCTGAGTGCGATGTTGTCAATGCAAAGGCCCATTTTGTGTGACTTGCAAAGGATGGAGATAGAGTTAAAGACTCTGGGACGCATGTGATGATAGCGAGTATACTGAGTAGAACCGACTTTAATCGATAAAGTTAAAGCCGCTTTCAAGCTACGGAATTCGAGGCGATGCGTATGAGGAAAAAAAGTGCAAGAAGGTGCTATCTAGGAAGCAAGAATCGATGAAGAAGGAATACTTGAGTCAACTCTGCACTTTGTGTTCCTAACGACCACGATTTAAAGTATAATATCATGATGGAGGCGCATAAACACACCATTTGCAATCCATCTCGGGAGTACCAAAATGTATCATGATATTAAATCCATACATTTTGGTGGAGCAATATGAAGAGAGAGAGATATTTGTTTATCTCAAGGTGTCTAACTTGTCAACGAGTTAAAGCGGAGCATCAAGTACCAAAAGGTCCATTGCAACCACTTGAAATTCCGAATGGAAGTGGGAGCACATTACCATGGATTTCGTTCTCGGCCTTCCTAAAGTTTCTCAAGGCATTGATGCGATTTGGGTCATTGTTGATAGATTGACCAAGTCCGCTCATTTTTTACCGACACGAGAAACTTATACACTTGAACGTCTTGCTCAGTATGTACATAAACGAGATTATAAGACTCGCATGGTATGCGCAGTATCCATAGTTTCGATCGAGACCCAAGATTCACTTCACGATTTTGGGTTAGTTTGCAAAAAGCTATGGGCATGGACTTACGATTTAGCTTCAGATATCATCCTCGACGGACGGACAATCGGAGAGGACTATTCAAACTCTTCAAGATCTATTAAGACTCGTGTCCTTGATTTCAAGGGAGTTGGGACAAGTTCTTACCATTGGTGGAGTTTTCCTACAACAACAGTTATCAAGCAAGTATTGGCATGGCTCCATTCGAGCGTTGTATGGAAGAAAGTGTCGTTCAAAGATATCTTTGGGATGAGGTGGGTGAAGCAACGTTGTTGGGGATGGGAGTTAGTACGTATGACTACTTTAAAAGATTCAAACGATCCGACAACGTATAAAAACCTCACAAAATTGACAAAAAGTTATCCGATCTTCATCGAAAGGACGTGGAATTCGATATAGGAGATCGTGTGTTGTTAAGATTTGCTCCATGGAAAGGAGTTACAAGATTTGAAAAGAGAGGAAAACTTAATCCTCGATTCATCGGTCCATTTTAATCCTCGATCGAGTAGGATCGTGGCCTATAGACTCGCTTTTCTGCTTAAATATGTCTCGTGTTCATAACGCGTTTTTCACATATCTATGTTACGTAAATATGTGAAAGACCCGAACCATATTATTGAGTTAGAACCAGGACGAAATAGCGGAAGATTTGACGTATGAAGAGGTTCTGCTCAAATTTTGGATAAGAAGGAACATATTCTACGCTCCAAGGTTATACCTCAAGTCAAAGTTTTGTGGAGGAACCACGATGTTGAGGAAATGACTTGGGAGTTAGAATCAAATGAAATCAAGGTATCCTTACCTCTTGACATACAGTGTCGTACCCTAATTTCGAGGGCGTAAATTTCATAAGAAGGGAGGTTGTAAGACCCCATCTTTTATAAATAAAGATGAATTTTTCTATAAATATTATTTTGAATATTGGAATAAATTTGATATAATGTTATAGTTCAGGTAATATTTATAAATTTTGCAAAGTATGCAAGTTGTTATAAAATATTCGTTTGGTGGGGAATATTCTTTTTGTTAGGGAATATTCGTACAATGGCTCAATCATTGGTGGATCCCATAATGTAATTATTTCCGGATTGAGAAAACGACAAAAATATTTTATAAAAATAACTACGGAGGTGTTACCGTTAAAACCGTTGAACTACCCGGTGGTAAAAGAAATGCGATGTCTGGCGTAGTTGCGTAAGAAGAAGACACAGATTGATTATTGATGCTTACGTGAGAAGTCACAAATTTATGCTCAATTATTGCTACTGAGAATTCTTTGATCATATCTCTTATATTATTGATTCAATTATTGTCACAGTATCATCTGTATAATATGTTATAGTATTAAATCAATAATTGAGATGACAAGTTATAAATGATTAATAATTGTTGAAAGATTAAATATGTGTTGATGAAAAAAAAATGATTTGTGGTAAGTTTGATTATTTTATGGGGGCTCATATGTCATCATCTAAGAGTCTCTTCGTCAATAGTAATTACCTTCGTCAATAGTAATTACCCTTGTGAATAGTATTTACCTTCGTCAATAGTAATTACCTTCGTCAATAGTAATTACCCTTGTGAATAGTATTTACCTTCGTCAATAGTAATTACCCTTGTGAATAGTATTTACCTTCGTCAATAGTATTTACCTTCGTTAATAGTAATTACCTTTACCAAACGTCGAACCACTTGTCGTTTCACATTACAGGCGTCGAACCACTTGTCGTTTCACATTACAGGCGTCAAACCAGTCGTCAAGCCACTTGCCTTTTCACACGGCAGGTGCTAAGCTAGAAATCTTCTATAAATAGAGGCCTAGGGCTTCATTATTTTCACTTAATTCATTCAAGCTATAGAGAGAGAAAATATAGAGAAGAAGAGAGAAAGAAGAAGAGTATTTTGTTACTACACCTTTAGCTGCAGATTCAATCTTCTACCAAATGTAAGGGTGTTATTCTTTCTTATTCATGAAGAGAACTCGTTGTTATTCCATTGCTTATTATTCATTGGAATAACTTTTGTATATATGCGGTTTACCCTATACTTGGTGACATTCTTCTATGATTACGTTGGAACATCCACATGCGTGTGTTTTACAGGACTGGGTAAAATCTTTATTATTCGTTGGAACATCCCATCTACGTGTTTTTTAGGACACTGGTTCCGCTTTTTATTATTACATTGGAATATCCTATCGTGTTTTACACCGGATCCAGTTCCATCTTTATTATTACATTTGGAACATCCCGCTTGTGAATTTCACCGACACCGTTCCGTTATTTATTATTACATTGAATAACTCCACATGCATGCGATTCTATCGCATGCATGGTGATTTCTTTTGTTATTCCATTCTTTATTATACCCGGTTGGTTAAAACTTTGACTTCTATACTCCATGAAATTAGTGGAATATCCTTGATATTTGCGTTTCATCCAAAGATCTTTTCATGAAAATATTCTTCCGATCATTCTTGAATTTTACTCTACAAAACAAAGATCATATTGATAATTTGGGACGTTAATAATTCTCGGATAAAATAATTCTTGAACTTGTTTTATTGAATTCTTATATCATTGTCATCATCCTCATGTTTATATTTTTTTAAAGTCATCCGTGGCTTCAGTAGTGCATAGATGGACTTGGTATGATTATGACGAGAGACTATCCGGTGTAATCATGACCGTAATGTTACAAATGATGTGGTAAAAATCCTCAAATGGTCAGTAGTAGTGCATTGATGGACGATTGTTGGCATGATCATGACCATTAATGAATACAAAAATTATTCTCGCCCGTAGTGCGTGAATAATTGTGGTCGTGATACTTAAAGAATATCCTTGGCAGTAGTAGTCAAGGGTGATTCGATGATGTGGAATATTTATTAAAGTCGAGTCTAAATTTATAATGTTGATGAAAAATCTTTTAAAACCTAAAAGATAGTAGACTTTATTTTCTACTTGACTCTTTTAATGGATCAGATATTCACGCAGATTAAACCTGGTTGTCTATTGTATTTTATCGGTTTAACATTGTTGAAGACTATTGATAATTTATTCGCATTATCTTAGTCATAATATTTCTTCTTGGGCTAGTTGAGCTCACCCTTTCTTTCTTTGTTCTCTTCTGTGAAATGAGAATATAGCCGAGATTTAGTCTGGGAAACGAGTGATGGTCCTGAAGATAAAGATTAGTAGTCCTCACTTTATTATGTGAAATAGTGTGATAATAATTGTAATGAGGACTCCTTTTTGAGTTTGTATAATATCTAGTAGATGATATTTGTATTTAAACTCACGCTTTATGTCGATGCATACCGGCTTACGTTATGTTAATAAGTTGTATTTAAATTCTGTACCATGTAAGTGGCGACCCAAGATGGGTGATGTATACCTAATTTTGGGGGCGTCACAATAATTGTTACAGTAGTTACTGTTTAATATTTTATTTTATTGATTCAATAATTGTTGCGTTGATAGTTTATATTATTGTTGTTTCAATAATTGTCACTGCACAGTATTTTCCATTATCAGATCAATAATTCATATTATTTGAGTAATATTATTAGATAAGCATTATTAGCAATGTCTAGAAAGTTCTGTCAAGAAGAGGTTTGGTCACCTAATTGCGCGCCAGTAAGGAGAAATCCTTATTGGAAAGCCCCTCTTTCCTGGGAACGGCCTGGTTGTCATAATTGTGATTCTGTAATATTATTTGTGAATAATTAGTTATTGATTTATATGATAAGAAAATATTTATTTGATGTGGATATAAATGATGGATTTATTTATTTTATATGGTTATTAATGTAGGAATTAATGCTGAGGTGTTTTATCAGTATTTTGTCGGAATGGAGGAATTAAAAATCATCCGTTTGTGGATTTTGGATATTTTCTATTTGGAATTTGGAAAAACTCAAAGCTACATAGTTGTAGAGAATTTGATTTCGTGTGGAATGGACATAAAATTCGTATTTTTCTGATAAACGGGCTATTTTCTATGAATTGTTGAAGTTTTGAAAAATAAAATAATTTTTATTAAATTATGGGTGGGACCCACTTTTGGTTTTTCAAGCATGTGCGCTGCTAGGTTGTTTTTCAAAGAAGGCATGCTAAACTTATTCAAAGCATGCGTAGAGAATTTGTTAATTAAATAATATTGTAAGACCCCAACTTTTTATAAATAAAATTGAATTTTCTCTAATTATTATTTTTGAATAATAAAGTGTTAAATTGATATAATGATTTAGTTATGGGTGAAATGTGCAAATTTTACAAAATAAGCAAGTGGTTATAAAATATTCATTTTTGTCGGGGAATATTCGTTTAGTCGTGAAATATTCTTGTTGTCGGAGAATATTCGTACGACGGCGCAGCCATTCGTGGGCCTCATAACAGAATAAACTGTCGAATGAAGAAAACGACAAAGTATGAGTTTTTATAAATAACGGCGTAATCGTTACCGTTAACACTATTGGATTACCTAGTGGTTAAAATACGATGTCTGATCGTGATTGAAAGAGCGGTACGGTATTGCAAAGTATTTTGAATTATTGATTCTTACGTAAGAAGGCACTACTCAATAATTATTACGAGTAATTCTTGCTCAATATTTTATTTTATTGATTCAATAATTGTTGCGTTGATATTTTATATTATTGTTGTTTCAATAATTGTCAACTGATAGTATTTTCCATTATCGGATCAATAATTCATATTATTTGAATAATATTATTAGATAGCATTATTGGCAATGTCTAGAAAGTTACATCGAGGAGAGGTTTGGTCACCTAATTGCTTGCCAAGAAGGAGAAATCCTTATGGAAAGCCCCCTCTTTCCTGAGAACTGCCTGGTTGTCATTATTGTGATTCTGTAATATTATTTGTGAATAATTAATTATTGATTTATATCTTAAGAAAATATTTATTTGATGTGGATATAAATGATGAATTTATTTATTTTATGTGATTATAAATGAAGGAATTTTAGTATGAAATAATTGTTGAAAGTTTGACATATTTTACGTGGAATTACAATTATTTCTCTGATAAAATATTCATTCATATATATTAGTATAATAATTGTTTAAATAATAATATTATTATAATATATATATATATATATATATATACAGGTGATAAAAGGGACAGAAGTATTATTTGAATGCCTTATATTTCTTTTAAGAGTAATTGATGATGTATGCTTCTCCTGCAAACCATTTCTTGTTTCAACATTATGTGGGCCTTAAGAAGTTGATAGTTAGGCAAGAATGGTGCAGGAAAAGGTTGGCAGAAGAAGAAAAGTAAAAGGTTAGGTAGGTTAGGCAGGTTAGAAGAAAAAAGGGAAATGTTAGGCAGAATGCCTTATTTTTTTTATTTCCTTCCGTTGCTATAAATAGGGGGTAACCCCTCATTCCTAAACCACACCACTTCATAAATCATAAATTCTTATTCTAGACTATTGTGAGTATTTTCTTGAGTATAAGAATACTTTGAGTGTAGTTTTTCTGTAAGATTTTCTCAGAATAATATCCGATATTCCAGTCAAATCCAGTTTCTACCAAGGTAAAAGATATTATTTTATTGCAATACTCGTGAGAAATATTATTTCCTTTCATACTCCATATTATGTAAGCGATATTATTTCATCTCGTATTCCTAAATTTGAACTTACTATGATAAGTATTGCTTCTATAATTCCTGAAATGATTAGAAATTTCGCTTCATCTAATATCATTTCATAGGAATATTGATCTGAACTTTTTAATCAAATTTAGAACTTTTCATGACGACTAAGCATCGTTTCATGCATCGTTTCACGCCATCGTTCACGCCATCTTCATTCAATCGTCTCATTCACAATTCATTCACTTGCATCGTTCTCCAAAGAAAAAAAATCAAGTTATCTGTTGTGACCCTTATTCTTGAAATTGAATCTATGTTTTGATCTTCACTATGGATTATTATGGAGTGTTTTTAAACTTGAATTATCTAAAGTACGAATCTCTAATCTTTGTCCTTTTGTCTCACTGGATTCGTTCTCTAAAATGTTTTTCATCATCCTCAGTCCTTAATGGTGATATTTGATGAATATCTTTGGCCTGTAGTGCAAAGATGAATGATTACCTGATGAATATCTTTGGCCCGTAGTGCAAAGATGAACAGGTATTGAGATAAACATGATCAACTGGTGATACAGATGGATTTGATTCAAAATGTATATTGATTGATGTTACAGGGATAAAATATTGATGATGGACTTTTAAATTCATAGATGATAGTAGATTTCATTCTCTACTTAACTCTTCTAACGAATTGTTATTTCCGCTGCGAATATTGATCTAAAATTGGTTGTCCATTATATTTTATCTGATTTGTTGAAGGCTAACGATAAATTATTGTTCTTTATCTTAGTCATAATATTCTTTACTGGGCTAGTTGAGCTCACCCTTTTCCTTTTTGTTCCATTTTTCTTCTCAGGAGATGAGAATATAGCAGGAACTAGTTGGGATAAAGAGTGATGGTCCTAGACAGTTGTTTTAGCAGTCCTCGCTAGTTTTGTAAAATAAATGTAATGAGAACTTATTTGAGTATGGATATTGTCTAGAAGACAATATTTGTATTTAAACTCAGAGCATGTGTGTTGTCGTATTTTGCACGACAATTGTAATAATAAAAATTGTAGTTGTTTCTGTACCATGTATTTGGCGACTCAGGATGGATGATGTATACCTATTTTGGGGGCGTCACAAATATTATTTTATTATTTAGTCTCCTATGGCGTTCTAGCATTTTCCTATAAATAGGCGTTTAGGTTAGAATTGAAAATCACACCAGAAATAATTTTCTTTCTCTCTAGATTATCGAGCGTATTTTTGTGAGTATTTATATACTTTGAGAGTTGTTGTTCAGTACAAACTTCCTTCGGGTTTATATCCGATATTTCGATCAGAAATACCGTTATTTTGAGGTAAGGGATGTTATTTTCTTCTTAAATGATATTATTTTCGTCAATATCATTATGCCAAAATATTGGTTGAACTTTTTAATCAAATTTGGAACTTTTGTGTCTGGGGTTACTTATTCACGATACTAAGATTTATTCACGATGATCTACATTATTCACGAATACTTAGACTATTCATTAGAAAAATGAAATTTTCTTCTTTTATCCAAGATGTCTATTTTGGCTACTATCTTTGATTGTATCCATGTTTTGATCGTTATTTTTGAATTCGCTTCACAATTGGTTATTATGAAGTATTATTGATCTTGGATAAACCGTTATACTTAATCCCTAATATTTGTCCTTCCGTCTCAATGGATTCTTTTTCTTTAAAATATTTTTCATCATCCTCGGTCCTAAATGATGATATTATTGAATATCTTTGGCTTGTAGTGCAAAAGATAAATGATTAATCGATGAATATCTTTGGCCCGTAGTGCAAAGATGAGCAGTGTTGAGATGAACATGACTGTTGGTGATATAAATGAATATCTTTGGCCAGTAGTAAAAGATGAATATTTAATTAAAGATGTATATTGATTGTTATTCTGAGGATAAAATATTGATGATGGACTTTTAAATCTTAGAAGATAGTAGAACTCATTCTCTACGTGACTCTTCTAATGGATTGTTATTTTCATTTGCATTTGTTGATCTAAAACTTGTCATCTATTATATTCTATCGATTTTTTCCTCGTTGAAGACTAATGATAATTTGTTGTATATTATCTTTGTCATAATATTCTTCTTCGGCTATTGAGCTCACCCTTTTCTTTTTTGTTCCATTTTTCTTCTCGAGAGGGTGAGAACATAGCGAGGATCAAGTCGAGGTATGGAGTGATGGTTCTAGAAAGATGTTTTAGCGATCCTCACTATTTTCGTAAAATAGTGTATGAATAATTGCAATGAGGACTTATTTGAGTGTTGATATTGTGCTGAAGACAATATTTGTATTTAAACTCACGAGATGTGTTTGTCGTATTTTTGCACGACAATTGTATTATTGAAGTTGTAGTTTGCTTTTTCGTATCATGTATTTGGCACTCAGAATGGGTGTTCAGATACCTATTTTGGGGCGTCATGATTACATACATGTTAAATTCGAGTAATTCTGTCTTTTCTATATATATACGCTCTGTTTCTTTGGTAGGATCATATGTCGTTTTCAATATATATATATATATATATATATATATATATATATATATATATATATATAATAGAGAGAGAGAGAGAGAGAGAGAGGGTAATTAAGTTTTTTACCAACTCAAGAATCTGAGTTAAGACAGAAAACATTTATTCACTTCAACTCAAAAAGTCAAGAGTTTAAATGTAGCTTTACTGATTACATGTGGTTAAGTGGGAAAGCGCCCAAACCCCGGGTGGTTATCTGAACTTTACCCTAAAAGTTAATATTAATCTTATATACATTTATAACTCCAATCCATTCAATACTCACTCCATAAATTACTTAAAATTTAAAATAAAATAAAATATATTTTACAAAGTGGAATATAATTGATAAATTATATTTTCTTTTATAAATTATAAGATTATTATTAATTTGTTGAATTTATTTAATTTTAGTTGATACAATTATTATAATTGTATAGTATATAATAAAAATTATTAATTATAAAATTTATTTTATTCTAAACTTTATTAGTTATACTAATTTTAATATTTATAAAAACTCGTTTAACTTTAAAAATCAAATTATATATTTAATTTTGGAAGGATGCATTAATTATTAAAATATTCACAATAGTTTAACTTTATCTTTATCCTTATTATTGGGTCATTCAGTAAAATAAGAATTCAATTTTTTTACTATATACCCAACATATTATTTTTTAAATAATAAAAATTAAAAATTAAAAATCTCAACAGTCAAAATTCAATTTAAAATACAATACGTCGTTGTTTAATTTCAAAAATTAAATTTTATCCGCGAACTCTAAAGTTGAACAACCTTTGTACTCACTATGTCACAAGGCAGGCAATAATCATTTTGCTTGTGGATGTTCAATTTTATTTCAAATATATATGACATCTGACGGTTGATGTTCAACCCAAGTATTTATTTTGACCCACTAATTAACATTTCTTAATTGTTCAAAAAGTCAAAATATTTAGAAAAAGTCTAGAGGGACCGGATTTGGCGATCGGTTTTTTTTTGTTTTTTTTTTTTTAATATCTCCCAAATAATTTATAAAATTTATTAGAACTGAAATTTTTACAAGATAAAATAATTTTGATGTCATTTGGATACATGTAAAAAATATGCATGTACAGTCTGCACAAGCATATTTTTTACATGTATCCAAATGACATCCAAATCACTTTATTCTGTAAAAATTTCAGTTCCAATAAATCTTATAAATTATCTGGGAGATATTAAAAAAAAAAAAAAAAAAACCGATCGCCCCAGAAGAGCTCAAATATTTAGTATTGTCACTTCTGTTCTAAAATACGAGAAATATTTATAAAATGATAATCTTTACATAAAAAAAATTCCTAATTATTTTGTAATATTAATTATTTTGTAATTACTTGATAATAAAAGTAAGGACATGTTAAAATTTTATGGTAATATAAAATAAAATAGTATTTTTAATATTTTTCAAAAAAAATAATATCTCTAATTTTAAAACGGATGAAGAATATTTTCATTAATAGACAACATAAAAAAAAACTAATTAATTAAGGGTTTGGTTGTTAGCCTCTAATTGGTAGTTATAATAAAATGAGATAATGTGGAGAACTGTATATAAAGAATGTCCACCTCCATCCATAGTCCATAAGCGAATAATAGAAAATTAATAACGTGATTGGCTTAGGGTATATTTATTTGTAAGAATTATAATATTGAAATTATAATTTATGTGATTATAATTTTAAGGCTATATTTATTTATAAAGATTATAATCTCTCGGAATTATAATTATAATTTAAAGACTATTAAGTCATTTTATAAATTCTAGACTAATAGTCTCAAGTTTAAATTTGAAAACAAACAAGATACTTGGAGTTAATAGTCTTATCCTAATTATAATACTTGCAAACAAACATAACTTTAAAATTAATAGTCTTATTTCAAGTATAATTCTTGTAAACAAACATATCCTTAGAGAGAAACTTCATACTAAGACGGAGATGAGGATACAAACGTAACATAAAATGATGGATAATTTATGATCATGGAATTGAATAAATATTTTTATAAATAAATAATAACCACATATAATATTTTTCAAATTAAATTTTTACCCAAAATAAATTTAAAATGTATTATTATTAATTATTTTATAATAATTTAAGATGTGTAAATAAAACACACGAGAGTTTTTTTATATATATATAACAATTCTCCCATTACATTTTATAATGAAAATAATTTATATGTCAATTAATATATATTTATATCTTATGTATTTAGTTATATCGATATTAATATCAACATAAATTTATGTTCACTTCATATTAATAATTTAATGATAAGAGTTTTTATTTTTTTTAATTATGTAAAATCATAAATTATAGTTTATCTCACATTAAAACGTCAGAATTAACATGTGATGGACTACAAAAGTACATAATTTTTTTTAATAAGAAAAATGTGAAACGTGATATTTTTAGGTAAAAGTCGGCAGAGTAAGAGTGGGTGTTATTAGTGTCGGAGAAATTAGCGCGTGGGGCAATTGTTATTGACCTTGATTTAGGTTAAGGAAACTAATCTAGTCGCCACGTGTCCCAGGAGTGATCCAATAATTAAACTTTCTATCTCTCCCTCTGGCCCATCCAAAACGTCCAAATTTCAGTCCAGCCCCCATTACCCACGCGGCCACGTCACGGTTTTCTTCCTAAAAATAACCACTAATAAAATACTACTTGAAAACTAAAAATCAAAAAATAAAAATATATAAATAAAAAGAAAAGGAGAAAAACTATCTTTCTATATACCTAACATAACCACTATGTTTATTTTTTAAAATTAAATTATTTGTTTCGATTTAATATTATTTTAAACTATTTAATTTTTTAAACATGGACTATTAGTCTTATAAAATCATTCATAACTTAAAATGAGGGGACTATTAATCTCACATGCATCATGAGATTATATAGTTCATCATAAAAAAAAATCCATAAGACCATTTTAAGGACTATTAATCTTCCATCATATAATAAAATAGTCTGAAATAATGATAAATTAAGATAAATAATTCAATTCTATACATATTTTTTACAAACAAATATAGCATAATTGAAGTCTAACCTTCCTCGCCCAAGTCTTTAATCTTCCAATCCAGCCGTCATTCCCTTCCCTTCTATTGAATTGAACTTCCAATACCATACCACATATTTGTATCCTACCTCAGTTGTGGTTCTCCAAATAGACTCCACCTAATAAAAATTTATTTTAAAACAATTTAGTTTAATTTATCTTAAATAAGTCTTACCACATACAATCAAATGAAAGTATACTTAATTATGAAAGTATATATATTTATTCCCTTCCCTTCCCTTCCCTTCCCTTCCCTTCCCTTCCATACAACTTCTAATATCATGCCTACCTTAAAGTGTGGCTCTTCTAATAGACTCTACCTAATATAATAGCTAAGGACACATATATTTGTCAAACAACTTCTAATATCTTGCCTACCTTAAATTGTGGCGATTCTAATAGATTCTACCTAATATAATAGTTAAGGGACACATTTATTTGTCAAAGAAAAAGGATGACTGTTTGACACAAAGTTTTTTTTTGATAACGAAAAATCAGTTCAATCACATACTACATACCACATACCAGTGTGGGTGGGGTGGGAGTCTACACCGTAAATTTCATATACTAACAATCATTCACAAATCACATGTATCATATGAGCTCAATATACAATAATGAGAGTTAAAGTCTTGAAATCTATTTTTTTTTTTTTTAAATATTAATCTCAACCTTTGAAGTTTGAACTATTACTAGTTTGAGCCATAGAGATCGATAGGATAAGAGAGGGGACGGGGAAGTAAGGAAATAGTGTCAAAGTTTGAAGTAGGTATGTCCCCCGCCTCGTTCAGATATATCACCCACTTATTTGGGTGTTTCGAGTCTCCTTACTATGAATCCAACACGTGGTCTTCTCTTACATGTTTGAGGTGGACCTCTCCTTCCCTACCCTTTCCCCCCTATATATACAAACTCTCTCACTATACCCTCAATACCCTCTCAACTCACTCTTCCCCCTCTCTTCACCATAACTTACCCAATTGCCAACAAAATACCAAACACAAATATATATATATATACCACACTCCACTCCAAAGCTCCTCACTACTCAAACCACTACCAAAATACATAAAATAGCCATGGCTTCTACTACTAGTGCTACAAGTACATGGATTAAACCCAAATCATATCCTTCTTCTTTTTCACCAAGAGAATCATTACCCTCTTCTTCAAATTCTCTTACTTTCAATAAATTTACTAGAAATATTAATGTAAATTCTGCCCTTCAAACCCCTTCTATACTCCATTTCCCCAAACAATCCCCTAAATATCAAACACCTTCTACTACTACTATTCCCACCCCCACCACCACTACACACCCAAAACAGAAGTTTTCCTCTTCTTCTTCCTCAACCCCAAATTGGAATTTTTTACAAAAAGCTGCAGCAATGGCCTTAGATGCCGTTGAGGGCGCCATAACCGCCCACGAACGCGAACACCCATTACCAAAAACAGTCGACCCAGATATCCAAATTGCCGGAAACTTTGCTCCGGTACCGGAACAACCCGTCCACCACCAACTCCCCGTCGCCGGAAAAATACCCGAATGCATTAAAGGCGTCTACGTCCGAAACGGCGCCAACCCACACTTCGAGCCGACCGCCGGCCACCACTTCTTCGACGGCGACGGCATGATTCACGCCGTCCAGTTCAAAGACGGCGCCGCCAGCTACGCCTGCCGGTTCACAGAGACAGAGAGGCTAGTCCAAGAGCTCAGTTTAGGCCGCCCGGCTTTCCCCAAAGCCATTGGCGAGCTCCATGGCCACTCCGGCATAGCTAGGCTTGCTCTTTTCTACGCCCGTGGCCTATTTGGGCTTATTGATCACAGCCACGGCACCGGTGTGGCTAACGCCGGTTTGGTCTATTTCAATAACCGATTACTAGCCATGTCGGAAGATGACTTGCCTTATCATGTCCAAATCACTCCTTCCGGCGATCTTAAAACAATTGAGCGCTACAATTTTGATGATCAGCTCAATTCCACCATGATTGCTCACCCAAAGATTGACCCGGATTCCAATGAGCTTTTTGCTCTGAGCTACAATGTCATTCAGAAGCCTTATCTCAAATACTTTAGGTTCTCACCTGACGGCAAGAAATCCGCAGATGTTGATATCGAACTTTCAGACCCAACCATGATGCATGATTTTGCAATCACAGAGAATTTTGTAGTGATTCCTGATCAGCAGGTGGTGTTCAAGATTTCTGAAATGATGGGGGGTGGATCCCCTGTTGTTTATGACAAGAAAAAAGTGTCTAGATTTGGTGTTTTGGATAAATATGCTAGTGATGGGTCAGGGATTAAATGGGTTGAAGTTCCTGATTGTTTTTGTTTTCATTTATGGAATTCTTGGGAAGATAAGGAGAGTAATGAAGTTGTGGTGATTGGGTCTTGTATGACTCCAGCCGACTCCATTTTCAATGAATGTGATGAAGGTCTACAGAGTGTTTTGTCTGAAATTCGGCTCAATTTGAAGACGGGTAAATCGACTAGGCGACCAATCCTCTTTAGTGAAGAGCAGGTTAATTTAGAGGCAGGAATGGTGAACAGAAACAAGCTGGGACGAAAAACCCAATTTGCCTATTTAGCCATTGCTGAGCCGTGGCCTAAAGTGTCTGGTTTTGCCAAAGTAGACCTCTTTAGTGGCGAAATCAAGAAATTTATTTATGGGGACCAAAAGTATGGGGGTGAGCCTCTTTTTCTTCCAAGAGACCCCATTTCAGAAAATGAAGATGATGGGTATATTTTAGCATTTGTTCACAACGAAAAGACTTGGAAATCGGAGCTACAAATGGTAAACGCCATGACTTTAGAGTTAGAGGCTTCGGTTAAGCTTCCATCCAGGGTGCCATATGGATTTCATGGCACATTCATAAGCGCAAAAGATTTGGCAAGTCAGGCCTAATTCGGGTTACGGGTCTTAGAGCTAGCTTGCTCTTTTACTGTTGTTTGATTGTGCATTGTTCAGATTATTGCAACAGCTGAGATTACCAGAGGGATAGGTACAGATACGTCCCCGGGGTCTCCTAGCTGAGTAAACTAAGAACTTTCTTTTACAAGGGTTCTATAGTTTTTGGGTTATTTTTTTTATATTTACTATTTTGTTTGTAATAATCTTTGGGAAGTTTTGAGGGACCAGCTTGTAGCTTTTGGTTTAGGTAGAATTTGAGCTCAGCTGGTTTCTGCTTATTCTTTTCCTTTGTTGGCGTGCATGGTAAAGTATATAAATACCAGTTTACATACAATTAGTCTTATTGTGGATGGCTCTATTTACTCTGTTAGAATTATACTACTATTTTCCACCATCTTCATGAAACTCTCTTTTTTTTTTTATATATATATATATATATATAATAATTCAACATTTCTTGAGACCCAAAGATCAGAGGTGTGATGGTCTCTTTTAATACTATCCAAATATAGTTTATTTTGTGCGTGATTTTTAATGTCTTACGTGTATCAAGTCAATTGTTTGTCTGGGTCGCAGTCGTTTATTCTGAAAATTAATGTTTTCAATGACTATATCTGTTTGATACCAACAGAAAAGTGCATGCGTTGTAATTATGTAAATGGTCCACAAATTGGTCTATTTTTTATGAGATACCAACAAGGAGCAGTATTTTTTCCTTGAATTTAGTAAAATTTTAATGTCGAAATAGAAATTTTAATTTTTTCTGATTCATTTTTGTGCCACTAAGATCCTGATGGTGGAAATTGAGATCACCCCCTCATTAAAATTAGGAAAAAGTTGTGAAATGGTGGAAAATTGACTAAAGACCCGTCAAATCTTTTTGTCCGAAAGTAATTGGCGGGAATCCAAGATTGATTGCATTGCAGATAAGTTTTCTTCATTAACTAACCAATTAGGGAGTGAAACATTTGTGTAACGGATTAGCAGGGGCAATTAATATATTACGACTTTAATAACTAAAGTTGAATTCATGTGTGAAATTATTATTAGTATTAATTTCCAAGAGAAAGAGCGACTTTGACGCCTCTCTTGTTATAGGTATTTGAGTGTTTCAATGAAGCACTCTTGGCTAAACTAATGTCAGAGGATTCTTAAAAATAGTTACGCGTATTTTATAAGCTAAATATTTTTATAATTTTTTTTGAGCTCTCGACTAGGAAAATCACCAGTCTATGGAATTCAAGAAGGGGTGTGTAGTGAAGAAATAGTAATGGTGAATCTGTGGTAGCAGCTAAAAGGTAAATGGATTTCTCGTCCAAGTTCCTTCGTTACATCCTTATACATGTTCCTTGTCTGAATCCATGCGAGTTGATTGATCCTGTTCAGAAGGAATGGCGTAGTCAAGATATTTTAGTTGGTGTGGTTGATACTTAATATTTGAACTTGGTTTTAATCATCCCAATCTCCAGTTTTAGTAGACCAGATGAGTTGATTTGAGATTATACTAAAAGTGGTGTATATACAGTTAGATCGAGGTACTTTGTAGTTTTGAATCGGAAACGAGATGCTATTCAGCGCCCCGCCCCTCCCCACCTCGGCCCCTCCCCCTTCCCTTCCTTTTTCCTTATATATATATATATATATATATATATATATATATATATATATATATCAAAAACCATACATGTTCTTTGTTTAGTACCAGCCTCTCCAATCACATCAATTCTAGACAAAGTTTGTCGTTTCATGGGAATGAGTCCGCCGACCAATTCTAAAACGCTCTCTCTTTCTCAAGTTTTACGCCATCATGTATACAATAAAATGTATAGATACAAAATATTTTTCGAACACCTAAAAAATTCACTTGAAATTTGATTTTTTATTTTGCACAACTCAACACGAACACCTTCTGTGAGATGAACTCGGGTTGTCTTTGGGAGGCATGAGACTAATTTACTAAAGGAAAATGAAATTAAATCCTTTGAAATTGGTTGAAATAATGAGTTGTGTACATGGTATTTATAGAATATTCAATGAAAAAAATTAAAAAAAATATAAATTATTTAGATTTTCAAACTAGGAAAATAGTCTTTTATAGAAAAATGTGATTTTTTTATAGGAAATATAGTCTTTTATAAGAAAATATAATTCTTTATAGGAAATGTAATCTTTTATAGAAAATATAGTCTTTTAAAATTAATATTATTTCTCTCTTTCTCTCTCATATATATATATATATATATATGAAATTATTACTATATAGAAGTATTAGTTTCTTAATAAAAGACTTAAAAATATATATAACATATTATAATTTAGATGTTATTTTATTTATAACTGGCTCAAATTGAGACTAATTTTTTTTATAATATTGTAGAAATTATTCTAGAATAATCCTAAATAGGAATTTTACTGTTTATACATAGGTGTAGGTTTCTGTTCATTAAAGTGAAAGTTGGATTCTCTTCTAACATTGAGGAATTCCGGTGAAGAGACCCACTTCTTGTTGATTTTTCTTTAAAATTACAAGATTTGCATTGGACACAAGAAATTTGTATTTTCACATATATTTTTTGATATTTTTATATAATTTTCTCTTACATGAGAAAAAAAATATGTCTCACTTTTATGTAAGAGAAAATTATATAAAAATATCAAACAAGGACAAGCACCCAATTTGCCGTTGGAGATTGTTAACTAAAAAGTTGTCCAAAATTTAAGTTCGTAATTCTGATCACAATTCTCATTAGGACTAAGAACTTGTTTGTGAGTTCGATTTAGGAAACCCATGAGAAGGAAAAGTTATTTTGCTCACAGACAAACCATAAATGATAGTAGTAGTAAGCTGATATTCGTATGCAATAACTTCATCCTAAATATGACATGCATCAAATTAATGGAATGTATTCGTTTACTATGTTCCTATTAAAGGCATGAACTAGTTTAACTGCTAAAACAAGTTTCAAACTTAAAATATTCTTTTACCCGGTAATGTACTTGTAAAAAGTACCTTTAGAATGTACATCCTATTTTCGAAAGAAAACTGAGTCTCTCACGCGGAGGTAAGACCCACTCACTATTCGGGATAAATATTATTTTTTATGTGAAAATATTAGTGCTCTTTTCAGAATAAAAGAGACTATTTTTTTTGTAATTCAAAAAGAAAATGATACCTTTTTTAAAGACACGGGGAATACCAAGTTTGGTTTCCAATTTCGTGTACACGTACTACATCGAACCACAATCTAAATAATGATCCGGGCAGCTAAGGTAATTTGTAAAACAACAAAAAAATCATTTCATTGCTCTAACCTCTGGCAATTGTGGCTTTTGATAGGCACTCCATCGATCCTGACTAAATGCCTAAATTTCTGGAGCTTCTGGCATGCTATTGGTCCGCTGAGACCTGCGTAGGTACAAAATGGGTAGATGTAATTCTTAATAATAAGAGCAGAGTAAAGGGGGAAATAGATTATACCACTATCTGGCTTCTATATGCTATATATGGAACCTGACGTATCTCATGATGTATTACAATTGACTAAATTATTGCATTATATGATCTAATTCAACCAACCATTTTTAAAATATTCATCCATACAAATCTGCCTACTATTTTGCAGCATACATAATCAACAAATAAGTGAACAACTAACAAATAATGATGCTTAAACGGGTCTCTTTTTTCTAAGTGCAAGTATGCCTCATTATCTTAGTAGGCAAACCATCAATATATACATATACAATATATATATAGAGAGAGAGAGACACACACACACACTTGATTATTCATAGATAACATATTAAAATAACATAATGGTTATATTTAACGAACAATAAGTGAACAAGTATTACATGTTAGTTATATAAGGAGTGACGCAGAGGATGAGAGTGGGACAGAAGAAGCCTTGCTGGTCTATGTAATAATCATTTCCAAATTCTGTAAATACAAGATGAAGTGCAAAGTACGCGTTGCCACATATCGAATTGTATTAGAAGCCGACTAATGTTTGAATCATAAATAACAAATACAAGTATATACAAGAATCCTCCACATGATATCAGCTAGAAAAACCTAAATCTAAACATCAAGACACTATATAGATGTTTTAACCACATTAACCTTGCTTCCATTATTAAAAGGTCAAAAGACATCTCCAGGATTTTTGGCTGGAAAAGGTAACTGACTAGCAATTAACAAACTAAGGTGACATGACCAAACTATTTAACACTTGGTCAACATAAATGAGGAACATGGACCAGATACAGAAGGAAACACAAGAAGCTGCTTATCAGGTGAAAGAAAGTGTTTAATGGGCCACCTAAATAAAATAAAAGACACCTAACCAAGATGTACCCCACAAACCATCTATTGTATAGCTTCTTTACAGACTCCAATACAAAATGAAAATATGTTGAAAGAAGAGAAAATATTATATTATTTGGACATGAGCCGCTTTCACCAGAAATAATTGAAGGCCCCATTTTTTCTCAGCCGCAATAGAAAGGAATAAAAGAATAGACGATGAGTAATAACTAATAATGTGTCAACAGGAGACCAAGTCTGGTCCCCATGAATCACCAGAGACATGGAGTTAACTCCAAATTATAAGGGACACATTTTGATATTTCCCTTTCGGGAAGTGGCTATGTGCTCTCCTATTGATCCATCCACATCCACATCAGCAAGTGTGATCTGTCCTCCCATAATGCTGCAGATATTATTGCATAGCTCACCCACATGATTTGATTGCCGACATTCATAATACAAAATACATTTAAAAAAGGAAAGGAAAATATCTCTTACATCAGATACCTTACAGCTAAACAACCAGAAATAAAAATTGTTACCAGCAGAGGAAAAGAAATACTTGTTCATTATGTCTATTTTCTTTTGTGCAGCGCATGTATCAACAAAACATAACATTAAGACTAGAACTTAATGCAAAACATACCTCGGCTACAAGTATCTAAATTCCAGCCTTGCAAATAAGATCAGATCAAATTATATCATTATATACCACATGGAAAGTTCTTCCTATCTATATAAAATGCTCATTGAAAAATTGCTTGATTTTTGTCCACCAAGCATGCCTAACTTTACATATTTTGTCCACATGGCACTTAGCTCCATGATCAGCCTTGTGGCGCAAGATATCATGTCATTGGTCCCAGCTAATAAAAATGCTATTAGAAACTAATGCTCTTTTATCCAGTGGACAATTCTACAGCTATGAAAGTCCACATGGGAACTTAAAACACCATGGTTCACTCGTGGAGGACAACAATCAACAGCCTAATTTCCAGCGATGTTCCTTCAATAACTAAATATAGCCCCTTGAATGTATGAACAAGTAGCATGAAGAGAGAAACACTGCAACTCATGTTTGATTCATGTCTTGGACAAGAAAATTGCGATGAGCAGAGAAAATGATTTTTTTTAGCATATTCTAAAACATGGAGATCTCATTGATATCAATAAACAATTAACATACAAAATAAACTGAGGAAACAATATAACCAGTCTAACTTGAATCGTGTAAGAAAATATAACAAATGCAACAGAAACATAATTTATTGGTAAATGTCCATCACAGAAAAATTCATTCTGTTGGGTCATGATATTTCCCCTCTTTGGGCCGAGTAAATTGGGCTTACTTATTTAATTAATCTATTGGGCCTTCATTATTGAAGCCTCGAAAGTCATTTGGCCTAGCCACCATATTACTTATTTAACCCTATGAAATAAGATTCGGTTCATTGGATTAACCCATTGGATATTTTAATATCTATTACTTTGACTTGTAATGATGAAAAAAGCATGACGATTGATTTCAAGACACTGCCATGCATTAATGTGGATGGAAATATTACCAAGAAAGATAAACAAGACCCAAAGGTAGTGGGTATCTGACTTTTCGATCGGCAGAATCCATCATATCAGGGGGCTGTGTCAGAGGTAGTGGGTGGCACGGTAAACCGGGCAAAGAGAGTACAACCTATCAACTAAGTCTTCACAAACAGGTACGTTCACATTCATATTCACATACACACAACTGAGAATTATTATCACTCTCAATACACTAGACATTACATCCTCCATTGTTAACCTTGTGAACACGTATACTGACTCTCACGCCTGAGCTATCCCCCGACGGTCCAGCCGTCAAGCTTGTGGTGTTTATCGTGTTTACTGTGCAGGATCAGGGCGTCTTACGTGATTGGGACGTTGGAGAAGATTTTGGCGTTAACATTGGCGCTAGAAGGAGGGCGTTTTCTAGTGTTCTTGAGTTATCAATCACAATATTTCAGTTGTTCTACATCGGAAGTTATGGCACAAATCAGGGGGTTCTCATTCGAGAGCCCACGGCGAAGCCCGAAGATGGTTGGTCTTTGCTGCTAACAAAGAGCATGATCATGGCCGAAGGCAAGTAAAAGGCACCACTTTAGAACTTCTGCCAAAGTGGTGGTCAGGCTAATGAAGATGGTGGACGAAGCAGATAGAGCTTTGGAGGTTCTCTTGGAGCGGAGCGAGGATGTAGCTGAGCGGAGCGAGGAGGTAGCTGAGCAAAGCAAGGATATAGTTGTGCAGATTCTTCGGATTGCCAAGCTGAGGGACAAAGCGTTCAATTATGTCTAGTCTGAAAGATGTGGTACGCCTAAAGATGGACAACCGTGAGTTGGAAAGCAGTCTATACACTTTGAGGACATGCCTCAAGGTGATCCTCATGACCAAAGAAGACCAAAGAACCATATTCGTGAGCATCCGAAGAGGTACTCCACTCTAATGGTCTTGGGATTATGGTCGAAGCGAGTAGATGAAGACCCAATGACCATTTTTTACGATTGGCCAAGAGGGTATTCCACCTTATTGGTCTTGGGATTATGGTCAAGCGAGTAGATGAAGACCCAACAACCCATTTTTCCGATTGATCGAAGAAGGGTATTCCACCTATTGGTCTTGGGATTATGGTGAAAGCAAGCCCGGAAGCGCTCTCGAGAATCCACCGAGGGCACGCGCTCTGTGGATACTTGTCTTCGGGAAATCCATCTAAAGTTGCGACGGATGGAAAGCGGTGAGGAGTCAAAAAGCCGTTCAGCGATTAAAGAAAAGCGAGCTCGTGGACATTGATGCAGATGGATATTTTATTTGAACATCGATCTGATGAGAGCTATCGAGGGTCGATCACAATAACAATTCCATTCTTGATGCATTATCGAAGTTGGCTACTACGGATGCTTATAACTTTGTTGGCGTATACGGCGTCCTTCCTTCGGATCGGATCTTGGCATTAAAGAAGATCAAGTATAAGAGTGTCAATTTTGTTCTCATTAATGAGAATCTTTTTCAAGGTCCTTTTTCGTCACCGGTGTTTCAAATATTTGGTTCCGTCCAAAGCGAGTATGTTCTTGGGAAGTTCACAAAGACATCGTGCGTAGCGATCATTTGGGTCAAGCAAAGTTATCGCCTACAAAATACTTGGCGAGGATATTCTTGAAAGAACTGGAAATTCAAAGACGAAAGACTTGGTAGCTCATCTACAATTTATCTTGATCCTCTTCTTATTTGTCCTAAGTTCACGATGGTGTAAGGAGGTATGGTCGGACTCATTTGGCCATTCGATGGTAACTTTATCTATTTGTTGTTCCAAAGTGGTAGACAAATCCTATGTTCTTTTATATTGCTTTTACCGAGGCGGTAAATCAATAGTCACCGAAGTAAGGAGGACGGGGTGGACTCGCTGACCATTCGATGGTAGCCTCTTCGGCAGGAGTGTCCTTATGGTTTTGTTATACCCTGCGTGGTAGACCAATTCCATGATCCTCTTAATTTTGATTTACCGCGAGTGGTAAACAAAATGCACCGGAGTAAGGAGGTATGGTGGGACTTTTTGGCCATTCGATGGCGACCTTTTATTGTCGAGTGTCCTTATGAATTTGTGACCCGTGTGGTAGACAAATTCCATGGTCCTTATATCTTGGTTCTATATAATTGTTCTACCCCGAGTGGTAAACAAAGGTCCTTATATACTTGTTACACCCCGAGCGTAAAGCAAGATCTTGTTGTTCTGAAGAGGATCGGTACCGAATTCACCCTATCGACCGATCATCTCACACTCTCCGATTAACGATAAGTATGCATTACTTTATTTTGTTCAAGTGTTGAGTCCGGATTATATTATCATTGTTCTTAAGCTGTTATATAATTTGCTTGATTATTGACTAACGGTTTAAGATAAGAGGCACTCACGCTTTTCAAGTTGATTGATGATCAATTATTGACAAGAAATGTTCACTCATAAGTAATAAGGCATGAAGTTGATATTTTAATATTAACTGTCACAACAAGTTAGAATTTTTTACGAAAGTTCTACAAATGACTAAAGATAAGGAGAGGTCATCTTGAGGGCTTCTTCCTCTTGTCATCGTCACCATCTAAAGAGTCTAGAAGAGATGGATCTACCTTGCCCGAGCTTTTTCTTGTCTTTACTTGGTGATTTCATATCCTTTGGCATACATATGGACGATCTTATTGTTCAAATTTCGGCGGATTTTACGTGATTTTGCTCGGATCTCCTTACGAAAGTCTTGATCGAATGGCGGACCCAAAACTCTAAGGGCGAAGCTCTTTGAGCACTTCTTCAAGCTTTTGACGATGTCTTTAGATATCTTCTTCTTTAGCATGGATATTGTTATTTTGCTCATGAAGCTCGATTAGACTCCTCGGTCGGATCTTCATTCTTCTTCGTCATTGTGATGACCCGATGAGTGGCCTTGGTCCGTTTTTATTTCTTCTTTGATCTTGTCGATATCCTTCGAAGGCATTCATTGTTGAAGAGAGCAATATCAAGATTGATTCTTTCTTTCACCAACACAGACTTCCGGATGGCGTTATCCCTTCGGGCGGTATTCTCTTCGGCATCCTCTTCGGCTTTCTCTTCGGCATTCTCTTCGGTATCCTTTTCGGCTTCTTTGTATTTGAGACGGAGACACACGAATTAGCGTTTGCTTGCAGATGACCATTATTAGTCAATCATTTCAAATTGATGGGCAGCGAAGTGAATGAATAAATCAAAACTATCGAATTCCTTTAGTCCGGTATTTCATTCCTTCGTCCATCAGGTCCGTGATGGAATTATTGTCGAACCGGAATTTCATTCTATGGCTTGAGCTTCGGTAGTTGAAAGCTCTTCAATTGGTACTTCTGTAGAGGACGGCGAAGATGAACCCTTTATGTTGCTATTTGATGTTCATTAGATGGACTTTGGTAAACCGTATTTTGGGCCTTTATTGGTCTTATTATAATTCCTTTTGTCCTGAACTGATGCCATTTATAGTTTCCTATTAAACCTCCTGTTTAATAAAAAACTAGGGGGCAATGTTGGGTCATGATATTTCCCCTCTTTGAGCCGAGTAAATTGGGCTTACTTATTTAATTAATCTATTGGGCCTTCATTATTGAACCTTGAAAGTCACTGGGCCTAGCCACTGGGCCTAGCCACCATATTACTTCTATTTAACCCTATGAAACCGGGTCGGTTCATTGGATTAACCCATTGGATATTTTAATATCTATTACTTTGACTTGTAGTGATGAAAAAGCATGACAGTTGACTAAAACACCTGTCATGCATTAATGTGGATGGAAATATAAATGATGGCAAAGACATCATGATACCCAAAAGTAGTGGGTATACAAGACTCGATCGGTAGAATCCATCATATCGGGGTATGTCGGAGGTAGTGGGTGGCGCGATGGCCAAGGCGAAAAGAGAGTACAACCTATCAACTAAGTCTTCACAAACAGGTACGTTCACATTCATATTCACATACACACAACTGAGAATTATTATCACTCTCAATACACTAGACATTACATCCTCCATTGTTAACCTTGTGAACACGTATACTGACTCTCACGCTCGTATTTATATCCCGACGGTCCGGTACCATCAAGCTTGTGGTGTTTATCGTGTTTACTGTGCAGGATCAGGGCGTCTTACGTGATTGGGACGTTGGAGAAGATCTTAGCGTTAACACGTTCTTTGGGAAACGATATCAATAAGGTAGACCCAGTTTTGAAATTTTGTCTCTCATTAATAAAGATTTAGACATCCTATACAGCTTTTGGAGCAGATTCAAAAAACATTACTTGTATAATATACATTTCAAATCATATCTCATCACGCCTACCTGATGCAAACAAAAACTCTAATTTTTAAATTATTTATTTTGTTTTTGCTTTTTTCCTAAATATATAGGACTCCTTAATCATATCTCTGTGGAGTATTGGCGTTTGAAACCATTTTAATTCGGTTGATTGATAGACTTTTGGTTTGATTAATTTTCTAAAGTATTTGTGTTGATTATATTAGCTTTTTGGTTTTTATGAGCGTGTGAAGTTAATCCATCCAGCTTTGGTTGTTGAATAGGATATATATGAATTATGATGTTGGTAGTTGTTTGTGTAAATTGGCATTGAACATGTGTATTTGAGTGATTAATTATTTTGGACTTTTCATTAGTGTTTAACTTTTTGTTTTGGCTATTTGTAATTGTATCACATGCATTTAAAATTTGCTGCAAGCGTTTCTAGTATGGAAACTTTTAATATGTCATTAGTTCACTGTATGATTTTGTTAGATAGATGTAAAATACTAATAGACTGCAGAGACGAAGTCAACACAGATCATATGCGAAATGAAATGATAGAAGACAATCTTTCGTTCTCATTTCACAATATGTGCCGGTTCACACCTAATAATAAACACCAATAATTGTCAGAGGCAGACAAGAAAATGTTAAGCTCAACAAATCTATGTGTTATTAACTAAGACTAGTAACAAATTCAAAATTTATTTTGAGATGCTAAAGCAAGACTTTGTGATTATGCCTCAAGTCTGACATTACTCTCTCAAGTTCTATCGACTTTACATTGCTTTTTCACGATCATATGAACAAACGCGAGAGAAGATAGGGTGTTCGAGGTCAACTTCTACGAAGAATAACTAGTAATAACAAGAAAAAATGCATAATGACCAAATTCGGGGTAGGTTCACGGCGAGTTCCGTTGAATAGATTAACAATAATTGGGAAGAGTAATACCCGGTGAGGACTTATCGCGAGGCATATACTTTATTGTTTTGAGTAAATGTTGCGAAGCTTCTTTCTTTCTGTGGAATACATGGGTAATATTATCTCGAAGCCATGGATGTGGACGCCCCAAAATTAGGTATATCGTCACCCATCTTGGGTCGCCACTTATATGGTACATAAATTCAAATCAACTTACTAATATAAGCTGCCGTGTACAATCTGACATATAAAGCATGAGTTTGAATACAAATATTGTCTACTAGATATTATACAAACTCAAAAGGAGTCCTCATTACAACTATTATCACACTATTTCACGAGAATAGTGAGGACTACTAATGCTATCCTCGGACCATTACTCCGTTCCTCGACTTCGTCCGGCTATGTTCTCATTTCAGAGAAGAAACGGTGAAAGAAAGGTGAGCTCAACTAGCCCGAGAAGAAATATTATGACTAAGATAATGCGAGAATAAATTATCATTAGCCTTCAATGTGATGTTAAAGCGATAAAATACTGATAGACAACCAGTTTAAGCTGCAATGGAATAAACAATCTATTAAAAGAGTTGAGTAGAGAATAAAGTCTACTATCTTTTAGGTTTTAAAAGGTTTTCATCAATTTTTTTATCATTTGAGACTCAAATTTTAATAAATAAACCACCACATCTAATCATCCCCGTACCACGGTCAAGAATTTTCATCAAATTATCAATGGTCACGACTATACCGAATCACCCCTAGTCATAATCATACCAAAAACTATCCATCATCGCATTACACAGTCATCGAGGACTTTTGTCACATCATTTATATCAAGTCGTGATTATCTGCAAGAATGATCCACGTCATAATCATACTAAGTTCATCTATCTTGCGTAAGCCAAAGATAACATAATATAACATGAGGATGATGACAATGACATAATAATTGATAAAACAAGTTCAAGAATTATTTAATCCATGAATTATTAACGTCCAAATTTTCAACACGATCTTTGTTTAGTAGAGAGTAAAATTCAAGAATGATCGAAGAATATTTCCGTGAAAAGATCTTTGGATGAAACCTTGAATATCGAGGATATTCTACTAATTTCATGGAGTATAAGTCAAAGTTTTACTTATTTGGGTATAATAAAGAATGGAATAACAAAAGAAATCACCGTGCATGCTAAGATTTGCCAGCATAGGCAGAGTTATTCCAACAGAATAATAATAACGGAACCGGTCGAGGTGAAATTCACAAGCGAGGATGTTCAACAGAATAATAAAGATGGAACTGCATCAGGTGTAAAACACATGATAGGATATTCAGCGAGAATGATAAAAGCGGAACCGGTCCAGGTGTAAAACACACGAGCAGGATGTTCCAATGTAATAATAAAAAAAGCGGAACCGGTCGGTGTAAAAACACATGAGCGAGGATGTTCCAAATGAATAATAGAAGAATGTCACCAAGTATAGGGTAAAATAGCGTATACTGAGTTATTCCAGCAGAATAATAAGAATGGAATAACATAAGGATTTCACCAAGTATAGGTATGTCAGCGTATCACGAAGTTATGTATAGGTTATGCCACTTTTACGGAGTTATTCAAATAAGAATAATAGTGAATGGAATAATGAAGTTCTCTTGAAGAAGAAAGAATAAACACTTCTTAGTAAAAAAAGAACTGAATATAGAAGTAGTGAAGTAGCAGGAATACTCTTCTTCTTTCTATAACTTTTCTCTATAGCTTTCTCTCTATAATTCTCTCTCTAGAGTTTGATGAATTCGTAAGAAAATAATGAAGGAATGAGCTTTATTTATAGGAAAATGGAATGCATAAGTAACTAATCCATGAACGGTCCAGGATTGATTTACTTTAATCGACTGATCCATATTTAAAGAAAAATCTTTTAAATAAAATATAATATATTCTATTTATATAAAAACATTTTACTATGCAAACACTATGCAATACTATGAAAAACACTATGACAACACTACGCATAATAAAATATAATATATTCTATTTATAGAATAACTTTAATAAAGTATTCTATTTTATATAAAAGATGTTTACATTTTATTACGTTAATAATCTGAATAAAACAAAACGTCACTATCGCATTATAATAATTCATATTATTAATAAATGATAATGGAATCAAAATGGTGACTTCTCACATAAGCATCGATAATCAATACTGGTGTCTTCTTATGCGACCACACGACATCGTACTTTTTTACTACTGAAAGTAGTTCAACAAGTAACTACGGTAAAACTTCCGCCGTTATTTCAATAAAATATTTTTGTCGTTTTTTGATCAAAATGATAATTTACATTATGAGGTCCACTGATGATTGAGTAGTTGTACTAATATTCCTCGCTAAACCGAATATTCCCACCAATCGAACATAATATAACCACTTGCATACTTTTGCAAAATTTATAAATACTACCCACAACTATAATATTATCTTAAATTCACACCATAATATTAAAAATTATTTCAACAAAATTTAAATCTTTATTGATAAAATCGGGGTCTCACAATCTCCCTCCTTATGGAATTTCGCCCTCGAAATTAGAGTGCGATACTGATATGATAAAGAGGTGAGGATACCTTGAATACCTTTATCGTTGAAAACATTAAATTCATTTTTGCGATCCTACCAAAGATATTCATTAACAATTCATCTTTGCACTACTGAGCTAAAGATATACAATTGTAAAACCAATAATCTTTGACGCAGCGACTTAATAGTATCACGACCACGAATTATCCATGCACCATTTCGGCGAGGATATTCGTGTTTTCAATCTGATCGTGATGATTATACGAATAATCCTTCGTCATAATAATACCAAGTCTATCAATGCACTACTGACAAAGATGACTTTTACCACATCCATGAATTAATATTTCATTCTTTGAGACTCATTTCGATAATTAATCCATATCATCGAATCATCCCCGCACTACGGCCGAGGATATTCATTAAGTATCACGACCATAAATTATCCATTACTACTACCAAAGATAATTGTGTATTCATTAGTATCACGACCACAAATTATCCAAACCACTACTACCAAAGATAATTGTGTATTCATTAGTATCACGACCACAAATTATCCATGCACTACTACCAAAGATAATCGTGTATTCATTAGTATCCGACCACAAATTATCCATACTACTACCAAAGATAATTGTGTATTCATTAAGATATCGCGACCACAAATTATCCATGCACTACGGCCAAAGATAATTGTGTTTTCAATTACAGTTATGATTATCGAACAATCCACGGTCATAATCATACAAAGTCCATCTACGCACTACTGTGCCACATATGACTTTCAACATAATATAAGCGTGAGGATAATGATATAAAGAATCAATCGAATGAGATAAAGGATAAATATTAAACATTTATAATATAATTTATCCAGATTCAAGAATATCCCCATGTTTTCAATCACTTAATAATCTCATAATCTAATATCATTAATATTATAATAATATTTTAATCTTCTTAAATTTATAAACAATTTATCTTAATTGTTTACGTTTTACCATATAATGCATTTAATCATTCAAAATGTCATACTCATAAGATATCATCACCAATTATCAAATCTCTCAAAAAAAATATGCATATACTCTATATAAGATTCTCTAGCCATAAAATCCTATTTTCAACTTTGTTACTTCACATAACATATTTAACTCATATGTTTTGTAACTAAACTATTTTCATGAAAAATACCAAATCAGTCCCAAAAATATTTCTTTTCTGGGATTTAGCATAATATAGTCCCATAATGAAAATATATTTTTCTCGAATTTTTAAAATTCATTTACTATTTTCAAAAATCAATTTCTAATTAATTTCTTAAGAAATTAGCTACCTCAAGTTTAACTCCAAAATTCCCAAATCTTGGCAGGACTTTACACATGTTAACGTGAGCTTCTAGTTTAAATTTCATGGTCATCTGAGTTATAGAACTCCGGTTATAGCGTTTTTAAATCGGAAAAACCTAAATATTGAAATAGTCATAACTTACTCATTTTAAGTCAAGAATGAGCTCATTTTTGGACAGGAGGTACTTTATACCATATACCTTCATGTCCCAAAAGGCCAGAATTTTTCTCATAATTTAAGTGGCCGAAACAGTCCCTTAAAGTTTCTGGGCAGTAACATTTTCGAAATTTACAGCTTTGGCCTCCTTTGCTAAAATCAGTCCACACAAAAATCTACAACACCTTTTCTAGTAATTCCACTTGAATTAGTTAGGTAACTCATAAATCTAACTCTAGGTCTTGACCACATTCAAAAATTCAAAATATAATAGGAGATATGGTCTATTGAATTTCATATTACGTTTTTTCACCAAAATCGATTTTTCAACCCTTTGTGATTTCTAAGAAACTTTCATGTTTTCATATAATAACCACATAACTCATCATAAAACTTACTAATACCACGAATACCCATGATTTTCATTAGTCCAATGCTTTTATTATGACTTTCATCATAAACCACGTAAACTGTTCATTTAGTTGAAGAAATATTTGAGGGTTTAAGAAATGGGTTTTTATCTTTGGGGTCAATACAAAATTCGATTTCACGCTCTAAGTAGGCTAAGAAGTCTTCAAGAATACGCCAGAAATTTATTAATAATAGAAATATCATTCAAAGCGTGACTCTCATCCAAGACTTGGATAGTACGTCACATTGATACCAATGTGTGACTTCTATCCCTTAACCTAGATAGCACCTCACAATGATACCTATAAACTTGCCATCTTCATTCACGATGTCGCCCTCTGAGAAAGTCCGGCACCCGGTGCATTCCACACAAGGAAGTCAACAACGAAAGGTTCGGGGCTTTTTACTTATGGCTTGATATGACAGCGATGATTGACTTTAGTGGTTTGGTTACTTTGAATTAGCATAATGGGATGGTTATGAATATAAAAGCTAACAACCTTACGAAAAGCATGATGAGTAGTTAACCAATTGATTCCTAAAATCACATCAAAGGCAAGTATTTTCAAAAGATAAGATCGACGAGTAGCGTGAAAGTGTTTATTTGAATGAAAAAAAAAAAATTTAAAAAATAGTAAGCTGTAATGAAGGCTCCTACTAACGAAGTTTCAACCGATAAGTCAAAGTCTAACTTCTCCTGAGTCAAATTTAAAGCGTTGAACGCAACTAGGTGAAATAAAAGAGTGGGTAGAACGGTATCTAACACGGTATAGACTTCGCAAGAGCTTATGATTACTTACCCGTGATAATCTTATTCGGGTTCCTCGTCTCGAGAAAAAAAACTCTCTCTTAAACTACACGGCTTTGGTTTATGCCGGGATGACCTTTGGTGCCTCCATCCTAGTTGAATTTGTCTTGATGGCGACAAAAAATCGAGCTAAGTGACCTTCTCTTCCACAATTATAACATGCTTTGAATGGTATGGGTGATTCGGACCGATGTGTCCCTCTCCTCGCATTTGAAGCATATAATAGATGGTCCTTCTCCTTCCTTAACAACAGTCTTTTGGTTCGACGCGTCTTTCCATCATTGTTGAATCTCCTTTTCTTGAAATGTCCATTCTTATTGTTTTGGCCGATTACCACCAAAGTGGTTACCATATCCGGCCCATTGATTCCTCCACGCTTGTTGTCACCGCTTCGATGACTACTCTCATTTGGTATATAATTTTCTTGAATTTACTTTCTTTTAGTTCGTTGACTCGTTATCGCGCTCCACTAATCGAGCCCTATTTACAACATCCGAATAAAAACACGGTTTATGAGAAATAAGATGTTGGCGTATCTCTAAACGAACCTCTTAAAACATTCGTGTCATTCTCTCTTCATTATCCACCAAGTGGGGACTTGAATCGTGATAACTCATGCAAACTTTGCCTCGTATTGCGACACCGCTGGTCATATTGTTTTGTTTCAACTTGATAAACTCCACCTCCTTCACGTATGGCGAATACTTTCGGGAAAGTATTTGTCGTTGAAACGACTCTGGAACTTCTCCCAAGATATCTTCAAGACAAAGAGGTTGAGTACGTTTTACCGATTCCCACCGATGAATCTCTCCATGAACATAAAAGGCGTGAAAAGGAACCTTTTGCTCTCTCGAGCATCCCAAGACATCAAATATCTTGGTAATCTGCTTTATCCATGCTTCCGCCGAAGTGGTTTTGGCTCTCCCTTAAACTCCGGTGGTCCCAACTCCTTGAATTGTTTAGCGGTGACCACCGAGAGTTTTCCGTGTTTCCACCTACGTTTTGGATGAGGAGTCGCTTTGCTTTGATGTTGCATGAATTTAAAACCTCTTAAAGCGTCATCGTCGTTAGTCGATTGATCGGTGTTGTTGTTTACGGGAGGATTATCGCCATCTGTCAGACATTGTCACGATTATTGATCTGTGGAGAATCAGCAGATCTCTTGTGCTCCATTCTTTATTCTCAACATTCTCGGATGCCATTTTCAAACACCGCCACAAAATAAGGGTTAATTGACGCTGACATATTATCACTATACTCGATGACCAATCAAATACCAAATAAACTTAGGTAGGTCATAATACTAGCGAAGGTATTCCCGTCTCTCCCTCCTAGTATTATTCTCACATCTTAGCCGGGATCGTATCCTAAGCTCGATACCTGTTGTGGCGCCCCCAAAATTAGGTATCGTCACCCATCTTGGGTCGCCACTACATGGTACATAAATTCAAATCTGACTTACTAATATAGCGCCGTGGTACAATACGACATAAAGCGTGAGTTTGAATACAAATATTATCTACTAGATATTATACAAACTCAAAAAGGAGTCCTCATTACAACTATTATCACACTATTTCACGAATAGTGAGGACTACTAATCTTATCCTCCGGACCATTACTCCGTTCCCCGGCTCGTCCGGTATGTTCTCATTTCACAGAGAGAACGGTGAAAGAAAGAAAGGTGAGCTCAACTAGCCCAAGAAGAAATATTATGACTAAGATAATGCGAGAATAAATTATCATTAGCCTTCAATGATGTTAAAGCGATAAAATACTGATGAACAACCGGTTTAAGCTGCGGTGGAATAAACAATCTATTAAAAGAGTCAAGTAGAGAATAAAGTCTACTATCTTTTAGGTTTTAAAAGGTTTTCATCAATTTTTTTTATCATTTGAGACTCGACTTAATAAATAAACCACCACATCTAATCATCCACGTACTACACGGTCGAGAATTTTCATCAAATTATCAATGGTCATGACTATACCGAATCACCCCTAGTCATAATCATACCAAAAACTATCCATCATCTTGCATTACAGTGTCATCGAGGACTTTTGTCACATCATTTATATCAAGTTATGATTATCCGAATGATCCTCAGTCATAATCATACTAAGTTCATCTATCGCGTAAGCAAAGATAACATAATATAACATGAGGATGATGATGATGACATAATAATTGATAAAACAAGTTCAAGAATTATTTAATCCATGAATTATTAACGTCCAAATTTTTCAACACGATCATTGTTTTCGTAGAGAGTAAAATTCAAGAATGATCGGAAGAATATTTCCGTGAAAGATCTTTGGATGAAACGCAAATATCGAGGATATTCTACTAATTTCATGGAGTATAGAAGTCAAAGTTTTAACCATTTGGGTATAATAAAGAATGGAATAACAAAAGAAATCACCGTGCATGCGGTACTTGCGCATAAGCGAGTTATTCCAACGAATAATAATAACGGAACCAGTCGGGTGAAATTCACGCAAGCGGGATGTTCAACAGAATAATAATAAAGATGGAACCGGATCCGGTGTAAAACACACGGATAGGATATTCAACAGAATGATAAAAGGCGGAACCGGTCCGTGTGTAAAACATGAGACATGGATGTTCCAAATGAATAATAATAAAGAGCGGAACCGGTCAGGTGTAAAACACATGACGAGGATGTTCAATGAGAATAATAGAAGAATGTCACCAAGTATATAGGGTAAACCAGCGTATCTGAGTTATTCAAGCAGAATAATAAGCAATGGAATAACATAAGGATTTCACCAAGTATAGGGTATGCCGTGATACAAAAGGTTATGTATAGGTTATGCCACTTTTACAAGAGTTATTCAATGGAATAATAGTGAATGGAATAATGTGAAGTTCTCAAGAAGAAGAAAGAATAACACCCACTACAGTAAAAGAACTGAATATAGAAGTAGTGAAGTAGCAGAATACTCTTCTTCTTTCTATAACTTTTCTCTATAGCTTCTCTCTATAATTTTCTCTCAGAGTTTCAATGAATTCGTAAGAAAATAATGAAGGAATGAGCTTATTTATAGGAAAATGGAATGCATAGTAACTAATCCATGAGCGGTCCGAGATTGATTTACTTTAATCGACGGTCCATATTTAAAGAAAATCTTTTAAATAAAATATAATATATTCTATTTATATAAAACATTTTTATCTGAAAAACACTATGCAATCTTATCAAAACACTACGCAACCTTTATCATAATAAAATATAATATATTCTATTTATAGAATAACTTTAATAAAGTATTCTATTTTATATAAAAAGATGTTTCGCATTTTATTACGTTAATAATCTGAATAAAACAAAAGCGTCACTATCGCTATAATAATTATATTATTAATCGAATAATGATAATGGAATCAAGTTGGTGACTTCTCACATAAGCATCGATAATCAATCTGGTGTCTTTCTTATGCAACCACACACGCGTATTCTTGTACTTTTACTACTGAAAGTAGTTCAGCGGTAACCACGGTAAAACTTCCGCCGTTATTTGATAAAATATTTTTGTCGTTTTCTCAATCCGATAATAATTACATTTGTAGGGTCCACCAATGATTGAGCCGTTGTACTAATATTCCTGCTAAACCGAATATTCCCGACCAATCGAGAACATAATATAACCACTTGCATACTTTGCAAAATTTATAAATACTACCCACAACTATAATATTATCTTAAATTCACACCATAATATTAAAAATTATTTCAACAAAATTTAAATCTTTATTGATAAAATCTGGGGTCTCACAATGGAGTTCTAATATGAATTAGCAGGATTTGCTTTCAAACAGTAATGATACATGAATTCAACAAATAGTTAGGAGAATAATAATGGTTGTGATGAATATTAAGTGTTAGGTTTGTGATTTGTATGAAGTCCAGGAAATATCAGTAGCAACTATATTATCAAAGAAACATTCCTACAACTTTTCCACAAATAACTAAAGTTTTCCTATTATTTCTATGTCATATCTTTAAGTGAAAAATAACAGAGAAATAGTTACACAATCTAAAGAAGTTATACGTACTAATATACTCCTATATTTTACAATTCTTTATCATATCAAGAACTTGGTTCCAGTGATGTATTAAGAAATGTGCACGGCATCAGTAGCGAAGCCAAGAATAATTTGCACTGGGGTCGAAATTATTACTAAGTTATAAATAATTTGGCAGGGGTTCGGGGACAACGCCCCCGAGCTATTTTTTCTAATATTTTTGTATTTTCAGGTTTCACACACACGTATATGTATATATATACTATATTACAATGACAATATAATAAGTAATAATACATGGTTTATATACTCTTTATATCGATTTCATAATAGACTTTTTTAATCACAACAGTTCATAAGTAATTAATTCATTAATTATTTTTAAAAATAATATAAATTAGATTATTATTTAGTTTAAAATATTATAGAGAGATATACATATATTGAGAGGATATGAGTCATATGTGGTTAAAATTTGATTAACAAAATTATAAATTTTCAATTTGATCCCATGTAATAGAAAATTTATAAAATTTTAGTGGTGTCGATTTATATATAATACCTAAATTTTTTAAAATTTACCTTACATTATAAAACAATTTTTTTTTCCAGTGGGGTCAATTGACCCCACAATTGTCTATGTAGCTTCGCCACTGCACGGCATTATTCATATGTGACTGACTTGAAGGGAATAAGGTTTTAATTTGGTTAACATTTATTGATCCCGGTGAAGAATTTAGTAAAGCAGTCTTATGTTGATCACATTCAATAATTGTAATAACTTGCTAAAAAATTAAATGGGACTCAAAACAGTAAATTCTCATTCAAATTAAAAATAAAGTTAATATTATATGATCGTGTGATGAATGATGATCACCACATTTGACTGTTTAAGTTTCCTCAAGCTCATTAAGATTTGTCAAGAATACATGTAAACAATTTTTTTTATAATAAATAGAGAATAATATTTAAGAATACTAATAAAAAATTATAGATTTTTAATGCGTGTAAAGAAAAATTTAGAAAGCTAAAAAGTAATCATTTTAAGACTGAGGGAGTACCGAGTACAAGATAGGCTGTGAGCTACAAAGCTTACAACAGATGGATTCAATTAATGTGGCATTTTGACAATATTATGTTCTTTTCTTTTAACTCTGAGGGAGCTGAAGTATTTCATTAATAACAATGCATTGCAGGCCTGGTCTACGGATAGTTCTTCTAATCTTATATCTATATTATTGTGTTCTTGTGTCGCACATATTTGGATTACCTATTCTCAATATTTGGTGGTAAATTCGGATTCTATATCCCTACTGGTTATTATTTTTATCCAACAACTGCCACTACGAAGTTCTATGCCAGACTAAATTACCAGGCAAATTGCCTGAGTTTACCACAAGCAAGTAGGCCCAAGTAATATATCAGAATTCTAAACTTTAGCCCTTTAATGACATTTATTTGTTAAAGTTTTTTTTTTTGTTTTTTTAGCCAAAATCTTAAAGAAAATTCAATATCCTTAGGCTTGCAATAAATAATTATATTAGCCACGAAAATAACATTTACATTTTCCATTAAAAACCAAGTTCTCCATGCCACTGCAATAATAACAAATTAACAGCCAAACTAACAGCCTGCTGCATATACTCTGAATTCAAACGATATACACAAATGATCATGATTGTCAAGTCAAGTGTAAGCCACGCATAAAATAATTATTTAGATTGAAATACAATATGACATTCAATAAACTGCATTGACATTCAATTTGGATATAAATGTGTGTATATGTTTGTGTGTGTGCGTGAAAATGGGAAAAAATAAAGAATCGTACCTCCACTATCGCCAAGAACCACCACGGCTGCCCTACCTCTCCTCCCAATTTTTGCTTCACATTGCCCTAAATATCACAAATTTCGTTTTATATTTTTTCATTTAGTACTACTTGAATTTGTAAAATTATTGAAGTTTGATTCTGTAGTTTACAACAAAAATATGTTATTAAATATCGATTGAACTCAATTAGTGAAGAAGAAATACGTTCAACCTCTCATCTATGAAATTCAACTCTTTCTGTCTCATAAATTAATCCTTTACTTCAAAACCCCCAAGAGCTTTAAACCCTTGGACTGATTCAGAAGAGGTCATTTTCAACCCATTGAAAAACCCGAATAGAAGAAGTTCGCGGGAAAATGCGAACGGCGACAAATTGTTTTAATTGGCTAGTAAAAGAAAACCAGCGATGGAGATCGGCCACTTTCGTAGACAAACTGGTATCTCTCAGTTTGGGCGGCTTAAGAAGTGAGTTTTGAGTTAAAATATTGACCAATAATAGTTTCGCGGTTATTTGTGTGTTGAAGCTTCGGAGTATAGAACATAATACTACGGAGTTATATATGAGTTTTGTTTTATTAATATTATTAATATAATAACATAAAAAAAAATTTATATAAAAGCATAATACTTTTATAAAGTTATTCGTTTTTATTAAATTTAATAGTAAAATCTTTTTATATAAAGCAGAATATTTTTATAAAGTTATTTATTTTATTAGACAATAATTAGAATATATTATATTTTATTATCGATAGTATTTGCGTAGTCTGCATAGTATTTGCGTAGTAAAAAATCTTTTTTATATAAAAGCAGAATACTTTTATAAAGTTATTCGTTTTATTAGATTATAAATAGAATATATTATATTTTATTTAAAAGATTTTGTTTTATTAGAATATTTTATTAAATCAATCTGATAGTCAGTTTAAAAATGAATCAATACGGATAGTTCATGAATTAATTCTTATTCAATCCATTCTTCTATAAATAGAATTTCATTCCTTCATTATTTCTTATGAATTCATTGAAACTCTAGAGAGAATTCTTCTTCTATAATCTTGAGTGTATTTTTTTAGAGTTTAAGAAAGCATTGAGGCGTAGTCTGAGTTTTCTTCAAGTATATCACCGCCTCTACCGTCGATGAGTACTCTTCTTTACAAGGTAAGGGATATTATTTGTTGTACTTTCGTAAGGGGTATTATTTTTTTATATTCATGAAGAAGAACTTACATTATTCCATTCTTTATTATTACATTGGAATAACTTTGTATCTGTGATCTACCTATACTTGGTGAAATTCTTACATTATTCCATTCTTTATTATTACATTGGAATATATCTTATCATGCGTTTTACATCGGACTGGTTAGTTATTTATTATTCTGTTGGAATAACTTTATACATGTGAATCTGCATGCATGGTGATTTTGTTGTTATTCCATTCTTTATTATTACATTAGAATATCGTATATACATGCGTTTTACGTCGGGGCTGGTTCCGTTATTTATTATTTTGTTGGAATAACTTCATACATCGCAACCGCATGCATGGTGATTTCTGTTGTTATTCCATGCTTTATTATTCTTTTGGAACATCCTGTCGATTAATTTACTTTGAAGCGGTTACATTATTTATTATTCATTAGAATAAACATCATCATCTGCAATCTACGCATGCATGGTGATTTCTTTTGTTATTCCATTCTTTATTATCTTTCGGTTGGTTAAAGTTTTGACTTCTATACTCCATTAAATTAGTGGAATATCCTTGATATATGCGCTTCATCCAGTATCTTTTCATGGAAATATTCTTCTGAGCATTCTTGAATTTTACTCTACAAAAAAGTATCATGTTGACAATTTGGACGTTATTAGTTCCTAGATAATTTAATTCTTGAACTTGTTTTATTGAATTCTTATATCATTGTCATCATCCTCATGTTTATATTTTATTGAAAATCATCTGTGGCCTGTAGTGCATAAATGGACTTGGTATGATTATGACCAGAGATTATTCGGTATAATCATGACCGTAATATTACAAATGATGTGGAAAAAGTCCTTATTAACCCGTAGTGCATTGATGGACAGTTTTTGGTATATATGATTATGGCTATGGATTCTCTTCAGCCAAGGGAGCAAAGATGAATTATTTTATGGCATGATCAGGACCGTTGATGAAAACACAATTATCTTTAGCCCGTAGTGCATGGATAATTCGTGGTCGTGATACTAAATAATATCCTTGGCATGTAGTGTAGGGATGAATTGATGATGTGGATTATTTATTGAGCTGAGTCTCAACGATTAAAGTGATGAAAAACTTTTTAAATCATAGAAGATGGTAGATTTTATTCTCTATTTGACTCTTCTAATGGATTGCTTGTTCATTGCGATTAAACTTGATGTTTGTTATATTGTATCAATTTAACTTTCATTGAAGGCTAACGATAATTTATTACGCATTATCTTAGTCATAATATTTCTCCTTTGGGCTAGTTGAGCTCACCTTTTTTTCATTGTTCTCTTTGAAATGAGAAGCGTAAATGGGACTAATCGAGGAAGCGAGTGATGGTCCTAGATGGTGCATTAGTAGTCCTCACTATTCTGTGAAATAGTATAATAATAAATGTAATGAGGACTCCATTGAGTGTGGATATTGTCTAGATGACAATATTTGTATTAAAACTCACAGCATATATTTTATCGTATTTTACACGACTATTGTATAATTAGTTTGTAATTGTATTTAGTACCATATATCTGGCGACCCAAGATGGGTGATGTATACCTATTTTTGGTGGCGTCACAGTTGGTATCAAAGCTTAGGGATATGATCCCTGGCTGAGATGTGAGGCAAGAACTAGGAGGGGAGATACGGGAAATTCCTTCGCTAGTATGACCTACCTAAGTTTATTTGGTATTTAATTAGTCGGTCAGAGTATAGAGATAATATGTGATATGTTAATTAACTCTTGTTTTGTGGCAGTGTTTGAAAATGGCAGCTGAAAATGTTAGCAATGGAGTGAATGAGACCATTGAGACACCTTTAATCACTAACCAGGTTAATGTGATGTCAGACGAAGAAGAAATTAGAGATATCTACGTGGTAAGTGAAGAACTAATAGTTGCACCCGAGCTAGTTGCAGAGGTAGTAGCTGAAAGTGAGGAAGAAGAGGAGCCTGGGGAGAATTGGTTAGAAGAAATTTATGATCAAAATTTAGTATTTCAAAATCGTATTCATGAGTTAGAAGAGCAAACTGAAGAACGGCAGGTGGTCGTGGGGCAAAGAGATGTAACAATTCAAAATTGTGTTACCCGATGTGCGATGCTTAAACAGAAGCACTCTTTGGCAGAGTATAAGATATTAGAGCTAGAATCTGAGAATGCTATGATCAAAGTTCTGATGAAAGAAGAAACAATGAACGAAGGAGAATAGATGATGCGTGGGTAAAAGCGCATGTGACGTAGATATTGTAGAAAAAGGCGTCCAGATCCAATAAGGCCAAAATAGATGAAATGGATTTTGTGGCGCCCCAAAATTAGGTATACATCACCCATCTTGGGTAGTCGGATACATGGTATGTAATTTAAATACTGACTTAATATAAGCATGGTATACAATACGACATAAAGCTGTGAGTTTGAATACAAATATTGTCTACTAGATATTATACAAACTCAAAAGGAGTCCTCATTACAATTATTATCACACTATTTCACGTAGAATAGTGAGGACTACTAATGCTATCCTCTCGGACCATTACTCCGCTTCCAGGCTCGTCCCGGCTATGTTCTCATTTCACGAAGAGAAAAAGTGAAAGAAAGGGTGAGCTCAACTAGCCCAAGAAGAAATATTATGACTAAGATAATGCAGAATAAATTATCAATAGCCTTCAATGAGTGTTAAAGCGATAAAATATAATAAACATCAAGTTTAAGCTGCGGTTGAACAAGCAATCCATTAAAAAGTCAAGTAGAAAATAAAATCTACTATCTTTTATGATTTAAAAGGTTTTTCATCAACATTATAAGTGAGACTCGACTTTAATAAATAATCCACATCATCGAATCACCCCCACTGCACTACGGCCGAGGATATTCTTTAGTATCACGACCACAATTATTCATGCACTTCTGGCCGAGAATAGTTGTGTATTCATTAATGGTCATGATCATGCCAACAAGCTGTCCATCGATGCACTACTGACCCTTTGAGGATTTTTATCACATCATTTGTAACATTACGGTCATGATTACACCGAATAGTCTCTGGTCATAATCATACCAAGTCCATCTATGCATTACTGGGGCCACGGATGATTTTCAACATAATATAAACATGAGGATGATGACAATGATATAAGAATTCAATAAAACAAGTTCAAGAATTATTTTATCCGGGAATTATTAACGTCAAATTATCAACACGATCATTGTTTTGTAGAGTAAAATTCAAGAATGATCGGAAGAATATTTCCATGAAAAGATCTTTGGATGAAACGCAAACATCGAGGATATTCCACTAATTTTATGGAGTATAGAAGTCAAAGTTTTAACCAACTGGGTATAATAAAGAATGGAATAACAAAAGAAATCACCATGCATGCGATAGGCGCTTTTGAGTGAGTTATTCCAATGAGAATAATAAATAACGGAACCGGTCCCGCGTAAAAAATGCAGACAGGATGTTCCAAGAATAATAATAAAAGCGGAACCAGGTTGATTGTAAAAACACACGATATGATGTTCCAAGCAGAATAATAATAAAAAGGCGGAACCGGTCCGGTGTAAAACACAGACATGGATGTTCAATGAGAATAATAGAAGAATGTCACCAAGTATAGGGTAGTGCCAGCGTATCTGAGTTATTCCAACAGAATAATAAGCAATGGAATAACAACAGTTCTCTTCATGAATAAGAAAGAATAACACCCCTTACGGGTACAACAAATAATATCCCTTACTTTTGGTAGGAGATTGAATACTGCAGTAGTGTAGTAACAAAATACTCTTCTTCTTTCTCTCTTATTCTCTCTATACTTTCTCTCTCTAAAGCTTGAATGAATTCGTGAAAAATAATGAAGCACTAGGCCTCTATTTATAGAAGATTTCTAGCTTAGCACCTACCATGTGAAAAGGCAAGTGGCTCGGCGGTGGTGATGTGAAAAGAAAAGTGGTTCGACGCCTGTAATGTGAAACGACAAGTGGTTTGACGCCTGTAATGTGAAACGGCAAGTGGTTTGACGTCTGGTAAAGGTAATTACTATTGGCGAAGGTAATTACTATTCACAAGGTAATTACTATTGTGAAGGTAATTACTATTGACGAAGGTAAATACTATTAACGAAGGTAAATACTATTGTGAAGGTAATTCTATTATTCACAAAGGTAATTACTATTGTGAAGAGACTCTTAGATGATGACATATGGGCCCCCATAAAATAATCAAACTTACCACAAACGCGTCTCATATGAGACTCTTTATATACATTAAGGATTGAATAAATATTACCACAAATCATTTTATTTTTAATCAACACATTTTTAATCTTTCAATAATTATTAATCATTTATAACTTGTCGTCTCGATTAATAATATAACATATTATCTGAGATGATCTTGTGACAATAATTGAATCGATAATATAAGAGATATGTCAAAACAATTCTTGTAGTAATAATTGAGCATAAATTTGAGTGACTTCTCACGTAAGCATCAATAATCAATCTGAGTGCTACTACTTATGCGACCCAGCGTATTCTTGTACTTTACCATAGGGTAGTTCAAGCAGTTTTAACGGTAACACCTCCGTAGTTAGTTTTTATAAAATATTTTTGTCGTTTTCTCAATCAAACAATAATTACATTGTGGGGTCCACTAATGATTGAGTAGTTATACGAATATTCCCTAACAAAAGAATATTCCCCAACCAAACGAATATTTTATAACAACTTGCATACTTTGCAAAATTTATAAATATTACCCACAACTATAACATTATATCAAATTTATTCCATAATATTCAAAAATAATATTTATAGAAAATTCATCTTTATTTATAATAGCTGGGGTCTTACAGATTTTGCTTTTTGAACAACAATTGGGAGAATCCAACATCGAATTCGGATTTACCCTGTGCAGAGCATTCAACCCCAATTCAATATGGATCGGAGAATAATGATTCAAATCATGGACCAGGAATGTGAAGAAGCACTTAAGGGTGGAATGTACCCTATATCAAAGTCAAATCCGGTAATTTAAGTGAGAGCGTTTGTCGAGGAACTCGAACGAAGTTATTACGGGTAAGTTAATGATAAACTCTTGTGAAGTTTATACCTTATTAGATATCAGTTCTACCCACTCTTTTATTTCTCCTACTTGCGCTCAATGTTTAAATTTAACTCCGGAGAAACTAGAATTTGATTTATCTGTTGAAACTTTGTTGGGAGAAACCTTCGTTACCTCCACTATTTATAAATCTTGTTTGATTCAAATCAACACTTTCACGTTACCTGTCGATCTTATCTCTTTGAAAATACTTGCATTTGATGTGATTTTAGGAATCGATTGGTTAACTACTCATCATGCTTTTCGTAAGGTTGTTAGCTTTCATATTCCTAACCAACCTGTTATACGAATTCAAGCAACATGTTGACAATTTGGAAGTTATTAGTTCTTGGATAATTTAATTCTTGAACTTATTTATTGAATTCTTAAATCATTGTCATCATCCTCATGTTTATATTTTGTTGAAAGTCATCTCTGGCCTGTAGTGCATAGATGGACTTGGTATGATTATGACCAGGGATTATTCGGTATAATCATGGTAGTAATGTTACAAATGATGTGGAAAAAGTTCTCGTTGGCGTAGTGCATTGATGGACAATTTTGGTATGATTATGGTTATGGATTCTCTTGACGAGGAGAAAAGATGAATTATTTTATGGCATGATCGGGGATAGTTGATGAAAATACAATTATCTTTGGCCGTAGTGCATGGATAATTCGTGGTCGTGATCTTAAATAATATTTTTGGCACGTAGTGCAGGGATGAATTGATGATGTGGATTATTTATTGAGCTGAGTCTCAGCGATTAAAGTGATAAAAAACTTTTTAAATCATAGAAGATGGTAGATTTTATTCTCTATTTGACTCTTCTAATGGATTGCTTGTTCACCGCATGATTAAACTTGATGTTTGTTATATTGTATCGGTTTAACAACTTTGTTGAAGGCTAACGATAATTTATTCTGCATTATCTTAGTCATAATATTTCTTTCTGGGCTAGTTGAGCTCACCCTTTCTTTCATTGTTCTCTTGAGAAAATGAGAGCGTATTTGGGACTAGTCGGGGAACGAGTGATGGTCCTAGATGGTGCATTAGTAGTCCTCACTATTACGTGAAATAGTGTAATAATAAATGTAATGAGGACTCCATTGAGTGTGGATATTTATACAGATGACAATATTTGTATTAAAACTCACAAACATATGTTTTGTCGTATTTTACATTTATTGTTGTATAATTAGTTTGTATTTGTATTCAGTACCATGTATCTAGTGACCAAAGATGGGTGATGTATACCTATTTTTGGGGGCGTCACAGTTATCGATTCAGCCTAGACAATTACACTCCAACTCGCAATCGCAACAATTCAATTGCAAGAAACTCGATAAAATAGCCCTGTAACTTCGGGAGAAGAGGTGCCTCCTCACAAAAAAAAATCACAATGACTAGACCCGAATGACTGTGTTGGGAAAACAAATATATTTGTATTTAATATAATTTTATTTTTTCCTCTCGGCAAGAATATTAACGTGGTATATTCATTTAGTCAAAACGGACAAGAAATGAATGAGAATTTTAGGTTCAAAGTACCCTATTTGCACATAAATGGGATAAATAACGTTTTAGTCCTTTGTCTTTAGAATTAGGTTTTTTCATTGTAGTTCTAGATTTTTTTTTATTACAATCGAATAAATTGTACTTTCAAAAAAATTATAAAATGGTCATTCGAGTCCAAAAATTTAATAGAAATCTTACATTATGCATATTAACTAGATTATTTTCTTTGGCGTGGCAGATTATTTCTCGACGTGGAGGGCATAAGGCTTGCCTTAAAATTTTATTAAAGAAAATGTTGTTACAAGTGTTGAACTCAGGACTCCCCAAACTATAAACCTTATATTCCAACAAAAACCTACTGGACCAACTACCTATTATGCTATAATTTATGTACTAGGAATTGTAATAATAATAATTATAATAATTATTATTGTAGTAATAATAATAACTTTTAAATTATTAAAATAATAATAATAATAATTAAAATTTTAAATTATCAAGTTTTAAATTTTGTCAAAAACTAATAAAATAAATGAAAAATATATTTATTATTTTTGTAATTAATATCAAATAAATTTTTGTTTAATTATTTACAATTTATTTTTACTTTTACATGCAAATAATTTTTATCAAATAATTTTTATTGTAATTTAAATTTTATCCAATAATTTTAATTTTAAAATTATACAAAATTTAAATTTTATAATTTAATTTAATCAAATTTAAAAATAATAATTTTTATTAAAAAGAGAAGTAAAAAAAACATCCAATAACATCTCTTTTTCCTTCCATGTTTTAATATACAGAAAATTGATTTTTTTAGGAATATTGATTTACTGTTCATCTTCTTCTTCGTTAAGAGAGAGAAAGCGACGGCAACGTTTTATATTCTTAGATAAAACTCAGGGGTGGAGTGGTTATTCCTTTTATCTCTACATGGTCAAATCTCTCCCCTCTTTCTCTCTTATTATTATAATTATTATTTTAATAATTTAAAAGTTATTATTATTACTACAATAAAAATTATTACAATTATTATTATTAAAATTCCTAGTACATAAATTCTAGCATAATAGATAGTTAGTCCAGTGATTTTTGTTGGAATATAAAGTTTATAGTTTGGGAGGTGCAGAGTTCAATGACATTAGCAACATTTTTTTAATAAAATTTTAAGCAAGCCTTATGCCCTCCACGTCAATAAATAACGGGTCACGTCCAAAAAAATAACGGGTTAATATCTGATGATCGGCATTTCCGTTAAATTTTTGGACGAAAATCGAACGGAATGATCATTTTGTAATTTTTTGAAAGTACAATTATTCGATTGTTACAAAAAAAAAATTCGATAACTACAATGAAAATCAGACCCTAATACAGTAACAAAAACGTTATTTATCCCGTACATAAATTAAGTAGTTTAGTTGGTGTAAAATGTTCGCCCCACATAGAAAGTTTATGCGGGAGATGAAAGGTTAATATATATATATATCCGTAATTTGCACTAAGGGAAGGGCCCAAGGGGCACCTCATTGTTATGGAAAGAAAAGAATCTAGGTAAGTATGAGCTTGTGGGTTTAACCTGCGCATCCGCCCGTCCGTCCAGGCCAAGGTCCGTGGGTTGTGGGTTCTTTGAGTCTTGAGATATTTATTTTTGTCCAACTGGTTGTGACTCTTTGAATGGAAGTTTTGACATGACTATTCTCAAAATACATGGCTATTCTGAAAAGGCATTTCAATTCCTATATAAGAATAGTCTTCCTCCCCATTTTATATATATATTTCAATTCATTTTTCATTCATTAAAAGTAAGAGAGAGTAATCAAATATTTCATTGAAGTGATTCTTGTGAGAGTCGAAAACCTTTTCATTTTGAAAAGTAGACGTCAATTGTTTTAGCACCGATAACCGAGACGAAATCTGCTTTAAGGAGACACTGTCCAACAATCAACTTTGTTTTAAATGTTTGTCAATTATATTTAATAAATCATTATTATAACATTATTTATATAATACTTCTGTTTATTTTTATTAAAAACACATTTCTACAAAATCCTAAGACAATGTATGCAGGTTCAAATTTCTTTAATAACACTTTATTTATGCCACTAAATGCTCTCAAATACAATTTATGAGATCAAAAAATATTTTTTTAAGTCTCAAACCACTCCGCCAAACTGATGATGAATAGAACAACAATTTTGTTGTCTTTCTTTTTTGCTTCTGTTAACGCCAAGTTTCGCCGGCGCGTCCAATTACAAAATCCACGCGCTAGAACCTACACAATAACAGATCACACGGAAGCTTGACGGCTTGTGCCGCCGGGGGATAGCTCCGGTGTGAGAGGGATAGCTCCGGTTTGAGAATGAGTACAGGCCGTTCACAAGGTTTAACAATAGAGGCTAAGTGTTTAGTGCTCAAAATAGGTATTACCTGTTAATTGTAACTTTGGCCTTGTATTTATAGTACTCACCACCCTAGAATCCTCTCCGAGTCGGATTAGGACTCCTAGCTACGGTAGTTACCATAACTTGGGTCCAACACAATCTCCTTAAAAGGTGCAAGTAGAATCCAACCCAACCACTACCTTTGGAGTTACCTTATTCAAGTATAGTTAGGAACCCGGGACTATACTGCAGTGAGCCCTTGTCATGCAGCCCAAACGATCCCACCATCAGGTCTAGTTCTCAGCCCAAAGGACTCGAAGACCCGACCCCGAACTCCACACGACAGGGCACAGTTTCGGCCCGAAGGACTCGGAAGCCGACCCCGAAAGACATCCCCTAAGGTGAGGCTCCGGCCCAAAAGGACTCGGACGCCGACCCGAACACCTCCAACTTCACCATAGGCTTCGGCCCAGTGGACGCATAAAGCCCTTCTAATGTCAGGCCTTCGGCCCACACGAAGGTCGGCAAAATGCTCCCGAACATTGCCCCCCAGTCTCTGATTATAACATATTTATAATTAGAGACTTGAAAGGTCAGGTAATCGAAAGGTCATGACAACTAATGATGAGCTGTCTGGGGAAGCCAAACGGTCTGTCCTCGTTACTCGAAACGTTGCACGCCTTTTTACGCCTGGTCCCACCTTGGGCATTTAATAGCCTCCCTTGGGTATCGTGAAGAAACACCTATAAACCCCCCCTTCCATTAATCACTGTCACTTTTCCAGACTCCTCAATCTCCAAAATTTCTGCTAAAGTTTTTCGGCGAGGCGATTCCCGGCAAGCTCATATCTTCTCCAATACTTCACCGATTTTGTCTACTCTGCCCACTTTTAAACTTTGTTTTTGTCCATTTTCTTCCCAAAACCCCTCATTTGTGTCTCATTCCCTTCAATTTCAACGCCAAATGGTTGATTCTAGCACTCCTCCGACTAATGAGCCAATTCCTCCCTCCGTCACCACCGGCGATCTAATCCTGGTTGAATTACCAATTGCTCCTTCCGATGACCCTTTTTCTTAAGTACTCCCTACCCCCATCAGTGCCAAGGCCAAAATCCACAACGCCTACCACTCTGAGACATAGTTCTCCCATATCAATACCCCCTCTTCCATTACACCCTCTCAAATTTCCGACATCCGAACACTTTTCAACATTCCCCAAGAATAGAAGCTTCGGGCCCCAAAACCCGATGAGAAAATGTTTTGGAGGCCCGAATGTGAATGGGTGGCCGTCCCCCTATATCTTCTGAAATATGGGGTTCGGTTCCCACTTCACGAATTCATCTCTTCCTTCCTTTCTATCGCGGGAATCGGGTTTGCACAGCTCGTGCCGAACTCGTACATCCACCTGGTCGCCTTCATTTCTTTGTGCCAGGAACTCGGGATCACGCCTGGCCTCGACTTCTTCTTCGCCCTCTTCACCGTAACCGGTTTGAAAGAACCAGGCTTGAAGCAATTAAACAAAAGGCCCTCCCGAACCGTTCCTGTCAAAACCCCTTCGAGTAACAAGGGTTGGCACGACAAGTGGTTCTTCGCTGAGAGGAACCGACCTCGTCGCTCCTTGATGGGCCCATCCCGAGGATCCCGTAGCAAGGTGTCCAAGTTCACGAAGGATCGGTAGATGCCTTCAAATCATTCTACAAGAGGTGGAGCAAAATCGAATAGAATCTGACTGCCTTGTCCAATGAAGCCTAGTTATACAAACACGGCTGTAAGTACCTCCCTTCCCCCTGTTGACTTCCCTTCTTTATCCCCTGATATTTTATGTCTGTATTCGGTTCTCTTTTATGCAGTGACAATTTTCAAGCGGAAGAACCCTTTGAATCCTTAACTCCTCTCCCATCACCATCGAACCGATCCGCCTTCCAGTCACCGACGCGTGAGGGTGAGGAAGAAACCATCATCGATAGTGGAACTTTCAACCGGTTCCACCGGCCCTGACCCAAACCACTTCCACCAAACCCGCCACCAAAAATCTTACGAAGATGAGTCGAGGGAGAAAAAGACTATTAAAGAAAATCAAGAAGCCTTCCGCCAAAGCTCCCGCCAAATCCATTAACCCAATACCCCCAAAATCGACTCCTCCTCCACCCCCTACCCAAGCCGAGGTGATCGTGGACTCGGAAGATACTGAAGAGGAGCGCCTCGAGCCCCGATCCAAAAAACCACGACTCGCCGACAACCCCGAACAACCACATCCCGAACAACAAATTGTGGAGGCCGACCCCCTGCTTGCCACAACTCCCACTTCCCATGCGAGTTCTTCTCAAGGGACGCCGACCACTTGTTGGCCGAAGAGTTCCTCAGAAGTTTTTCCATTCAACCTGTTCGACCATTTCAAGCTTCCGGTGACGACACGAGCAGTTCGAGGACTTACTTAGAAGAATATCTGGTGGCATACGTCCGAGCTCAGTGCCAGGTAAACCCCAAGTTGGTTAACTTCTCTTGTAAGTTTATAATTTGATTTGATGTAAGAATCGATACATGTGTTTGTTGCGAGGCCAACGCCCATTATTTCTAAGCCATCCTCCTCCTGCTTGAACCACTAAAAAGGAGGTTCAAATTTGGGAGCGGATGTCTTTCTTTGCTTGAAGGTCCAAAGCTGAACTTCGGACTTGAAGAAGGAACGGGATCTCCACGCTGAGACCCGTAATAAGGCAACCCGAGCTGAATGTCATTCTGAGGAGCTCGAGAAGAAATACGCATCACTTCTGGAGGAGAGGGATCACCTGTCCGGGGAGGTCGAGGATCGGGGAAAAGGTCATCGGCGCCACTTTCGGAGAATTTTTACGACATGATGGCCAAAATAGTGCAAGTTATCGGAGAACATTTGGTTTATCCATTTGAAAGCCAACTCCCTTGGGAGAAGCTCTCCGAGGCCAAACAACAGGTGATTGCCGAGTATGAAGAGTCCGAAGTCTTGAATGATAAAGTCATGGCTCAATTTGCTGAAGGGTATGAGGCTTATCGTGAAAAGGCTCGGGCCAAACTAACTGCTGCTGGGCTCGATGCCTCCATCCTTGATTCCTCCGACGAAGAATCTGAAGCTGAGGATGACCCTCCTCCTGAATAAATATTGTTAGGTCTTGTAATTTTTTTTTTGTATTTTTCCATTTTCTTTTGTACTTCGCCCGAATCGTAAGCGATTGGGTTGTGTAAAAATTTCCAAGTATAAATGAAATAGAGTATTTTTGTTTATGAATTTTTGTAATCAGTTTTACTTGGGACTTATCTCGATCAGTGGTATCTTTCCGAACCTCTTGATCGGGTAATGCCCGAAGCTTGTCTAAATCAAAAAATTTACAGTTTTCTCGGTCAGTTATACTCGTGACTTATCTCGATCAATGGTGTCTTTCCAAACCTTCTGATCGGATGGTGTCCGAAGTTTGTTCGTTCGAGTATTAAGATTCATATGAATATAGACGAAGTTAAGCATATCCAAAGAAAACTTTCATTTATTTCATTTAAGATTGAAACAGTTACAAGGATAAAGAAAAGAATAACATAACCATTACTGGTAAAATTTTCTAAGTCTCCCAGCATGCCATGTATTCTTTACTTCCGAACCATCCATTGCTCGAAGCCAGTATGTACCTGGCTTTGGCACCTCTACCAACTCATAAGGTCCCTCCCAATTAGGCATCAGCTTGTCAGTGTTCTGGGGGGTTGATACCTCCGACTCCTGGAGGACCAAATCGCCTACTGCAAACCTCCTCGGCTTCACCTTTTGGCTGATGTAGGATGGTGCTGTTCTGCTGACACTTGGGACACCTTCTGACAAATTCCTTGGCATCCGTGTAGATAGTCGGCCAGTAATACCCTGCCTCAAAATCTTATGTGCCAGTGACTTGGCCCCCATGTGATCCCCAAAGATCCCTTCATGTACTTCCCGAAGCGTATAGTCCGCTTCTGACGGAGTTAAACATTTGAGTAGAGGAGAACTGAAGGCCCTTCGGTACAGATCTTCGTTAATGAGGACGAAGTTTGAGCTTCGATGCTTGATTTTCCTTCCAAGGATTCGATCTGACAGTAGAACCCCGTCTGCAAGGTACTTGACATACGGTGTGAGCTAGCAGTCGAGCCGGTCCAAAGCTAGCACATCTGTCTTTGGAATACTTGGTCGTTCTAAAACCTCCAGATATACCGATCCGTTGAAGGAACTTGCTTCGGTCGTTGCCAACCTGGCAAGGGCATCTGCTACTGTATTATCTGACCGGTCCACCCCCTGACAACTGTGTGATGTGAAGTACGTGAGCTTATCTTTCACCTCGGCTAGATATTTTGCCATTCTTGCCCCCCCCCCGAGCCTCATACTCCCCCGATAATTGCTCGACCGCCAGCTGCGAATCACTGTAGATGACCAACTTCTGTACTTCTCAGCTTCGGGCCAACTCTATCCCTGCTAGGATGGCCTCGTACTCTACTTCGTTATTCGTGGCCTTGAACTGAAATTAGATCGCCTGCTGGACTTTGAACCCTTCGGGACTTGTCAGAATGACCCCTACTCCACTGATGTTCGAATTCGATGATCCATCCACGTACAACGTTCACGAGGTCGGCCCTTGTTGAGTTTCGGCCACCATGTTTACATTTGGTTCCGTGAAAGAGAATTCCATGATGAAGTCTACCAATGCCTGACCCTTGATTGCTGTTCGGGGATGATATTCTATGGCAAACTGTGTTAGCTCCATCGCCCATGCTGCTAGTTGTCCTGACACCTCCGGCTTATGCAATATTTTCTTTAACGGCTGGTCCGTATATACCACCACCACCCGACCTTAGAAATAATGTCGAAGCTTCCTACTTGCAATGATTAGGGCATACGTGAATTTTTCCAGGTTCGAGTATCTTATTTCTGCATCTCGAAGGACATGGCTGACGTAGTATACCGAGAACTGTTTTCCTCCTTTGTCTCTCACCAACGCCGCCCCTCGCTTCGCCGTTGTGCTTTGCGATTAAGTATAAATATAAGGGTTCAGAAGGATTGGCTTCATCAAGAATGGTCTTTGAAGACAAATATTTTTTGATCCCTTGGAACGCGTCTTCGCATTCCGACGTCCACTAAAAATTTTTCTCAATCTTCGGCCCCTTGAAAGTGTCAAAAAAGGGTAAACATCTTTCGGCTGACCTTGACACGAATCTCGAAAGGCAATTTATCCTACGTCGACCTCGCACATCTTTGAATGTCTTTGGAGATTTCATGTCTAAGATCGCTGAAATCTTCTCTCGGTTGGCTTCGATTCCCCTTTTCCTGACCAAGTATCCTAGAAATTTTCCTGAACCCAAACCGAAGGTACATTTGGTCGAGTTCGGTCTCGGCCATGTTTCTTCTTGTTTTAAGCGGTCTTCTAGGTCTTCCAAATGATCACGGACTGACATGCTTTTTACGATCATGTCGTCCACGTACACTTCCATACTTCGGCCCAGCTGCTTTCTGAATACGAAGTTCATCATACGTTGATAACTTGCCCTTGCGTTCAGCAACCCGAATGTCATCTTCCGATACGCATATATAGCCCGATGAGTGATGAAGCTTGTCTTCGGGATGTCATCCTTGTACATCAAAATTTGGTGGTATCCCGAGAAGGCGTCCATGAAACTTAACATTTCATACCCCGAAGTGGCATCAATCAGCTGGTCTATGTTGGGTAGAGAATAGAAATCTTTTGGGCATGCCTTATTCAGGTCTGTGTAGTCGATGCACAATCTCCACTTCCCATTTTGCTTCTGAACCAATACCACATTCACCAGCCATTTGGGATAGTCGATCTCGAAGATGAATCCCGCCTCCAGCAGTTTCCCAATCTCTTCATCTATGATCCTCTGCCTTTCCGGGGCGAAGATCATTATTTTCCGTATCACTGGCTTTCTCTTCGGGTCTGTATGCAGCCTATGCAGCGCTACAGATTCGCTTACCCCTGGCATATCGCTAGGCTCCCAAGCGAAGATATCAGCATACACCCGAAGTAAATCCACCAGACCTGTTCGTAGAGGTTCTGTTAATCTTGCCCCAATTTTGATCAGTTTTTCCGGATTTGCAGGTATCAACTCCACATCTTCTGTCTCTTCTGCCGGCAGTGTCATTGGTTCAGTACTGCTCTTAGTGAATGGCTCTATCTCAATGGCCATTGTCTATTTCTATTTGCTGACCCCGACCCCTGAGGAAATCAAGGTATTCTGATAAAACTTTCGGGCAATGTCAAGATCCCCTTTTACCTTCCCGATCCCGTTCGGTGTTGGAAACTTGATTTTGAAGTGAGGTATAGACGTCACTACTTGTAATGCTGCTAATGTTGGTCTCCCCAGGATGGCGTTGTATGCCGAATGTATCTGTACCACGAAGAATCTGACTAAGACTTCTTACTGTTGAGGGGTTATACCGAACCTAACTGGTAGCTCTATCGTTCAAACACGCACGCGTGTCGCCTTGAAAGCAAGTATAACGAACCCTCTCCTCCCAATTCCATCTTCTTTCCTTCCAGATCCATCCCTCGATAGGTATGCGTGTAGAGTATATCGTGAGGGACTGTTATCGATCATCATCCTTTTCATGTCTCTTGGCCCGACACATGCGATTATTACCAGTGCCCCATCATGTGGTTCAATATGGTCAGTAGGATAGTCTTCATCCGAGAAAGAGATGGATACTCCTAAATATGCCCTATCCTTTACGGGCGATGAACAATATATCGACAACCTGACCTCGAGATACCCGGCTCCTCTTCCATCGGTTATCGCCCACCCAAACCCGCCCGATATCACATCAATAACCCTTGGGCTTGTGTGGGTGCGGTTGCGGGTATGCTTCCCAGTCGGATCCTGATTCTCCTCCCGGGATTTCGAACCTTCTCGAAACAGACCACATCTTGCTGTTGCCCATTATGGACATTCTTCTCTATTAGATCTTTCAGGTTGTTGCATTCCTCCGTCGTATGCCCCCGACACTGATGATATGCACAATATTTGTCCCGACCCGCTTCGGGATCGCTTGGCATGGTTCGAAAAAGGGCTTGTTCCGCATCTCCTACAGTATTTTAGCCCGGTCCGTGTTGAGGGCAGTGTAGACTTTGTTGACATTCTTGTTTGGGAAAGGTGGCCGTCCGCTGCTCGACCCTCCCCCATTGTAGTTTTTCTTACTGTAATTGTCCGACCTCCCCAGATTATCTGACTTCTGATAACACTGCTTATCTCGATCCTTGGACTTCTCATAAGATTGGGAGTGCGGGTTGAAGTTCCCCATCGCCTTCTCTATTGTTATGTGACCCTCGGCTCGGTGGAAAGCTTCTGTCAAATCAGCCGGAGGGTTGATCACCAAATCCTTCATCAACTTTGTCGACTTCCGATGTCCGGACCCGGTAGTGAAAAAATCCCAGTCTTGGGGAGTTTAACTCGCTACTCAAACCCACGACCTCTCAAAACCTTTTGACGATCTTGTCCTGAGCTTTTCGTCCGATTTTTTTATCGACTGCATGAGGGCCTTTGTGATCTTTCCTCGCCTTTTGTTACTCCCGAACTAAGCATGGAACTTTTCCCGAAGGTCACTCCAGGAGTTGATTGACCCCGCTGCCAAGGTCCCCATCCATTCTCAGGCGCTCTTTTTCAGAGTGGTAGCGAACATGTGACATTTGGCAAAGATCCGAAAGTGTCCGTAATCGTCATCGATCTATCGTGCCGTCCGAAAGTGGTCATCGGATCCCAACCCGTTATAGGTCTCCATCGGAGGCATCTTCTTTTTGGGATCGGCTGTCACGTTGTTGATTTCGGGGGAGAAGGGCGACCCTATGCAAGCCATAGGCACCCCCATCGAGTTCTTTGCCAACAACAATTTTTCCAATTCTGCCACCCTTCGAGCGAGGGGTCGGACTCTTCCTTATGGGGGGACGATCGGGGTCTGTCCCGCCCATGTTCAGGAGTCCCGTCCCTCCTCCTCAGTCCCGACCTGCCTGGATGTTATGATCGTCGCTCTGCTGAACGGCTCCTCCTCCGGCTTCGGCCATCCCTCGAGCGGCTTCGATGCCTACTCCTTTCCTTATCTACTTCTCCCCGTCGGGGTGACCGGGATCGGTTCCGATGCCTACGTCTTTTTGAGGATGCCTCCTGTTCTCCAGCTATATTAGCCATCTGCCGCTCGAGTTCGTCTTGTTGAAGACGCAGGGCCATCATGGCATCTTTGTTCTGCTGCAGGATAAACTCTCTTTGATCCTGACTGCCCTTGCCTCGACCTTTTCCATGCACCTCCAGTGCCCGTGAGTGATTCTCGTCTACCCGACTAGCCTGGTTAGGGGTACGCTGGCCATCATGGAAGAGTCTTCGCCGAGGGGAGGCACGCGGTTCCACCTGATCTACATGGATTCTGAAACCCAATCTGTCTTTCACCGACCCTCTCACCTGGGTGGTCTGGTGTATTTTGGCCTTTTCGGGTCGAAACAAGATACTCCATGCTCATGTAGCCTCTTCTAGGAAAAAGTCGATTGTGATTGATTAAGCACTATCCCCTCCTTCTAGAGACAATGTTAACGCCAAGTTTCGTCGGAGCGTCCAATCACAAAATCCACGCGCTAGAGCATGCACAATAACAGATCACACGGAAGCTTGACAACTTGTGCCGCCGGGGGATAGCTCCGATGTGAGAATGAGTATAGGTCGTTCACAAGGTTTAACAATGGAGGCTAAGTGTTTAGTGTAAGACCCCAACTTATTATTAATGAAATTTAATTTTCTCTATTTATTATTTTGAAATAATAAGGGTTGATTTGATTAATGTGGATAGTTATGGGTAAAATACGCAAATATTTCAAAATAGACAAGTGGTTATAAAATATTCATTGTTGTCGGGGAATATTCGTTTGGTCGTGGAATATTAGTACTGTCGGGGAATATTAAATGCGACAGTAGCGACAATGTGTGGTCCCCATAACTGAAAGCGATTGGATGAAGAAAGCGACAAATATAAGTTGTTTAAAAATAACTTGGCGTAGTTATTACGTTAATATCTATTAAAATACTCGGTGGTTAACACACAAGTAGCACTGCGGTATTACACCAATTATTGATTCTTACGTAAGAAGGCACTACTCAATAATGGTTACGATAATTCTTGATTAGTATTTTATTTTATTGATTTAATAATTCTTTGCGTTGATATTTTATATTCTTTGTTGTTTTGATAATTGTCATTACACAAGTATTTTTCATTATCGAAGCAATAATTCATATTATCTGAATAATATTATTAGATAACATTATTGGCAATGTCTAGAAAGTTCATTTAAGGAGAGGTTTGGTCACCTAATTGCTGACGATGAAGGAGAAATTCTTATTGGAAAGCCCCTCTTTCCAGGAGGCTATACAGTTGTTAATATTGTGATTCTGTAATATTATTTGTGAATAATTAATTATTGATTCATATGATGAGAAAAATATTGATTTTATGTGGATATAGATGGAGAAAATTTTTAATGTGACAATTGTTGAAAATTGAAATTTTATCTTTTTCTGATAAAATAATTCATTTAAATATATTATTATATTTTAATAATATAATAATGGTGATATTTTTACAACGAATGTGGGATATATGAGTATACGAGGAGGAAGAGTATTTTTGTTGCAATAAATGTTTAAAACATGTTAAACATGTCGGTGGACCCCATTTATTGACTGAAATTTGATTATAGCCTGTAAAATCGTCCGTTTGTGGATTTCGGTCAATTCCTATTTGGAATTTGGAAAAACTTTCTTCTGCAAAGTTGTAGAGAATTGAATTTCCTATAAAAAGTCGCGAGATTCGAATTTTCTGACAAAAGGGCTATTTATTGTGAATTATTGAAGTTCCGAAGCTCCGAAATAATTGATTTTTGGAAGTTTAAATTATTTTAAATTAGAAAAACGTTTTTTCTTACTTTTTCTAGAAGGTGGCATGTGCTTATTGAGCTGAAATCAGATTTCAAGAGTGGCGTAGGAATTTTGATATATATAATAATATTAAATTAAATTTTCTGCTTTGGTGTTCTAAGCAATTTCTATAAATCGGGTCTTGGGTTAGAATTGAAAATTACACCAAAAGCTGAAGTTTTCTCTCTATATTATCGGCGTATTCTTGTGAGTATTTTGAGTATACTTTGAGTATTGCTATATACGGCAAGTTCAAGTCATAGCTTTATATCCTGTTTCAATTTAAAATCTTGTCTTTGTGAGGTAAGGGATATTATTTTTTTCGTAATGATATTATTTCTTCAATATCATTATGTTGAAATATTGATCTGAAGTTTTTATCAAATTTGAAACTTTTGGTGTGGGAGTTACTTATTCACGTATCGGCCTTATTCACGTATCTGATCTTATTCACGAATCACTAAAGACTTTATTCATCGAAAAATGAAAAATTTTTTTTTCGTCAAAATATCTATTCGGATACTAGCTTTGATTGTATCCATGTTTTGATCATTCTTGAATTTTACACCACTATAATTATTTTTGAGGTATTTTTGGACATGGATAAAACAAAGTACGAATCCTTAATCCTTAATCCTTGTCGTTTTGTTTCCTTTGGATTCGTTTCTTTAAAAATATTTTTCATCATCCTCGGTCTTAAATGATGATATTATTGAATATCTTTGGCTGTAGTGCAAAGATGAATGATTTTGAAGAATATCTTTGGCCCGTAGTGCAAAGATGAATAGGTGTTTAGATGAACATGATTAGTGATGAATATCTTTGGCTGTAGTGCAAAGATGAATATTTGATTCGGATATATATTGATTGATGTTACGGGGATAAAAGATAGATGATGAACTTTTAAATTCATACATAGAAGATAGTAGTTTGCATTCTCTACTTAACTCTTCTAATGAATTATTATTTCATTGCGAATATTGATTTAAAATTTGTTGTCTATTGTATTCTATTAGATTTTTCCTGTTGAAGACTAACGATAATTTGTTGTATATTATCTTAGTCATAATATTCTTCTTTGGGCTAGTTGAGCTCACCCTTTTCCTTTTTGTTCCATTTTTCTTTTCGTGAGGCGAGAATATAAGCGAGTGCAATTGGGGTATGGAATGAAAGTTCTAAAGAGAGTTTTTTAGTAGTCCTCACCATTTTTGTAAAATAATGTATCAATAAATGTGATGAGGATTTATCCGAGTATAGATATTATCTAGAAGATAATATTTGTATACAAACTCACGATTTTATTGTTGTAATAATAAAGTTGTAGTTGTTTACGTACCATGTATTGACAACTAAGAATGGGTGATGTATACCTATTTTGGGGGCGCCACGGTTGGTATCGAGCTTAGGGATATGATCTCTGGCGGAGATCGGGGAATAGAATTAGGAGGAGAAGAAAGAGTAAATCCTTCGCTAGTGTGTCCTACCTAAGCTTATTTGTTAGTTGGTCGATTATATAAGGATATTATGTGATATATTGATTTCCTTAATTAACCCTTATTTTATGACGGTATTTGAGAATGTCGGTGAGAATATTAACAATAGAAATGAGAGGCGTGGAGACGCTTTGTACTCACCACAAGGAGGAGAACGTGCAATGATGGCAATGTTACTCATGTGAACAACACCATTGGCGAGATGATGAGCGAGGGGATGTTTAGAAGCTTTTTGCGATTCATGCAAAATCGCAGACGAGGAGACTTCGTGTTCAAAATATAGGAGGAAATGATAGCAATTCACGGGTTGTCACAACCATGCAGATTCAAAGAGTTGGGACCACGAATTTAAGGGAAAGCCAGATCCGATCATGGCGGAAACATGGGTCAAGCAAATTACCAAGATATTCGATGTCTTGGGATGCACGGAGAAACGAAGGTTCCATTTGCCACCTTTATGTTCCGTGGCGAGGCGGACTCTTGGTGGGAGTCGTGAAGCGTACCCATCGGTACGCTTTCAAAGATGTCTTGAGAGCGTTTCAAAAACTATTTAATGACAAATACTTTCACGAAAGTGTTCGTCGTATGAAGGAAGTGGAGTTCATCGATTAGAAAAAAACAACATGGCGGTGTCTCAAAGACGAGGCGAAGTTTGCGAGTTATCCGGTTTGCACCTCATTTGGTGGAGAATGAGGAACGATGATGGCGGATGTTTACGAGAGGTTTGAAACCCGGCATACGACAATATCTCATTTCTCATAAATTTTCTCTCTATTCGGATGTTGTTAATGAGGGCTCAATTGTTAGAAGCGAGATAACGAGTATGTTCAATGAGGGACCATAACCGAGGATCGTCTGCGAGAGATAGCGGTCAGCGAATGAATAATGATAACCGGCGGAGAAAAAAGCAGATGGACAAAAATGGTAACCACTCGGTGGTAATCATGGCTATGAAAATAGAAGAAGCGAGTCATGAGAAGATTTTAAAAGAGGAGATTTAACAACGACCATGTGAAGACGACGGTCTTGCGTGATGGCCCGGTTCTAAGGGATGAGAAACGACCACCGGTCATATCTATAAATGCGGAAAGAGGGACATATCGATCCAAAGCGTCCACAACAGATTCAAGGTATGCTATAATTGTGGAAAGGAAGGACATATCGCTCGAGATTATGCGATGTAGCGAAACCTAGTTCAATGGGGACGGTGACTCAAAAGACTATCGAGAAAAGTCAAAGTCAGCGGTTCGGGAAGGCGTTTGTTGTGATTTGGTCAAAATGCGAGGAACCCAAACGAGGTGATCACGGGTAAGCTATTTATAAATTCTTGGGAAGTTTATACCTTACTTGATACGGTGTTACCCATTCATTTATCTCTCTTGCTTGTGCTCAGCGTTTAAACTTGACTCGGAGAAATTAGACTTTGACCTATCTGTGGAAACTCGTTAGGAGAAACTTTCATCACATCCATTGTTTATAAATCTTGTTTGATTCAAGTTGGCACCATTACCTTACTGTTGACCTTATCTCTTTAAAGATACTTGCTTTTGATGTTATTTTAGGGATTGATTGGTTAATTACTCATCATGCCAAAATTGATTGTTTTCGTAAGGTTGTTAGTTTTCATATTCTAACCAACTCGTTGTTATGCAATTCAAACAACTAAACCATTAAAATCAATCAACTTTGTCATATCTAATCATAAAGCTATTCGTTTATTGAAAAAGCGGATGTCAAGCTTTCTTAGCCCATGTTATGGATTTGAATAAAGACACGTCAAATTTGAATAATATTCTGTTGTTATTGACTTTCCGACGTATTTCTGAAGAACTTCACGGTCTACCCTAGAGCGTGAAGTTGAATTCTTTATTGATCTTGAACACAGTACAAAGCCCATTTCTAAAACCCCCATCGAATGGCTCTATTGAACTTGAGGAGTTAAAGGTCTAACTACGAGGAATTGTTGGACATCGGTTTTATTCGTCTAGTACATCTCCTTGGGGTGCTCTGTTTTATTCGTAAGAAGAAAGATGTAAGTATGCGACTTTGTATTGACTATCGGGGAATTGAACCATGTCACCATCGAGAATAGGTATCCTCTACCTCGTATTGATGACTTGTTTGACCCGATTCTGAGGGCACAATTCTTTTCAAAAATCGATCTTCGTTAGGATATCATCGGTGAAGATTAGAAGGCGAGGATATTCCAAAGCGCCTTGAGAACTCGGTATGGGCATTATAAATTCTTAGTCGTGTCTTTCGGACCGACTAATGCTCCTGCTTGACTTTCATGGATATGATGAACCAAAGTATTCAAGGAATATTTGGATCGGTTTGTTGTTGTCTTTATTGATGACATCTTCATATATTCTAAAAGTCGTGAAGATCATGAGCACCATTTGAAATTTGGTACTCAAAGGCTTCGTGAAAACAAACTATATGCCAAATTGAAGAAATGCGAGTTCGGCGAGGAAGTAGCATTTCTTGGGCCGCGTGGTGTCAAAACATGGAGTATCAAGTGGACCGGCGAAGATTGAAGCAATCAAAGTTGGGAACAAACCAAAAGTCGGTGATGAAAGTACATAGCTTTACGGTTCAATTTGGTTATTATCGGAGATTCGTGGAAGGGTTTTCTCGAATCGCTACTCCATTAACTCAAATTTAACTTTCGGAAGGATACAAAATTCGTTTGGAGGCGAACAATGCGAGAAGGGTTTCAAGAGATTAAGAGGAGACTTATTTTCGGCTTTTGTTCTAACAATACCATCTGGTTCGGATGGATTTGTTATCTCTGGCCGATGCTTCGGGCAAAGGGTTAGGATGTGTTCTCATGCAGCGTGGAAAAGTCATAGCTTTATGCCTCGCGATAACTTAAAGAATATGAGAGGAATTATCCTACTCATGATCTAGAGTTAGTAGCGATCGTTTTTCGCTAAAGATATGGAGGCACTATCATATGGGGAGAAAGTGGAGATATATTCGGACCATAAAAAGCCTTAAATATTTCTTCACTCAAAAAGAACTCAACATGCTGGCAATGACGTTGGCTCGAGCTATTAAAGACTACGACCACTTATTGATACCATCCGGAAAAGCGAGCGTGGTAGGCGTGGCGTTGAGTAGAAGATCATATGTAGGAATGAGTGCGATGATGTCAAGTATATGCGTAGAGCCGACTTTAATAGAAAAAGTTAAGGTTGCTCGAGCCGCAGGCCGGAGGCGATCGTATGAAGAAGAAAGTACAAGAAGGAGCTATTAGGAGCGAGAATTGATGAAGAAGGAATACTTGAGTCCACTCCAGACTTTGTGTCCCTAATGAATCTGATTTGAAGTACAAGATTATGATGGAGGCACACAATACACCATTTGCAATCCAACTGGAAGTACTAAAATGTATCGTGATCTTGACATACATTTTGGTGGAACAATATGAAGAGAGAGATTGCAAAGTTTATCTCGATGTGTTTAACTTGTCGGCGTGTAAAGGCGGAGCATCTAGTACCTAAGGGTCGTGCAACCACTTGAGATTCCTAAATGGAAGTGGGAACACATTACCATGGATTTCGTTACGGGTCTTCCTACGGTTTCTCAAGGCATCAATCTTATTTGGGTTATTGTTGATAGATTAACCAAGTTTGCTCATTTCTTGCCGATACGGAGACTTATTCCTTGAACATCTTGCTAGTATATATGTAAATGAGATTGTGAGATTACATGGCATGCAAGTATCCATAGTTTTGGATCGTGACCCAAGATTCACTTCAAGATTTTGGGTTAGCTTGCAAAAAGCTATGAGCACTGATTTCTGATTGATTGGCATATCATCCTCAAAGCAGATGAAGCGATTAGAGAGGACTATTCAAACTCTTGAAGATCTATTAAGACTCGTGTCCTAGACTTCAAGGCGGTTAGGATAAGTATTTACCATTGGTGGAATTCTCCTACAACAATGAGTTATCGAGACAAGTATAGGTGTGGCTCCATTTGAAGCATTATATGGACGAAAGTGTCGCTCTCCGATATATTGGGATGAGGTGGGTGAAGCAACATTGTTGGGACAGGAGTTAGAAATGCGATATACTGACAAAGAAAAGATCCAAATGATTCGACAACGTATATAAATGGCACAAGATCGACAAAAGAGTTATGCGGATCTTCATCGAAAGGACGTGGAATTTAGTATAGGGGATCGTGTATTGTTGCGAGTTGCTCCATGGAAGGGAGTTACAAGATTTGGGAAGAGAAAAGCTCGATCCACGATTTATTGGTCCATTTCAAATTCTTGACCGAGTAGGAAATGTAGCCTATAGACTTGCATTACCTCGAAAGTATGTCTCGTGTTCATAATGTGTTTCACATATCTCACTTTCAGAATATGTAAAAGACCCGAACCACGTTATAGAGTTAGAAGCCAGGACAAAATAATAGAAGACTTAACGTATGAGGAGGTACTGTCAAGATCTTGGATAGGAAGGAGCATGTCCTCTGTATGAAAGGTCATACCACAAGTTAAAGTTTTGTGGAGGAATCATGCTTTATAGAGGAAATGACACAGGAATTGAAAGCGGAAATGAAAGCGAGGTATCCTCACCTTTTGAAACATGTCAGTCACGACGTCGATTTGAGGACGAAATTTCATAAGGAGGGAGGTTGTAAGACCCCAACTTATTATTAATGAAATTTAATTTCTCTATTTATTATTTTGAAATAGTAAGGGTTGATTTGATTAATGTGGATAGTTATGGGTAAAATCATGCAAATATTTTAAAATAAGAAAGTGGTTATAAAATATTCATTGTTATTAAAGGGAATATTCGTTTGGTCGTGGAATATTAAATCTTTGTCGGGGAATATTAAATGCGATGCATAGTGACCATTTGTGGGTCCCATAACGAAAAGCTATTGAATGAAGAAAAGCGACAAATATAAGTTGTTTAAAAATAACTTGGAAGTAGTTATTCACAGATTAATCTTATTAAAATACTAGGTGGTTAACACACAAGAAGTAGCGGTATTGCACCAATTATTGATTCTTACGTAAGAAGGCTTTACTCAATAATGGTTACGATAATTCTTATCGATCAAGATTTTATTTTATTGATTTAATAATTTGCGATTGATATTTTATATTCTTTGTTGTTTGATAATTGTCATTACACGGTATTTTTCATTATCGAAGCAATAATTCATATTATCCGAATAATATTATTAGATAAAATTATTGGCGATGTCTAGAAAGTTATGTCTAAGGAGAGGTTTGGTCACCTAATTGCCTCTTTTTCACAGGAGGCTATGCAGTTATCGATATTGTGATTACGTAATATTATTTGTGAATAATTAATTATTGATTCATATGATGAGAAAAATATTGATTTTATGTGGATATAGATGGAGAAAATTTTTAATGTGACAATTGTTGAAAATTGAAATTTTATCTTTTCACGATAAAATAATTCATTTAAATATATTATTATATTTTAATAATATAATAATGGTGATATTTTACAACGAATGTGGGATATATGAGTATACTGAGGAGGAATAGTATTTTTGTTGCAATAAATGTTTAAAACATGTTAAACATGCTCGGTGGACCCCATTTATTGGTGAAATTTGATTATAGCTTTGAATAAATACTGTTTGTGGATTTTGGTCAATTCCTATTTGGAATTTGGAAAAACTTTCTTCCGCAAAGTTGTAGAGAATTGAATTTCCTATAAAAAGTCTCGAGATTCGATTTTTTACGACAAAAGGGCTATTTATTGTGAATTATTGAAGTTAGGAAGCTCAAAATAATTGATTTTGGAAGTTTAAATTATTTTAAATTAGAAAAACGTTTTTTCTTACTTTTTCTAGAAGGTGGCATGTACTTATTGAGTGAAATCAGATTTCAAGAGTGGCGTAGGAATTTTGATATATATAATAATATTAAATTAAATTTTACTGCTTTGGTGTTCTAAATAATTTCCTATAAATAGGGTCTTAGGTTAGAATTGAAAATTACACCAAAAGCGAAGTTTTCTCTCTATATTATCGGCGTATTCTTGTGAGTATTTTGAGTATTATTATCTATGGTTGCAAGTTCAAGTCATAGCCTTTATATCAAGGTGTTTCAATTAAAATCTTGTCTTTGTGAGGTAAGGGATATTATTTTTTTAATGATATTATTTCTTCAATATCATTATGTTGAAATATTGATCTGAAGTTTTTTATCAAATTTGAAACTTTTGGTGTCTGAGATTCTTATTCACGTATCTGGTATTTATTCACGATATCTGATCTTATTCACGAATCTAAGACTTATTCATTGAAAAATAAAAATTTTCTTTTCGTCAAAATATCTATTACGGATCTAGCTTTGATTGTATCCATGTTTTGATCATTCTTGAATTTTACACCACTATAATTATTTTTGAGGTATTTTTGGACATGGATAAAACAAAATACGAATCCTTAATCCTTAATCTTTGTCATTTTGTTTCACTTTGGATTCGTTTCTTTAAAATATTTTTCATCATCCTCGGTCTTAAATGATGATATTATTGAATATCTTCTACGTAGTGCAAAGATGAATGATTCTGAAGAATATCTTTGGTACGTAGTGCAAAGATGAATAGGTGTTTAGATGAGCATAATAACGGTGATGAATATCTTTTTGGCGCGTAGTCAAAGATGAATATTTGATTCAGGATATATATTGATTGATGTTACTGAGGATAAAAGATAGGCGATGAACTTTTAAATTCATACATAGAAGATAGTAGTTTGCATTCTCTACTTAACTTCTTCTAATGAATTATTATTTCGCCGCTAATATTGATTTAAAATTTGTTATCTATTCAGATTCTATTAGATTTTTCCCATTGAAGACTAACGATAATTTGTTGTATATTATCTTAGTCATAATATTCTTTCTTTGGCTAGTTAAGTTTCACCCTTTTCCTTTTTGTTCCATTTTTTCTTCTCGGGAGGCGAGAATATAAGCGAAGATGACGAAAGTGGGGTATGGAATGAAAGTTCTAGAAAAGAGTTGTTTAGTAGTCCTCATCATTTTTGTAAAATAATGTATCAATAAATGTGATGAGGATTTATCTGAGTATAGATATTATGCAGAAGATAATATTTGTATACAAACTCACAGTTTTATTATTTGTAATAATAAAGTTGTAGTTGTTTACATGCCACGTATTATTATTTCGGAATGGGTGATGTATACCTATTTTGGGCGTCACATTTAGTCTTTCAAAATAGGTATTACTTGTTAATTGTAACTTTGGCCTTGTATTTATAGTACTCACCACCCTAGAATCCTCTCCTAAAGTGGGATTAGGACTCCTAGCTACAGTAATTACCATAACTTGGGTCCAACACAATCTCCTTAAAAAGGTGCAAGTAGAATCCAACCCAACCACTACCTTGGGTTATTCTTATTCAAGTATAGTTAGGAACCCTGAAGACTGCAGCTTGGTGAGCCATTGTGGAGGCCCAAACGATCCCACCATCAGTGCAGGTCTCAGCCCAAAGGACTCAAGACCCGACCCCGAACTCCACACGACAGAGAGCTGATTCCGTAGAAGGACTCGAGAAGCCAGGCCGAAAGACATCCCTAAGGTGAGGCTCCTACCAAAAGGACTCGAGACGTGGGCCGAACACCTCAACTTCACCATGGCTTTTACCCGATGGACGATAAAAAGCCCTTCTAATGTCAGCCTTGGCTACCACACGAAGGTCGACAAAACGCTCCCGAACAGCTTCTTTTGGATTTCACTGAAGTTTGAACTACGAAAGGTATGCTTAGGTTATTATACTCCCTCCGTTCCTTAATATAAGTCGTTTTAGAAATATTTTTGTTCTTAATATAAGTCGTTTTAGAATTTCAAGAAGATTAATTCGCTTAGTTTCCAATATTACCCCAAGTATTAAATATAACTTTGGTTCTTCACTATTTTTGTCCAATTAATAACAATCTCTTATTCAAATACTGAGGCAATAATATATATAATTGATATTATAGTTAATGTTATACAATCATTCACGTATCTCACAAGATAACTCTAAAACGGCCTATATTAAGAGCAGCGGAGGAATAATTGGTAAGAAAAAAAAAACCAAGAAGTATCAACAGTGAAATCAGTATTACTTTTTGTTGAGTTTTTTAATACTCTCTTTCAAAATTAAAGATACAATTTGACTTTTGAATAACGTCATATTAAACTTCAAAATTAGTTAGAATGAAATAAATTTTATAATTAATAATTTTTGTTATATAGTTTACAATTATAATAATTATATCAATTAAAATTAAATAAATTCACATCAATTTAAAGTTTAATATGCATTCATTTGACATTTTGACCTTAAAAGTCAAATTATATCACTAATTTTGAAACGAATGGAGTATTAAATTTGCATTGAAAACAACAAAAAAGACAATCTTTTAATAATTTTTAATATATTATCTCCGAACGTAAAATATATATCACCTACTCTTCTCACATAAATAATAAAAATCGGATTCACATTCAAAAAATATTATTGAAGTCTTACTTATTAGAGGAACTTGGGAGCCATATATTGCATTGCCATTACCACAAAAGACTCACTAAATCCTGACTAATCTTGGTAGAAAATGGGACTACTTGGTGGATTCCAAAATTTAAATATTTACAACCATATTGAAATTGATGGAGAGATGATTACACACTGAAAAAACAATTCTCAACACAAGTACTTGGGACAAACTGTGTGAGAATATATACTTGTAGAAGAAGAATATACAATGAAACCATTTATGAAAAACATATATAATATATATATCCGTACAAAGCTTAAGCAGTTTCAAGTTACACGAAGAAAAACATTGAAATACATCAAGTTCTGTAAAGGAAGGTAGACTGGTGAACACTACCTTTAATTTCCGCTGCCACAAGAGTTATTCATGTAGTAGCTAGCTAGGCACATTTTTATAATTTGGGTGCAAAGTGAGCACGAGGAGCGTCCCACTCGGTAGAAATGTGAGCACGGATGATTTCTTTGATGGAACGACAGCCACTTAGTGCCATAGTTAGCTCAAACTCTTCTCGTAACATCTGGAGTACTTTTCTTACACCGGTTTCTCCTTCAGCAGCCAATGAAAAAACAACCGGTCGACCAATCTAAAATGAAGAACCCCTCTATGTGTTATAATAGGAAATTAAAATGGAAGAATAGAAGTAGTCCTGTGATATATATAATTAGCTGCCTGAATTCCAGAAATGATACAATTAAGTGCAATAATGATTATACTTACAAAAATGCCTGAGGCTCCAAGTGCCAATGCTTTGAAGACATCAGTTCCACGACGGACTCCACCATCCAAGAATACTGGTACCCGACCTTGTGCAGCTTTCACAACCTGAGGTTGTATCAAAAAAGAATTAATGTAAGAATTCAAAATATTCTAAGATAAGGTTTCAGTTAGTTGAAATTCAGTAAAAGTAACTACTAATCAAAGAGGACTTGAATGATCGGGAATATACCTCTTCCAGAGCCATGATAGTGGCAGGAACATAATCAAGTTGACGAGCACCATGATTAGATACGATGATACCAGCTGCTCCAGCTTGTATAGCTAGCCTTGCTGCAGGTCATTACAGAAAAAAAAAAAGCATTTAGCAATAGCTTATTACGAATATAAAGTGACAAAGAAAATTATCAAAAGTTCTATTGTTCTTACTGTCCTCAGCAGTGATTACACCCTTCACTAGGATTGGCATCGTGGTGATTGTCTGAAGCCACTTCACATCCTGTCCATATCCCAACAAATATATTATTTAGATGAGAACCATGGGGTAGTATTTCTTACGGTGACCTTTTAACAAATCAAATACTCAATGATCCACGTTTTCACCGGCCATCTCCTTCTCAAGCCAAAACAATGAAAGCCAAATCCATTTTTGTCTCTTCAAGTTTCAACAAAATTTGCAATGTGTTCAAGCTAGTAAAACACGTATAGAATATTTTCTCAAACCTTTGATTTGTAATTATTGTGAAAGCAAAAGGTAATATCAAATAGACTTCAAGTTTCTTTCCAAACTATTGGAAATCGTGACAAAACAAACCAATGACTAACTAACATACTACAAAACATTCAATGACAGTTGAACAAAATCCATTCGATCATTAGGTCCCAACTAATTACGTACCTTCCAGCTCAGGGAACGGTCAATTTGACCAGCAACATATGAAGCTAACCCGGAGTCATCAGCCTGCATGCCACAACAAATGTTTGTAAAATATCTACAAGTTAAAGAAATCAATAAGATAGTTCAAATTTCCACTCACTTTATCCATCTTGCCAAGGTCCAGACCCTCAAAGTTCTTCAACGTCAAAAATGGTGGTAAAGTAAATCTGTAAAGAACCAGTCATAAGTGTTCTTGACAGCTTAATAGAACAAGCCTTCTAAAATCTGACCTAATTCAACTGAGTCGTAAGAGTATGTAACCTAATCTTATAAGCTAAACTGTCTCAGAAGTTTGCACCTGTTCTTGATGTCGGCTTTCACGCCCCTAGCCTTGGGGTATCAACTGTAAGAGCTATAGCCTTGAAGCCAGCTCTTTCAGCTCTTCTCACAAGCTGAGCAACAACATTCCTGTCCTTATAGACCTGAACATTAGTGGCAGCAGATTATTTAGTCATGCATCATGCAAACCATAAAGAAATATACTTATAGAACCAATGCAAAAGAGAACATAAAAATGCTTGCTTACATAAAGCTGGAAAAAGCGAATGCCAGGTCCGGTTGAAGCAACCTCTTCAACACTAGATGTGGCCCATGATGACAATGTCTAGAAAAATAAAGGAATGATTGATATTCTCACAAAAACCATTGCAGCAAGAATATTTTCAAAGCTGAAGAACTTATAGCATCTTGAGAAGGAAAAGTGAAATAAGGCAAACAAGTGGAAAGAAAAAGGTCCTATCTGTGTGACTGTGTGTTAAGCAGACAGGAAAAAGCAGATATCTGCTTCCCTATAATGTGATCATAATGGTTCATGGCCACTATAATCTGTAAGGACTTAACGCCGTCTATTTCCCAGTGAAGTTGGTCCTTCATAACTTATCACTCCCTTTCCTAATCAGATAGTTAATTTCCCCATAAATTTAAAATGTTATTGTCCAACAACATATCTTGCCAAAACTATATAAAAAATTCAGGCCACCCAACTTGATTTTCAGAATGAACTTCCACCACATACCAAATCATTCTCTAGGTATAAGCGAATTATGATACTACGTATGATCAATCAGGTAAACTCTAGGTTGCTCATCTATCTCGGTGTTTAGATTTTATGTCTCTTCAATTCAGATGTTGGTAGATTACATCATTTCTTAAAGCTCCTGGTGTATATATTTCTTGGGGTTCAGAAAGATATAAATTCAATTGGGTAATAGAGAAGGAGAAAAAACAAACCATAATCGTGTTAGCTGCGGATGCAGCTCTTGCTGTTGCATACTCTCCTGCACGAGAATTTAGACACGTCATCAGATTCTCACTGAATATAGACTAAATGGGCATTACAACAACCCCTGTATCAATTTAAATATACTACATCTAAGGATAGATACAATGTCAATCAAATAGTTCAAGATCCTACCAGTCCTTTACATAGAAAAACCTTACTTTTCATTTAACATGGAAAAACATATTGGAGCATAGCAAACTTCCATATATCACACTGTCAAATCAAGCACCATTGAATTTGTATAGAGTCTACCATGTCAAGTTTAGATCCTTTCCAAACTAACAGCTCTCTATGTAATTGAAGAACTAGACTTGTAAACTCATGTTTGTATTTGCAGCTAAAAAAGGATACAGCTAAAGTTATTTAAATTAAATAATCAATTGGACAAAATTATACAATCAACCGAGTGAAGAAATCTGCTTTGGATGTAAAGCTTTTAAGCGAAAATTATTTTTTGCTTACCTTCAGGGTGAGCCATTTTCTGCATGGCTGTTGGGGCAATCATGATTGGCATTGATATCTTGAATCCCAACACAGTGGTAGTCATGTCAATTTTGCTCACATCAATAAGAATTCGGGGTCGGAACCTGTTTTAAATGAAACCATCGTGTTTAAGGAACGAATTTAAAATTTGCTTTTTTAGGAATTTGGATACTATGGGTCGAATCAATATCAGACACTTACAGAATTCTTGCAAAAGCATTTCTGTTCTCTTGTAAAGTCCACTGATCCTCTGCACCTGATGCATAGTAGTCATATACCATCTTTGGCAACTTTTGTTTGGCGATGGCGTCATACTCGGTAACGTTGGTTACCTCCATTGCAATAGATTATCCTTTATGTTTCTTCCTGAAAAATCAACTTAAGAAATTACTCTATGGTCTTTTCATATTAAAAATAATTTAGATCTTAAATTCTTCCCAAGCACATCAATCTTACATAATCATGAATCCTATTTACAAATTCCAGGAAATAATTAGAGCATAGAGCTGGCAATTCTTAACTCATGCATAGGGAAAAACCCTGCAAGCATGACATTAGTATAAATATTAGGTACGGGGGCCCTGGCCACAGAAACATGGTACTCTATCTTAAAGAATCTATAGTTCTTGCCAATACATTATCCTCATTTTGTTCTAGGTAATAATTTTCCAATATAGCTCAATAAGTGAAAGCTCTAGTCATGCTGAATATCGGCCCAATGGATTTCCTAATTCTAAACCAATTGTTGATACCAGAAACGGAATCTCTGTAAAGTCCTAGAACTATATGTTGGGGCCAGACTGAAAAAGGGTTGTACTGAACATATAAAGAACACCATAATTTCTTATCTAGAAGTGGAGAACTTGAAAAATTGAAGCACATAAGTCTAACTAATCATTCAAAAATCAATATAAGCTGAACTTATGAAGCACAAACTGGCATATCTAGTGAATATACAAAAAGTTTAGACAATAAATATAAGCAACTGAATTTTCACTTATTGAACTTAACATTAACAAAATAACACACTAATTGTGGGTTGAACCTACAAGCATCACTGAGGCCATGAAAATTAAATTCAGTTAACACCCACATCACAATAGTATTGGAATGGTAAATTTAACACAAACAATATGCATGTGAAAATAGAAGGAGAGCTGAGAGAGTTGCAAACCTTGGGGTCCAAAACCAGTGGAGTTGTAGAAATAACTACTAGTAGTGAAGAAAAATAGAATGATCTAAAATAAAGACGTTTGTAGTGATAAAATAAGAGAGATGGAGACAAAAGGGAGGTGGGGTATTTGAGGTTGGGACTTGAAACATAATCCGATCAGGGGGCAACTGGGTGGCTCTAATTCACATGCCAACTTGTGTGTTTCATGTTCTTCCTCCATTATCATCCTTAGAAATTAGATTTTGGAAATTATTATCTACAAGTGAAGTCAGTTTCTTTCACAAATATTTAATTGTCTAAATATTATATATATCCTTGAAGAAATTAAAGGAAAAAATAATAATATTATATCTGAATTTTATCAAGGCAACATTTGGTGTCATGGGTCCGTTATAACATATTTTCTTTCGCAATAATTGGTGGAAGACTGAACTTAAACTAAACAAAAGGATCAAGGAATATAGTGATGTAATTACCATATAAAAGGAAAAAATTGACAAGGATATTCATACTATCAAATAGGAATGAACTAGATACAAATCCGCGCTTTGCAGCGGGATTAATCATTTTGTTAATAATAAATTTATACATGCAATTAATAAATTAAAATATAATAAAAAGATGGTAGATTGTTGTGTGATTATCAAATTTTAATAGTATATGTTATATAGTGTTGCATAAAAAATTTATGTGCAAATACATATCCAAGTATATAATTAATCGATCACTAAACCCCATAATATTACATAACAATTGTGTGTGTGTGTGTGTATATATATATATATTAATGTCTTGATAAAAATGTTTATAATGTAACTAATATGGTTAAAATAGGCAACTCTTTTTCATTCTAAAGCACTAACAAATATTTAAAAAGTGTCATACACAATGTCATCGAATTGTTATATTGATATGATTCTTTAGTGGTATATTTGAAGTCACATTACACATTACACAAATCTCACCAAGCCTCAAATATCCCATACATGTACTTGATGCATTTTGAAAAGTCCATGTCTCGTATCACGCTTAATTACTTGCACGTAATTCTAACATTCAAACGAAAGGAAAACAACGAAAGAATGTCGATTTTGGTCCTCGGACATGAAGGAAAGCACATGTTACATGCGAAAACCGAAAAGCACGAGAATTAATAATTATATTGGATCTTCATGTATCAAACAAGCACCATGTCCAAAAAACATAGCGATATATGCAGTGTGTCATACATAACACAATGTTATAGTTAAAGAACGAATACATACCTCGTTAGTTATTTTTTTTTATCAATTTTTGACAATTGTATAGGCACTCACAGTATTACCATAATACAAAAAATATATATTAATGATGATGAAAATGATTTACCGGATGCTAGTACTTAACAAATCGTGCAAAGCCACAATCCATATAATAGAATGCAATAAATGAAGAAACCATAAATATAAACACCGTGGGATATAGTCCACAAAATGAAGCTATATCCCCTCCCATTGAATGCAATGTACCATAATCTGAAGGTCTTCATATAACTCCTTTGCACTTTCAACAGTATTTAGAATTGTAGAGGCATAAAATTTTGTTGTGTTAAGCGAGAATAAAATCCATGATGCTTTTTGAAATAATGCAAGAAGCATGCCAACAAAATTTAACTCGACAAGAACCGCATACACCAAATTCATTGTCACATTACCATTGAACCATATGTACCTGGGATTATCACATTTAAGCTTCTTCCGGTTTAGGTCTTCAATCCAGTTATATTTATTGAATGTGCAATATATTCACACAAACAAAAATTAGCACTTAAATGATCTTTTTAACAGTCGTTGCAATCTTATAAATATTTGCGATAGAAATCTGGACAATAGTGAAATATAAGAATTTAGACATACTTAATAGTTGATTTCAACATTGTATAAACTATCAACCAAATAAATAATTATCTTTCCACAACTCTTTTATAGAAAATAGTATTGCCCGAGATAAAAAAAGTCTCACACTTGGCTAAAAATTCATGTGTTTGTCGGATTGAAAACTAACAGAACATAAAGGAATTTAGCTCCTATATTAAATAAAAATGAAAAGAATTAGAGTAAAATACATATGAAATGAACTTACATAGAATTTTAAATACTGTCATCCAAAAAGTAAAAGACAAACCTATTATACTCTTATTTAAAAGTTTTTCAATGGTTATACATGAATATATATATATATATATATATATATATACAAACAAAAAAATGAATATACATAAAAACTAAACAATTTTGTTGGGGGTAGTGTTGAGAGTTTGTCGATTTATTTTTGTCTTTACAACTGGAATTTGGCTCGATCGAGATAGCTTTGTAAATGAAAATCATAGATTTACCTAAAAAGATTCAAATAGATTATAGTAAAAATTTCATGAGATATAATAATAAAATAATCAGGGTTTACACTAATAATGAGCAGCACAAAGATAATAGCCAGAAACAATCAACCCTTTATACATTAAATTGTGAAAAACTTTTTGGAAAATTACATTCTTTGTAGTATTGTATGTTTGTCCATCTTTGTTACAAATTAGTATTTATACTTCACTCTTGCTTGTAACTCTTGATACTGTTACATACAATTGGTCATGGCTAAAAGCGGATGTGATGATGATCTGATCCAACATGTGAGAGAGATTGCCCCTGACTCTTATTAATTGTCATGAAAAAGCAAACAACTAAAGGAAATTGTCTTTATTGGAATTTAAAAGGTAATCTAATGTTTAACGGTGTTAAGACCAAGCGAGGTATGAAAACTTTGTGTCCAAAATTGCTGACTAAAATTATTTTTGCTTTTATTAGATGTTTTCCCAATTGAGTTACTATTAATCTCGTGACATTGCACAAACCAAATCACTGATCTATATTTCGGAGCAACATTACAGGAATCCCAATCTTTAACGTTATCTTGTGGTTTGACATTCCAGAAGATGTAATGCTATTAAAAAAATTATAGGGTATAAATGCCTTCATAGTTGTTTGAGTTTTCATCAACCTTACATATGACATCTTAGATATGGTATTTCATAACCTGGCAATAAATACATCACATATTCGTTCACCTTATTTATAGCATCAACTGTAGGAGCAAGGATGACTTGGTCTTGGAAATAAAAATCATTGTCAAAATTTTTCAATAAATTAGGATATGTGATATCAACAATTGCTGCAAGGGGATTGATCGGATATTTGATAAGAAAATTTGGATAAATAACGGAGAGTAATTATAATATCATAAAGTAGTGATTTTAGGAGATAATAATTAAATTAGAAAGTATAATATCAGAACAGTTTACATTAACAAAATAGTTTAGATTTGTAGTGATTTAGAGGGTTATAAATTTAAAATATTAATTTGGGATTAAAAAAGTTGTGATTTTAGTAGATAATAATTAATTTAGTAATGATAATATTAGAGCAGTTAACATTATTAGAAAAATTTAGATGTATAGTGATTGAGGGATTATAAAATCAAAATAATAATGTAGGATTAAAAAGTAATGATTTTAGAAGATAATAATTACGTTATGATAATATAAAAATCGTTTAGATTGAAAAAATAGTGATTTAGTGGATTATAAAATCAACATAGTAACTTATGATTTATATTATTTGTTATTTTAATTTTGTTTTAAATGTTTTAATTGCATAATATTATTTTGTAATATAATTATAAATGGCATAATATTATGTTGTAATATAATTAAATTAGTAATGATAATATCTCGCACATTTTAGATAGTAGTGATTTTATATATTATGTTGTATAATTATGAATGTTATAATATTAGAAAAGTAATTATTTTAGGATACAATAATTATGTTTTAACATAATTAATTTAGTAATAGTTTAGAAAAGTAGTGGATTTTAGGGGATTATAAAATAAAAATATTAATTTGGGATTAAAAAAATAGTGATTTTAGGATATAATAATTAAATTAAAAAGGATAATATTAGAGCAGTTGACATTACTAAAACAATTTAGATTTGTAGTGATTTAGTGGATTATAAATTCAAAATATTAATTTGGGATTAAAAAAGTAGCAATTTTAGGAGATAGTAATTAATTTAGTAATGCTAATATTAGAACAATTAACATTATCGTAACAATTTAGATTTGTAGTGATTTAGGAGATTATAAAATCAAAATATTAATTTGGGATTAAAAATATAGTGCTTTTAGGATATAATAATTAAATTAGAAATGATAATATCAAAGCAGTTGACATTACCAAAATAATTTAGATTTGTAGTTATTTAGTGGATTATAAATTTAAAATATTATTTTGGAATTAAAAAGTAGTGATTTTAAAAGTTAATAATTAATTTAGTAATGATAATATTAGAGCGATTAACATTATCGAGCAGTTTAGATTTTGTAGTGATTTAGGGATTATAAAATCAAAATAATAATAATAATATAAAACCGTTTATATTGAGAAAATAGTGATTTATGAGATTATAAAATAAACATAGTAAATTATGATTGATATTATTTGTTATTTTAATATTATTTTAAATGTTTTAAATCGTATAATATTATGTTGTAATATAATTATAAATGGTATAATATATATCTTTGTAATATAATTAAATTAGTAATGATAATATCCATACATGATTTAGATAGGTAGTTATTTTATTATATACGTGTATTATAATATTATACCATACATGTATAATATAATGTATGGTATAATTATGAATGGTATAATATTAGAAAAGTAGTAATTTTAGAATATAATTATTTTAAATGTTTTAAATAATATAATATTATGTTGTAATATAATTATAAATGGTATAATATTATGTTGTAATATAATTAAATTAGTGTGGGATGCACATTAATTATATAGAACATGTGTTACAATGTGGGAAAAACACATGTCATTCAATGGTGCTATGTAGATAATAGATAATAGATAGATTCCATTCAAAATCTTACCACATCAGCACAACCTCATATGAACTCACATAAATTGTTCATTCCATTTTAATAAAATAATTAAACTAATTTCAAGTTTCATGACAAAATTAATTATACTTCCAGTATCCCATAAAAAAAATCCAGTTTAGATTCTCTTACTAATCAATTAGTGAAAATTACAATTTAAATTCATGTAAATTAATTTGATAATGTAATAGTTGATTTCTTGAACTACTTAAAAAAATATCAGTTACTACAAAATTATAATTTTAAAGATAAAAATAAATATTCACATGAATTTTAAATTGATTGAGTTTTCCATAAATTGGTTAAACAAATAAATTTTTATATCTTTAGAATCAATTAGCGTGGTTCAAATAATTGCACTACAAGAAAATGCTCTAACATCGACCAAGATTATCAGCGACCGCACAACACGGGGAGTTAACTGGGCGGACATCTGGGGGCTCTGAGTGCTGAGGAGTTAGCTGAAGCAGTAGCGGCAGCAGCAACATCACAAAACAGGGATGACGACGAGGTATAAAATCAATTTATTGTATATATTGTCGTAATATACCAATATTAACATAGTTAGTATATATTTGTAACTTGTTTTGTTATTTTGTTAATTACAGGGTGATCAAGGAGGCGGTGATGCTTGACGTACCTGCTTTAGATTAATTTTGTAGTTATAGTATAAGCTTGTACTTGTATATTCATTCTTTGAATGTTTGTATGTTACTTAAACAAGTTTTGAAATGTTATTATATTTATTCAAATCATATTGGTTTTTAAAGGTTTATATACTAGTTTGGTGTATGTGTTGGTGGACGATGGATGTTTATATTGTTGTGTATGCTGTTGTTGGGTATGTGTGTTGGGATGGGATAAAGCAGGTACAGGTTTTTGGGAATTCTGCAAAACAACAAAAATCTGTTTTTTATTTTTTTCCATATCAGCGACCGCATGCGGTCGCTGATAGTTATTAGCGACGGCTAAATATTTGTGGGTATCGTGTGACGTGACGCGATCGGCCGACATCGATCACGCCACATGGACCACGTCGACTTTGGCCCTGCACCATCTTGACTCGACAATGCAATCGAATTTGTCATTTTCGACCGCTTCATATCGATTCATGAGATGTGTTGGTCGCTAATAGTGGTGGTCATTGATGTACATCCCAATGATTGAATTTAGGCGACGATTATCGGTGACCGCGTCACGCGGTCAGCCGATGAGAAATATCTATGACCGTCTCGCGTCGCGATAAACCTTTTTCTTGTAGTGTTGGAAGAATTTTTGGAAGCTAATAGATTGAAGTTTTAAAATGAATATGAAAATAATTTTTAATTGCATGGAACTATGAAAAGTAGGTAAAATAAATAAAAGTCTAATATTAAAGGAAATTTACTTTTAAAATAATTAAAACTAATTTTTCATAAAAAGCAAGTTGGCCCTATCGTGTTTAAATTAATCCAATCTGGTTGTTGCCTAAGAGAGTTATCTAATTAATGGATCCTAAAATAACATGGTTATTGATAATATCCATAAAATAAGGTGATCAATATATATATCAAAGTAATTGTTAAGGGTATTTTTGTCAAGGGCAATAAGAAGCATTAATTAGGATGGACATGTGTCAATTTTATAAAATAACATATGTCAATTTATTATGCTATGTATTGTGATTTAGTATATATAATAGATAATAGATATTTTCATTTTATTTTATAGTATCACGTGAATATAATTAAGAGTTAACACCATATTTCGTCTAGTAATTGTCGTTGAATACCATCTCTCTCTATTTTCTCTTTTATTTTGGTCCCTTTGAGTAACTATATAGTTAAAAAAAAAAAAAAATACCACAAAAGAATAGAAAATCTATATAAGATAGAATTATTTGAATTTTGACGAGAAAATACAAGGAAAATTGTCGAAAGATGGAAAATTTTGTTATCACGGACAATTATTAATAAATTAATAATAAAATAAGAGAGAGATAGGCACCATGCTTAGGAGCGCGGAAGCAAGTACGATTAAGACAAACAAGTTGATAAAATATAGTACTAGTATAGTAGTAAATGTCTTAATTCGGTGTTAATTAACTCTCTTAATTAATTACTTATTACTACAGTTTAAGCAATTAACAACCAAAACTCCGTCCCGTCCTTCTTTTTTCCGTTTCACTCTGTAATTCATTTTATTTATTTACAGATTATACAAATAAATTAAAACTTTGAAAGTTGCCAAGTGAGCAGGGAAGAAAGAGACAGTTCCACAGCGATGGCGGATCGCATGAGAAAATTGGTGGGAGAAGAATTCGTAACCTACGCTTATATTATCATCTACATTGCCCTATCCGCTGGTCAGATCTTCTTCAATAAGGTACCTTACGTACCCTCTTTTTAATCGTACATGCACTTTTACCGTAAACTAGATCCTGCTGTGCATTTTGTTTTAATGTTGGTTATGTTTTAATTTGTAATTTTATGTGAATATAAGTACAATTGTTAGCAATATAATGAATGAAAATAGAATACTACTGTTGTTTAATTTTTGTTTTGGAATTTGGGTTGATAAAAATGGTATTCTGACAAGTAATTCAGTTGAGCTATTTGGTTGAATTAAAAGCTGAAAAAAAGCAAATGATAGGTCGATTTCCAGGAAGTGAATCCCTTACAATATGTAATAGATTTTATAGGTCAGTCAGCAGAAAGTGAATCCATTTTTGTTCGTTGAGCTCTGATTTGGAAATTTCCTATTTAGTGGATTGGAAGGAGTAGTGAACTATAAACATCACGTGGAAGCATTAAGCTTCTGGTTTCCTTTATGAGTGCTTCTACATGGACCGAAAAATGAGACAGGAAAATGGAACATTTTCACTTTTTTTTTTTGATTGTGACTCTCAAAACAGGGTTATACAGATTGTATTATATATAATTTGATACTATACATTTTTTGGGAGTCACAATAAAAAAAAGAAGTAGTGAAAATGTCCCATTAACCGGTCTGCCAAGACTTATTGTTCCTTTATTTGTTTCCTCAGTTTGTCGTTCATTGTAGAATGCTTTGTGTGCACTACACTGTTGAATTTTTTTTTGGCTAGTCATTTTCTGAATTGATAAATGTTGTTCTTGCTAGCTCTGCTGGGTTGAAAGTTGAAACTGTAACATTTGAAAATTTTAATAAAACAGCCCTTTCATTTGTGTTATTGGTGTCCAATAGTGGTTCTGAATGGGTAATAACTAATAACATTTCTTGTCCAATAATATCATTCCTTATAACCTCCAACGGGACAGACCATTTTTTCCAGCCACCATTCTTTCTTTCATTTCGTCGTGGGTAGTTGAACCTTGATGGATGAAGGGGCAAACGGGGCAGACTGTGGAGTTTTTTTTTTCTCGGGGAAAACAAAGAGAGATGGATTCTTCATCATTAGTGTATTTTTTAGGTATGTCTTTAAGAGAGCGTAAAGAATAAAGAACGAATTTGTAGTAGTAGTGTATGTCCATGTTTCTCTGATAAATCAACTTATTATTGTTCTCGTTCCTTTTATTTTCTAATGTTTCTAAGCTGTGGAGGTAAAATTTAAATATAATTCCAAATAAATAGGGATATGGGTAAAGATATATATTTATATTTATCATGCATTCTATTGATTATCTTTGATATAAGTCAGAGTTTTCAAAATGGATATTTTATTTGTTGCTAATTATGATGCAAAAGCAACCTATGAGAGTCTATGTACAATATTATAATTAATATCGATATAGGGTATTAGTGGCATACCCAATAGAACGTGTTACAAACTTTTCATACCCGTGCTTATGTGCAATTGTCTGTATGGGCAACTGATGCATCTTAAATAGTCCCAGTAACGTGGCTTTAGACAAATACTCAGTTAATATAAGAACCTCAACATAATACTTATCAAAAGAAGATAAAATGAAACACTTTCCTCATATATTGACTTTAGCACACTATATAATTGCAATTAGTTGATAGCTTTGTAGTGATATGCAGTGTGAGTGAAGTGCTTCAGTTTATAATTGCTTCATTTGGCTTAATTGGTAGCATGACTTTGTGTATTCAAAAATATTTATTATTTATTTTGTACCTGCAGTGGGTTTTGTCATCAAAGGAAATAAACTTCCCATATCCTCTTGGATTAACTCTACTTCACATGGTTTTCTCCTCTGTGTTATGTTTTGCACTAACCAAAGTTTTTAAGGTAATTATTTACTGACTCAATATGGTGACTTTTATATAAATTTTTACTTGTTTAGCTGTTGCAAATCTGTAATGTGAAATTGTATCTCTTAACAGATATTGAAAGTTGAGGAAGGGATGACTACAGAAGTGTGAGTACTAATCAATCTATTCTCCTTACATCTGATGATTGAATTTGCATGGTTGTTCCTTGTCAATGCAATAACTTATCTAACAGTATGTGCATATAAAGAATGTCTTTGTTGCATTGGAGGCATTAAAAAATTTATAACTGATCAAAAAAATCAACAGAACTTTACAATTTGGTTAATTTCTTGAACCTATCTCTCTGTTCTTTATATATATAGATCTATATGAATATATATCTTATAGAAAAGAGAAAAATACAAAAAGAAAACAGATATGCATCGACTCTTTCCTTTTCTTATTTATATTTTTTGTTTTGCATTAAACTTCCAAACCACAATAGAAAATTAACATGTCATGAACATACAGATATGTCACGTCAGTCATCCCAATTGGTGCAATGTTTGCGATGACTCTTTGGCTTGGGAACACTGCTTACCTCTATATATCTGTCTCATTTGCACAAATGTTGAAAGCAATTAGTAAGTATCACTATTCTTTTGGTTTGATTTATGTCTTAATGAGTAACATCTTCTGAGGGATAATATGGACTTACATGTATATCAAAACAGTCAAATGAATCTCGAAAGTGTCATGTGATAATTTTTTACATGGAGTCCTCTTGTTTTGTTTGCACGAGTATGGTTTAGCCAACAGGCTGACTCAAATATTTATATGATTAACAACAATTAGTGATAAAAGCTGATTTGTCCTTGACATCTGCAGTGCCAGTAGCTGTTTTCATTCTTGGAGTAGCTGCCGGACTTGAAGTAATGAGCTACAGGATGCTTCTCATAATGTCAGTGATAAGTTTTGGGGTTCTAGTAGCTTCTTATGGAGAAATAGATATAAACTGGATTGGCGTCGTTTACCAAATGGGAGGCGTTGTGGCAGAAGCTTTGAGGCTTATTTTCATGGAGATTCTGGTTAAGCGGAAGGGCCTCAGACTAAATCCTATATCTATCATGTACTATGTTAGCCCCTGCAGGCATGTGATTTATTCTATAAAGCTAAAACACATTAAAATATTTTGTCACTATCTTATGATAATATACAGAAAGGTTCTGCCCATGTTAATAAAATTTTGGATTGCTTTGCAGCGCTCTTTGCCTGTTCATCCCATGGATATTTTTGGAGAAGCCAAAGATGGATGCTCAGGAGTCATGGAGTTTTCATCCTCTCATGCTCACGCTCAACTCTCTTTGTACTTTTGCTCTCAATCTATCAGTTTTCCTAGTTATCAAGCATACAAGTGCTTTGACCATTCGTGTGGCTGGAGTTGTCAAGGATTGGGTGGTCGTCTTACTATCAGCCCTTCTTTTTGCCGATACAAAGCTAACTCTCATCAATTTGTTTGGTTATGCCATTGGTAAGTACTCCCTCCTATCTAAAATTAGACATAATTTTTGTTTTCTTACTCCATTCTATTTTAGGATTATAAAGTCACAAGATATTCATAATTTACCATTACGTTTTTACCATCATTTCTAGCCCCACACCACCACACTACTAATTTTTTTGTTAATATTAGAGTTTTACATTTGAGAACATAAAAACTATCCTTAAAAGTCTTTGTTTTAGAAATGTATCTCTAATTTTGGAATGGAGGGAGTATTTAAATAGAAGTCTTCATTTATACATCTAATACGATGATGACTAAGTGGACATGTGGTTTATTTCCTTGGCGCTATGCTCATTCATTTGTATCTTCATGATAGGTGTTTGTAAATGCTAAATGTATGCAATCTTTATTCAATATATTAGTTAAAAACATTGGTCTCAGGTCATTCTCTTTTGCATTATCGACTGAAGTATGAAAAAATATTCAGATTTTCCCCCCAAGGCTGGCCATATGATAATGATGCCAGCTGCTGGAGCATGAAATGATTACTGTTTTCCTTTAATCCATAGTAAAACATTAATTTGTGAAGAAAACCAAATAGTCGTGTAGGATTCACATTCCATTTGCAATTTGCAGTTGAGACATGTTCATATTAGTAAGAAAAAATAATAAGAGTCCACACGTGTTTCTATTTCTTTATTCATTCTTCGCTCTGTGTATTCTGTCTTTGCTTATTTCTTCTTTTCTTTTATTTTCTTTTTTTGGTTGAAGAATGATAAATCTAGTGTTTGTTTCACCTCTAATTTTGACTTTGGTTACATTAAGGATCTCAGCCCTGCGGAAAACTTGTAATGCTAAAATTGTGTTAGTTTGGTTCTTTTCGTGCGAAAGATGAATATTTTTAATACGCCATCATGCTAGATCATAATATATTCCCTTGTATCAAAGATTCAAAGACATGCATAAGGCTTTATGGATATAAAAATGCAAATTAATATGGGGAAGAAACTGCGCTTTTTATGCAGCCGTTGCTGGTGTAGCTGCATACAACAATTCCAAGTTGAAAAAGGAAGCTACTCGAGGCGGCCCTGATGGGTCTCATCGTGATGATTCTATACCTTTGGCTTCTTACTCAACCTCTAACAAGTAGATGCATTCCTTAGGTAGGACCTACAGATGTCTTCGCAGTCTTTTCATAACATTAGTTAGGCTTTGTTTCCTCCCATTGGGGTAGCATTCCAGCAGAGTAGTGGCATATGATGTTTGATTCCGTAGAAGCTGCAATATACTTCACTAACAATCTTGCTTCAATAATGTATGATTGTGTTCCTTTCTGTGAGTATTTCAATCCACAGTTTGAGGAATTTTGACGGTTGGCGTGAAGGCAAAAAGGGGTATGAAAGTGTAAAGTTGGGTCTCTTTGCTTCTGAAATAGCACCAAAGATCTGACATTCTTTGAAGGCTGTTCACTAAGGTGTACCCTTCACAAAGATCAGTTTTGTATGTAAAGCAATTGCTGAAATTAAATGATAGCGAATCTCAATTCTCCTGTACCATATTTAAATTTTTAGACTGAAAGTTTAGTATACTTGTTGAAGATGATGCTTATATATATATATATATATATATATATATATATCTGTAATTTTCTGAATTATTCTTTCACTCAAGTTATGAAATTGATATGTATTTATGCAAAGCCCTGATTCTGTTATTGTAGTGTCAAATTGCTGTATGAAAAAAATTGACAGGAGTTATTCTAATGTGAGGATGAAGTCCGGAATTATTGTAATGTGAGGATGTAATGATTTAAATTTTAGCTGATTCAAATACGACCAAATGTTTTAAATTTTGATTCATAAAAATATATGAATAAATTTTATTTTAAATTTTGATAAATAATTAACTTCACCTCTAGAAAAATTAAGACAAGCAGCAATTTGACTTTTTAATATTAACTTATTATTATGCAATAATTTTATTTTTTATAAAATATTTTATTTACTCTTACAATATTATTTTTATTTTGATAAATATCAATAACTATTTTAAAACTCACAGACACAACTCATATGATATCAACAAAATTGTTAATAAAATTAGAAATGTGGATCCCATTACAATAACAATTATGAGGAGAGTATTTTGAGAGTCTTATCAAAATTTCGAGCGAAAATATCAATTCTCGAAATCTAATATTGATGAATTCAGAGCTAAATTCCAAAAACAAATGATCATTGCCCAAATTGGGGACGTTAGATAGAACATAGAAAGGAAGCGAAAGAGGGGAAGACAAAGAGATTGAAGAAACATTGATGGGTGTGGGGAGTTGGTGGGAACTTTTTGCTTCCACACTACTGTCGACTCTGCCCATTCTGTAATACCCTTTCCTTCCTTCCTTCTCCCTCCCTCCCTCCGTCCGTCATCCACTACACCAACCTACCCACCATTGATACATATATAATAATTATATCTATATCTATATACATAATACAATTACCGAATCCCAACAAACAGAGAGAGAAATAAACCCTAAGCCCTGAAGGAGAGAGAGAGCGGATGCTATTGCGGTGGTGGCGGTGTTAATGAATGGTGGGAATTACTGTTATCCAATGCGGCGAAATCCGGGAAGAAAGGTCGTTAATGGCCTTGCAAATGACTTGGCAGCCGAATCTCAAACGAAGAAACAAAGCTTCTCCGTTAGGGTTGAAAAATCTCGGCAACTCCTGTTATCTTAACTCCGTTCTCCAGTGCTTAACCTACACTCCTCCCCTCGCCAATTTCTGCCTCAAATCGCAGCACACCTTGCACTGTATGTATCTACTTGTTCTTCTTCTAATACTACGTGTTTATCTAGCGTATCCCCAATTTTTTTGTTCATTAATTGAATGGAATATTGGGGATTGTACAGGTGATTCAGCAGCTGAGGAACGGGGAAGGAAGGGTGAGTGTCCGTTTTGTATATTAGAAAAGCGAATTGTACGCTCTTTATCCATAGATCAAACCCTAGACGCCCCTCACAAGATCAATAACTGCTTGAGAGTTTTTGCTGAGCATTTTCGCCTAGGCTGCCAAGAGGACGCTCACGAGTTTCTGCGGTATGTCATTGATGCCTGCCACAACACCTGCCTCCGTGTAAAGAAGTTGCAGCAGCAGCAGCAGGGGCACAAGGCAATAGTAAATGGTGGTGGTAGTGAGGGTTTTGGCGGCAATTCGGTAGTTAAGGAGATATTTGGGGGTGCTTTGCAGAGCCAGGTGAAGTGTCTCTCCTGTGGAGCAGAGTCGAATAAGGTGGATGAGATCATGGATATAAGCCTTGATGTTTTGCATAGTAGTTCTCTTAAAGATGCTTTGCACAAGTTTTTTCAATCTGAGGTTTTGGATGGCAACAATAAGTACAAGTGTGACAAGTAAGTTTCTCTATATTCACACAATCGCTACTATTTCATATATGTATTCCTTTAGTTGAAAATTTTACTTGTTAGGTGTAAGAAATTGGTGTCTGCTAGGAAGCAAATGTCGATTCTTCAGGCACCTAATGTCCTTGTGATTCAACTCAAGGTATTTGACTGTTTTATTGTTGTATTTAGTTATTTTTTTAGCATTGACTGTATAAGCTTTGATGGTTTTGTTTTCATTTGGTTGATTGGATAGAGGTTTGAAGGCATATTTGGTGGGAAGATTGACAAGGCAATTGCTTTCGAGGAGGTTTTGGTGCTTTCGAGCTATATGTGCAAAATGAACCAGGTGGGTAGTGCTGTCCATCAGATGATATTTAACTGGTTCATTTGACTGCATTTTTTTATTCTTATAGAAAAGAAAGCAATTGATCATATCACCATCAACTTTATAAACCTACTTGGGTAATGGACTTGGAAATGTTTTAAAAAAGTCGATGTATTTTGAATTGTTTGTTGACATGGACAAATTGAAATTATTTCAACATTGAACATCAGATGTAAGAATAAGAATTTACACCAGATTGTCTCGTTCAGGTCACAATTTACAAAGTGTGATGGTTGGTTGTTCAGGATGATCTTTTATTCGAGAATGAGAAAGATCGTCCTCTTTCTTTTTTCATAGAAGGCGCTTTCTGACTTCTAGAGAAAGGACTTTTCTTCGATTTTTCAAAATAGATGAATTTTTACTTGCTTTACCACGGAGCTAATATTCTGTTGTGCGACCAATGAGCATTTTTATGTTATGATGTAAATAATTTTGGCAAACAGTATCCTATCAAAATCAAAAACTGAAAAAAAAAATGCCATTGGAATTGTTCTACATTGGGAAATAATACTAGATAGAAATGATTCTTACCAATTTCCTAATTTAACGTAGCTAATTTGTAGGGATTGTTGAGTGCCTAATTGAATTGATGGAGACATGTGACAAGATTCATCTATTACCTCACTAACTAGCTAATCTGACGTGAGTCCTTCCTTAATCTGGGGTATAGTTGTTTGTCTTTCTCCCCAAGGGTATAGTGTCGCTTTACTCACTTGTTCACCACATAAAACGTGTCTATAGGTGTCTTTCTTAGTCCAGTGTCAAATCTCAACTTAACCTTGGATAGACGGTTGGAACTATCAACGTGGAGATAGGTCTAGAGAGAATTTGCACTGAAATGCGTAGAGAAGTTTCTAATCCACCCTTGTTTGAATCTTGTTGAAGCTTATACTTGGGGGATGGGTGTGGGGCAGATAAGTAGTATGAGTTCTGTGGTCGGGGATACAATTTCCTGTTTGTGTACAAAATGTTATTGTGAACATAGTTGTCGTGGCGTCGCATAGGCGTCCAGGCGATGGAGAAATTGTCAATGAGAGGGTCGACTTGAGGTATAGTCTGGCCTAACTTAAGTGCTTAACACTTTTGACCCATTGACCCATGAGATTAACCCATGACCCATCGATTATAAACCAAAGAGAAAGGCAATAAAATCCTAAAACATTTATTAAAAACGCAATTCGCGATAGACTTTGGACTCGAAAACTTCCGATTCGATCACACTTTTCAGCCATTGCGATTCGCGATGATTCCATTGGACTTCATCGCAACTCGACCACCATCGCGACTTCTTTCGAGTCGATCAACAATTTCTTCGACCCATCGCAACTGGCATGACTCCATCAGCCCAAAGAACCCAACAATTGAGTCGACCCAGCCGTGAGTCTCTTTGTCTCTGTTTTAGCTACCCGACTAGCTAGCCTTTTCCTTCTCTCGCAATGTTTTAGCTACCCAACTAGCTAACCTTTTCCTTCTCTCGCACAGGTTCTTCCTCGCTTTGCTTTGCTTTCTTTGTTTCTCTATTTGTTTTGCTAATTTTATATCTTTGTGGTGGGTGGGTGGGTGGGTGGCTTATTAAAATAGGTTGGGACTTGGGACATAGGAACCCAGGATGCTTCCACTAAATTAAGACTTAATTACTTGGGATTTAGGAATATATTTTATCCTTGTCAATACATAAAGCTTAATTAAATATATAGAGAACAGTTAGCCACTTAGGATAGTACATTTAATGTGTTTTGTGAATTGTGATTATACTTTAAAGTTTAAACAGTATAAAATTATGTGAGGTGATTTGACTTTTTAAGAAGTTATATTTATTGTTTACTTTTTTTTGGGTACAATTTATAAAGTGTAAACACTATCTATTAAGTGTTGAGTGTGAATAATTATTACTTACTAAACTAGTAATATATTAATGCATTCACAAGTAAAAATAAAAATATGTCAATTGTCTCTTATATTTTTTGTTTGTTTATATTGTGTAGAAACTAGAAAACAAAATGGCGGAAAGTTTGGGAGATGGTTATGATATAGCCAAGGACCCGAAAAGAAAGGCCAAATCAAACGATCTGGGTTGAAAATATGAGTATTGGCCGGATATGAGTAATAAGGATATAGTGTAATGTATCTTTTGTGGGAAACAATGTCGTTCAGGAATCAAAATGCTGGAACAACATCTAACAGAAAATTTTGGAGATGTAGCGAAGTGTCCTAAAACATCCACCAAAATTATGAGGGAGATGCAATTGGTTTTGAATGGTAAAAAGAGGAACAAGCCAGTTGAGTTGGGTGATGATGATGATGATGGTTTTGAATAGTAATAGAACTAGAAGAAGAACAATCATTTGCTCTTCCAAGCAAGACTTCCAATGCTTCCTTTAACACTATCCCAAGTTTTGGGACCGCTTCCAAAAGGAAGAAAGCTGCATTTCAATTCCAAAAGCCGCAACCAATAGCTCCAACAAAGACAGTTGAAACACCTCTAAGGAAGACTCCCGAAGAAGTTGTAGAGGAGAGACACAACAAGCGTTTGAGCTAAACAACTATTGAAAATCGTTTGAGGACATCGGAGGAAAAGGAGAGTCCATATGCACATTGCAACTTTTTCTACGAGTGTGACATACCATTCAATGCTGCAAATGCAATGAGCTTTGAGGTAATGATCGAGTCCATAGGGCAATATGGGCTGAGTTTAAAGCCTCCAACGTATCATGAGTTGAGGGTTCCTTTACTTGAGAAGGCAAAGAAAAAAACTGATGAGTTAAAGGCGAAACATAAAGTTTTTTAGAAGCAATATGGCTACACACCCGCATCGGATGGTTGGACAAATAGGAAGGGAAGACACTTGTTAATAGTCCGGAGGGGACTTACTTCATGGGTTCTGTTGATGTCTCCAGTTAGTCGCAAGATGCCATGTTGGCAAATCTCCTTGATAGTAAGATTGAGTAAATTGGCCCCGAGTATGTTGTTCAGGTGGTCACAGACAATGCCTCTAATTACAAGGTAGCGAGGCATATACTAATGGAGAGGAGACCTACACTATTTTGGACACTTTGTGCCGCTCACTGCCTAGACTTTAGGCTATAGGACATAGGCAAATTGAAGCAATTCCAGCCCACAATCACAAATGCAAGAAGAATCACAATATTCATTTACAGGTATGGTCGTCTTCTTTGATGCGATGGGGGAAAAAATAAATGGGAGGGATTTTTTGAGACCTGGAGTTACTAGATTTGCTACAACTTTTCTCACCTTGCAGAGTTTGTACAAGCATAGAGATACATTGAAGAATTTGTTCATGAGCTAGAATTGGACAAAATTTAAGTAAATCGACTACCAAAGCGGGAAGAAAGTATGTGATACTATAATTTCAACTACATTTTAGCATCATATTGAGGATTACATTAGAAGGCGTCAACCATTTCTTGTAGCCTTGAGGATTGTACATGGTGATGAGAAGCCGCTATGCTAGAAGTTTTCGCTGCGATGGAATGTGCGAAGGAAAGAATCAAATATTTATTTGATAACAAACAAAGACTCTAAGAAGGTGATTGACATTGTTGAGCGGCAATAGGAAAGCCAAATTAAGCAAAAATTATATGGGGTTACGTTGTTATTCAATCCAGGCAAATACTTTGATATCAAAGAGTAATGTTCGGTGTTAGCTGATACTATATGAGAAGACTTCAATGACATTCTTGTTAAGATGGTGGCCGAGCTAGATTTGCTAGACAAGATAAACAATCTAGCTGATAACTATAATGCTTCTCGAGATACTTTTACAAGAGAAATGTCGATTAGGCAACAAAAATTAAAGAATCCTTGTAAGTATATTGAAATATATATAAAGATATAAAAGATAAATTATAATTATATATATATTCTTATTTTAAATGTTTGCTAGTTGATTGGTGGAACGCTTTTGGAGGGCTGACTATTGAGCTTACAAAGTTTGTAAAAAGAATTCTAGGACTTTGTTGTTCGCAATTGAAGTATATTTGAGTTTGTAAGTACTTTCTATTGTTGGTTCAAAAGTAATAAGTCATTCATTACTAATACTAACTATTTTTTATATAATTAAATTTTATCATTAGTTTTTTTTGTTTTATTTATTTTAGATTCATTCGAAAAAAAAATAGAGGAATGAGTATTGGAACAATCAAAAGATCGTCTCAAGGTTCCAAAAGAGGTGTGAGCTTGGAATTTTTTTTAATCTATTAGCCATTGATGATTTTGATTGGGGTAATGAATGGATCAATAATGAGGTTGATGTTGTTCATCCCGGGGAGGATCTTACATGAAATGATGTGGATCAAGCAACCGGTGCATCCAATACGCTTGAGGGTCGCAATTCTTCAAGGAGGGCTCGTGCTAATAGTAGTGATAATGTCATTACGTACTCTCAACGAGGTGGTGGTTCAACTTCAAAGGAATCAAGGTTGATGGATTCCGACTCCAATGATGAAGTTGATGAAGAAGAGAGAATTCCAAATGATGATGAAGATGTGGAGGATGATTTTGGAGAAAGACCACTTATACCTTTGAATGAGAGTAGTTCTCGTGGAGGAGATGGAGATGATCTTTTTCTTGATGGGTTTACTTGAACGATGTTTAGAGACTAGTGTAGAGAGTCTAAACATTATTTTGACTTGTTATGTGGTGTTTTATTAGTTATTAGACTAGTAATATGTGATAGTTGGTTGCATTTTTATTTTTTATGTGGTGTTTGTTGAAATTTTCATTTCTTCTGCTAGTTTTTAATATCAAGTGTTTTATTTTTGGATTATTATTGCTAAGTATTTACTTAATTGTGTTTTTAATGTTATTCCGTGGTGTTATGTTTTGGGTTTTAATGTATATGAAATATTATTACCAATATACTTGTTAAGCAAAATAAATAATATATAAATTGTACGTAAACGACTTGTTGTCATACGGACGCCATGGCAATCGCCTAGGCGTCTTGACAGTCAGCTACCGCCATGACTTGTCGTGACAACTATAATTGTGAATTATCGTTAGGCAACCATATGCGTCGATCCATAATTCCATATTAAATGGTGTAATAATATACACAAGAATCTGAATTCTTTATGAACTCTCGATTTTTTCAATTAAAACGAATCAATCAAAATTTGAATTTGATTTGGCCAGGATAACAGAATGGTTGGTACCTTTTTACATGCTAAAAGATTGGTTCATAGACTCGATGGAAGCTTGACAAGTGGTGTGGATTGTGTTGCATTAGTAGAGGAATCCTTCCGTTTACTCTGAAAGATAAGTGGATATAAGTAGTGTTTTTGAGATCTATCTAGCTCTAAATATCTTTGGAATTGCGACTCCCTTCGCCTTATTTTAACTTGGATTTCGATAAACTAACTACTTGTTTGCTACAAATAAAAAAAATTGAACTTAATGTTCTATTCTATTTAATTGAATTTTGATTCAAAAGAAAGAACGCGTGGAACTGAATTAACTCACTCATAACGCTATCTTTCACTACAATACCGATATGGCAAAAAACTATGTCCTCGAGCTCGAGGTTTTAATTTCTTCACAGTAGTACATCTACTATTACGAGATTTTAATTCAATTAGTTGTTAATGTAAATGAACCATAACTACATAGCCCCCTATTCCTAATAAATTGACTCCAAAACCCTCTCTTAATTTCTTGTTGAGCTACGGTTTGGCTCTCTTTAGCCCTATCTCTTTTATCCGTATGAGGTCTTCCTACGCTAGCATTGCCCCCGGAAAACTCTATTTATTATGGTCTTAATGACAACATCTACCATCTCTTTTTACAATGCCCTCGGTATTAAAAGTAGGTGCAAATTCCCCCTATTTGTGGCCTACCATATGATTGGTTAATGGTTATATAAATAGGCAAATGCTCCTTCATTATCGATAGCAATAGTATGGCTCATCATTGTGGGTGTAATAAGTATTTGGCCATGGACTTGGAAACCTCTATTTTCCAATAGAATTGTTGGCTTGCTTCCATAGTGGATATGTCTGCAACATTTCCATTTCATATTGATTAGCCCCAAATAATAGGTAATGGAAATTGTTAATTTTATATCAACTTTGAAATGAGCCAATTTTTCACCTTTTTACCTTTAATGAGAAATTGACTAAACTAAGGGGGAAAAAAAAGGAAGTATATTTTTTTGGACCTATCAATACTACCTCAATTGACTAAACTAAGGGGGGGAAAAAAGGAAGTATATTTTTTTGGACCTATCAAAACTGCCTCCCAGGATCTATAATTGCAAAGATGAAATCAGTAAATTTACTAAAACTCAATCTTTGTGCGCGTCAATATTCTTACATTGTACTTTGTAATATAATTGGCTTAACTAGTTGATATAGTTGCTTTTGATTTTGTTTGAATTTCACTGCTTAGCTAATGTTCTCTGATTTTTCTTTGTCATTTACTCCTTTTGGTTCTAATGCAATTCAATTCTTGGATGCTTCAGGATCCACGTCCAGAGTATAATCTTTTCGCTACCATCGTGCATTCCGGTTTCTCACCAGATTCTGGGCACTACTATGCATACATCAAGGTCTTCATACTTCTGATAAATTTTGTGTTTTTTTAGCATACTTGATTTGTGTCATGAAGAGTTGCTACAATTTATGCTTGCTGATATTGGTTTGTGCATGTATACAGGACGCAATGAGCCATTGGTATTGCTGCAATGATTCCTTTGTTTCTCTTTCAACGCTGCAGGATGTTTTGTCAGAGAAGGTTTATATCCTTTTCTTTTCTCGTTCCAAACAGAGGCCACTAACTGCCAACACAGCTTTGGTTACCAATGGAATAAAATCTAATGGTTGCAATGGCAATGATGCATCCAAAATACCAAAGACAGGTCCAATTAAAGCAGTGAATTCAAAACAATTTGTCAACCAATCTTTGGATAAGAATAAAATAAACTCATCTAAGGTCGATGAAGTGCCTTCTAGTCCGCGAATAAAGTTGAGCAGTTTTGGGAATTCTAGTACCAAACAGTTTCCTGCGCCTGATAATGTAAAGCTTATTTTTCATAGAAAAGAATCATGTGAAAAGAATGGAGATGTAAAATCCTCAAATTTCATGAAGAAAAGTGAAAATAATAGCATACTGTTGAAGGATATGAATGGCGTTTCTAAAAGTTCAGATTTTGCAATTGATAGTGAGAGAAGGCATTCAGTTTTCTTATCAAATGGAAAGGATAAAATCCAAAGCATCAGTGTTGATTCAGCTGTTTTAAAATGTGAGGTTGACGGTATAACAAACAGGATGTCAGCAGGAAGAGGGCCCAACCATGAGGTTTTGCAAAATGGCAGCATTAACTGCGTCGCTGATAAGTTAGGCTCCAAGCAAAAATTTAAAAAAGAAGATTCATGCACTTTGAATGCTGAAGATGCCCGTTCTCCTAAAAAATCTGAAGAATTGAATTCTAAGAGAAAAATGCAGGATGATGATTCGTGTAATTCGTTTGCTGAAGATGGCCAGCCCCACCTTAAACTTCAAGAATGGAGCTCCAATGGAAAATTACAGACAAGTAATTCTTGCATATCGCTTACTGAAGAATTGAGCTTCAAGAGAAAAGTACAAGGAAAGGATAAATGCATTTTGTTTGCTGAAGATGCTCAATCTCGTGGAAAACTTGAAGAACTGAAAGATACGTATGTTATTCTTCATCTCTGAAGCTATAAAGTCTTATTATTATTTTTACAATTATGTTTTTTGTTTTGTTTGAGATAATTTATAATTAGTGAAATCTGGTTAGTAATTGGAACATTTTTTTTAGCTTGGCGTCGCTCACATATTATCCTGAAACTTTGAGGTATCATTAATGCTATAGGTATGCATTGAAATTCCAAATATCCTAGTCTGTTATATGGCATCTTCAGTGCTTATAGGAGAAAAGGCAAACAGATTTTTATAATTGTGCATTCAATTTAGCCTTGTTTGTTATGTATCTTTACTACGGCACACGATCTAGTTGTGCTTAGTGCTATGTCACAAGCACATTGGGAGAAAACTCTATTTATTCTGGTTTAGATGCTATTATTGCATGTTTTATGATTCTGATCTTTGGTGTTATACATAGTTGAAGCCCTTTGCACCACCTTAGTTTAGTAGCATGGAAGCAGAAATAAGAAATGGATCCCAAATGAATGGAAACTTAGTTATGTCTTCTTCAAAATATAGGATACAAATGTCTGGGAAATGTTAAATATTTTATAATACTATTAATAGAATAATTCTATGCGCTTTTCAACAATTGTTCACTGACAGAGACTAAAGAGTACTTGGACCCATGTATTATTTTCTCCTTTGTTAGTGGACAACTGTTAGTTCACATAGAAGTACTTGTTATAATAATGTTAATTATAATATCTTGATAAGTTATGTCCATTGCAATCAAAGTAAGAATAAAAATGGAACTATTTATCATTTATCGCCTGTAATTCTTACCAATCCTCTTGCATATTTCTTAGTTGATCTATGCCTCAGTGATTTGATTACGTCCTGCTCATGGACCCCAACATTTTTTTTGCCACAATAGACAAAAGAAATTGATATAAAAAACACAATCACGTTTTGGTGAAGTTTCCCCAAGATATCTGGAAGTTTAGCTTGACGAAATGTTTCTGAATGGATACGTGACTTGGGGAGAGTTTTTCTGTTTCAAAGGTTCCGAGGCCTCAAATAGAGGTTCTGATATTATTAGTCATGAACACAAGCATAGCTGTATTTAGTCTTATTTCAAATGTGAGTTATATACCTCTTTTATTCACTAGCTCCTCAATGTTCTAAAAGGCGCTAGGCGGGAGGCGGGCGGCCGGGGGCGCCTAGAGGGTCTAGGCGGGATTGTTTATTTTAAGTCAATTTTAATATTTTATTTTACATTTATCCAAACAAAACAATAATATAAAGCAAAACAATCTATAATAAAGATAATAAAGGTCTTTGCTTTAAGTTCAAACACATTCATATTGCTAATGTCAAAGTTTAAACACAAACATGCAATTGTTTAAAGTTCAAACATATTTTTAATGTATTAGTTTTATTCATAAACAAGATTGTTATTAAATAATAAAATTTAAAATTTCAATAATTTAATTCAATATTAAACTTAAAGAAACTAAACATAAATTTAAGAATTATATTGAATTAAACTAAATATTACAAATGCATCATCATTTATATAATTTGAAGTTCAAGTTCAAAAATTACAACTATAATAAAATTATCCATTTTGACTTGATATTGTTCACTTTTTGGTGTGATTTGATATGCTACAACTGGTTTGGATAATTATTAAAAATTTAAAATAAAAAACTTCTCTACCTAGACTCACTTTAATTTTTGCCGCTTTGGGCCTAGGTGAGGCGTCAGGCAGTAGGCTGGCCAAGCGAGGCACCAATGGGGCTTAGCACCTAAAGCGGGCGCCAAGAGGGGGGGCCTAAGCTTTCAAGGCGGACCTAGACGAGAATTTTTAGAATTTTGATCTCATTAAATAAGACTTTTCCAATTGAAATGCTCAAAGTACGTCCCAACTTTTCTCATAAGCCCTATGATTAAAAGAAAATTTTGATCTCAACATATAGTGAAAGAGTGAGTGAGTGTAAAAATACTCAATCAGTTCTACAATGTATGTCACATTTGGGTTTGAATTTGCGGGGTAAAGGATCACAAAAGTAAATCTAAATATTTTAAAAAATAAATACTTTCTCTGTCCCACAAATATTGCAACACCTTTTTACACAAAATTTAAGAAACTTTCAAATTCTCATTTGGTTTCCTAATTAGTCCCTATGAAGTGTGCGGTTGGGAGTGCTACTAGAATGTGAACTACACCTTTTAGTTTGTAGAGGGAGACATTATATATTAATATGATATATGATAAAGTTGATGACTGTGGGTAAATTGGTCATTTAACTTCACAAAAATTGCTAAAAAAGTAAGTTTTGCAATTTTTAGGACTTCTAAAAAGAAATTGTTGCAATATTTATGGGTCAGGGAATATAATTTTATTCCCGATATTTTTATTAGAAAAAATATATATAATCATTTAAAGTTACTTTCATCTTTCGCGATTGTTTCCATTGCAAAAATAAACCCCAATATTGAGTATTGATTTTACACTGAACTTTAGGTTGATGGATACTTTGGATCGAGTTTTTTGGAGTTGATGTGTTATTGATGGAAAGAAGGTGAAAGATTTATAATGTTGTCTGAAAGGAGGATTACATGGTCAGTAGAAGTGAATTTTTGCTTTTGATAAATTTAGAAATTGTGATTCTACTTGGTGTGGTTAGAAATAAAAAAACTAGGTATGAAGTAGGGGTTGTTCTTGGGTTGGGTTAGGCGGTTTAGATCTATTATTTTGAACCAAACCAACATCATCAGTTTGAAATGACGTGATCTGTTATACATAAAGGACCCAAACCAAATAATTCATTAACGGTTTGGTTCGAAATGATGTGAACCCAGTCCAAATCATTCGTTAACGGTTTGGTTTGGGTTATTCAGTTTGAATTCCTGTTATGAAGTGTTAATTTGTTTATTTTATAAAATATTTATGAAACCCATAATTATTATAACATCACAATTGTTATAGTTAAGTAAACTTTGCAATATTTGTTATTGATTATTACTTGATATTATAATTTTTTATTTAGGGTTAAATATAAAGTTTTAGTAGTAGTAAGTAGGCTACAAAGCTAATCGAACCGTTTCACGATTGAGTTTTTGCGCGATGACATCATTCGATTGTCAATCGAACATGTTCGCGAATCGTGGTTTGTTTGATTTGTTATCACGCTCGATTCGATTGACTCGTCATTTCATGTTTGCGAACTATGCTGGTATTTATAATATTTGGCCTAATTTTTGCTTCAGTGCGTTGATGATGTTCGCGAATATGATGATGTTTGACTATGTTTATGAACATGATGATAATTGACTATTTATAATATTTGAATCGCGAACTTCGAGCATGTTCATGATGACTAACATGAATTGAGCATGTTCGCAAACTGTTCGCGAATTCGAGTATGTTCGCGAACAACTAATGATCCGGACTCGCACATGTGTGTTGGTTCGATCGTGTTACTCGAACATGTTCGAGTTCGACTTATTGAGTTCGGTTCGAGTTCGACAAAGTTTGAATCGGATCAGATCAAATCGTTTGCAGCCCTAGTAGTAAGTATTATATTTACCTATTTCTCTATGTATTTTGGTTGGTTCGGTTTACTTGGTTTACTCTAATGGTTAACCCAAACCAACCCAACAATGATCAATTTATAAAAATATGGAACCAAACCAAACCAAAATAAGTTATTTCATGTGGTTTGGTTTGGTCGGTTGTTCGATTTGGTTTTGGTTATGAACTGATGAAGATTTAGAAAGGATTGGTGTTTGTGTGGAGGGGACAATGAACTATGAAGCGAATCTGGACTAGTTCAAAAGTAGTTTGAATAGGAAGCATGAAAGGGGCTAAGTTGATCTTTTGGCATAGCAGGGATATTAATAGAAGGAACATTTGAAGAATGGATCGAGGAAACTTAGGAGATTAACATTTTATGAACTACAAATTAAAGCGGGAAAAGGGGGAGTCTAGGCTGCAGGCAATCAGGGGAAGGTGGATTGGATAGGTACGAGTAAGGTTACTGATCTGAGTGTGGCGTATAAGGAGTCTCAAAGACCCAGGTTAAAGAATAGTAAATTTGTTAAAAGATGAGCCGAGTCCCCCTTTTGTAGTGTCAGTTGTAGTGGGTGAAGGGATGTTGGTTAAGATAACAATTTACTCCCTCGGTTAATTTAGATACATTTTTAACTTTGCGAGTTGGTTAAATCTCCTAAAATTTAAAATAGTTACGATTTCATTTAAATTTTGAAAGCAACAACTATGGTATTTTGTAGTAATTTTTAATTAGTACAATAACTATATTTGATAGTACATAAATTAATAAGAATGTTATGAACTTACATACTGACTTAAAAAGTCAATATGTATCTCTAATTTTATAACAAGAGGGAGTACTTTTTAGCCAAGAGGAATATAACGTTGACCATCATTCAGATTTGCATTTGTGCAGGACAATGGAGTGTTGATTTGATTGGGTGAATAAAGTTTGTGATCATGTGAATGGTGTGAATATTAGACTTTTAGGTTTGAGTGTTGTTGCTAGAGAGTTAGGATTGGAGTCTCCACTGGTGTGTTGTGGGAGATTTCAGTGTAATTCAGTTTCCTAGCTGGAATTGGGGGTGGGGTGCTTATTGGCTATAAGAGCTATAAATGGGGTTTCAGTTTTGTAGGTTGGCATAATTGGATGTGTTTCCACAAGGGAGGGGTGATTTATGTGTGGTTCAGGGAGTCTGTTTTTGTCTAAATTAAAGCTGATTTTGAAATGATGCCACAGTTACAACTGCTCCAATCTGCAATTCTTTTAGACTAGTGGAAGAGTAGTTGATATATCCAATAAATTTAAACTTAGTACTCATAATTACTGCCACTGCATGGCTGAATAATATAACATAGTGCTATCACCAATAGCAAGTTGTTAACGCGATGCATCCAAAGTTAGAAGTCTATGCTAAGGATTAAGTATTTCACATTGTTACTGTGCATAGTAATTCACCTATAATTTTCTTCCTTTTTATATCTTTTTACATTCCGTAAGATGGTAAATTTTCCCTCAGATATTTGTTGATGATTTCCCCTTCACCTGACCTTTGTGGTGTTCTATTCTTCTATACATTCTAGGTTCTGGTTTTCCTGATGTCTTGTCAGAATGAATACTAATGTGTTTTTTTTTGTTGGTATGTTTCAGTCTCAAAAAAGAAGCTTCTTTAGTTTTGCGATCATGTGGTTGGTCAAATGAAGTTCACAATTTTATGCGTTCTAAGAGGTTATGTGCACGGGTAGCAGACAATGATTCATCAAACAAAAACGACATAAAGTAAGTTTTCATGTATTTAACTTTGGTGTACTGTGATGTTAAATCTATCTATACAGTTTGACTCTCAAATGTGTGGTTCCATGTAATTGCTTCAGCTCTTAAGCCTTGTTAAGAGAGGCTAATTTTGACTCAAGTACTGAAACTTGAAATTTTCATCCATATATTTGGAACTTCATTCAAATTAAAAGTTTGTAACATAGATTATTTACTTATTAAAAGGGAAAAATAACAGAACTCGTAACAATAGGAAATAAGAATAATTTCGTACAGGCAAGAACAAGATGGATCCTTAAAATAAGTAAAATGCATATGTAACATGTACAAGTGTAGATTAGTAAATTGGGAAGAGAGAGTGAGGTTTTAGGTTAGAGCATGGAAGTGCATAATACCATCAAGGAGAATTTTTGGAGATTTTGTTGTTGGTGAAAGTATAAGAGAATCAAGAGAGATCAACTGGTCAGTTATTAACTTACACTACTAACATGTGTTAAGATCATAAGTTGAAAATTCAATTCTAGGATATCAAAAAAATATATTTTCTAATGAGGGGTTTGCATCCATCTAGGAAGCAGGGGTGCGCCTGTTTGATGCAGTTATCCATCTAGGAAGCAGGGGTGCGCCTGTTTGATGCAGTTAGCAGGAAAAGGTGGAAGGGGGGGGGGGGGGATTGAACTGCGGTGCACATGGGTTACGTCAATTATAGTATCCCCCAATTTTATTCTGGGATTTGTCAGAAAAAGCTAGAACAGGAAGAAGAGAGAAGGCCTGGAATGTGAAAATTTCAGTACATACATGTGTGGTGAGTTTATATTGAGAGAGAGAAAAGAGGGGAGAGATAAATTTGGACTGATGTCTGTCAATGGACCAGTCTCCCTGTCTTCTTCTTGCTGCTTTTCTTTAGTGAACAGATGCAGGAGCATGAGATAGGGGTTTCTAGTTGAGAGAGATTAAAGCGTGGTTGATGTAGTCGACATTTTAGTACTGTGGTTGATAAAGGGGTCGGCAACTGATAAAGGGGCTATTAGTTGGGTTCCATTATTATTTAAATTGGTTTTAAAGATGTTCTATTAATTGAAAATTAAATTAAAATTTTAAATAATTAAAAATATTACTACTACAATATAATTTTAAAATGCAATAAATGTGAAGTTGGCAATTAAATGCACTATTATCAAATATTATTTTAAATCGGCGAAATGAGTTCCTTTAACATGCTCTCAAATTTGACATACACTCCTTATTTATATCAATGTATTTTCAACCAAAATAATTTGATTTTAATTTTGTACAAAGTTTTAACATTATCATGAACCATGTTAACTAAAATTAAAAAAGCAGTTGTAGATTTATCTATTCCTTTTATTGATTTTAATTTAGATCATATAAATATTATGTACTCTCTGTAATCCCCATTATTTTAAGATTTGACGAACCCCCATATTCTCTTGTTGGCGTGGTGCACCCATATCCTTCCTACGTGTCCATCTTTGTTCTATATTGATATCAATTTTCGTTCTATTCTTTTTTCCGATTGCAAATAAAAAGAAGAAGAATTTTTAAAAAAGCTTTACTTTAGTTTCACTGTACATTATTGTTAATATTTCTACTTGTTAATCTAATTTTTGTGACTGGAATATTTAAGGGGTAGGCTTATTTGCTAATTATTTAAACTTGATTTTTATACTTCATTTGCCATTATTAGTTGTTTTCTCGGTGCGCTCTGTGTGGTGGAGTCAGATAAGGGGGTCACAGAATACATGAGCTCTCTGCATCTATTAATGACAGTTCCATTCAATTTTTAACTTTTATATTTAAAAATATGTTATGTATATTGCCCAGTATACACTAAAACATTTTTCTCAATTTTGTTTGATAAATACTTAAAACATTATTCTCATTGTTTTATCAAAATAATAAATTTAGTTTTAATTTTGATATTGAGAAAATAAAGGTCCAAGTCTATAAGATACATTGAAATTGAAGCGCGTTTTTTGTGAAAAGAGAGTATATAGAATGTTTTTATTTGATACTAACTAAGGAAACCATGATCTTATTGCTGAAAGTATGTGGAGGTGAGCATGACGCGGTTTGAAGTTCAAACCGCTTTACACGAAATCACTTGATGCGGTTTGAAAAATCAAAACCGTATACGTAAATGAAACTTGTGATTGTGCGATTGGTTTTGAACTGTGCGGTCTTGGTTTCATTTGGTGCAATTTAGGTTTCAAAATCAATTGAAACAACAAAATTTTATGCAAGGTGCGGTTTACACTATTATATACATAATCTTGGCACTTCTAATTATTTTATTTTTTGTCTAGCAAGTTTGTAGATTTGTGGTACCTTGCATGTTAACATCATGCCTATGGTTCACAGGCCACAAAATTAAATTCTCAGAGAGGACAATTATGTAATCAATCACAAGGAACCATTCAAGTTGCATGAATTTGAATGGATATACATTGATGCAATAAACCTCTATATTCAGTTTCTAGTGGATACCATTTATAGCATTTGGTAGTTATTAGTTACGATTCATATACAGCTAAGTAGCGGACCAAGATGTTGGGGAAAATTAAGCCTTGATATATGAGAAACTCCAAGGCCTTCTTACCAAATCTAATCATACCAAATTAAACAGGTCAAGCATGAGCTATGTCAAACTTGTTAGATAAAAAATAAAATTATTAGAAGTGCCAAGCTTAGGAGATATGCAAGGTGCGGTTTAATATACTATTAATAAAAAATAAAATCATTAGAAGTGTCAAGCTTAGAAGCATGATGCGGTTTCGATTTTATGTATGCGGTTTTGGTCAGTAACCAAACTAACCGTAAATTCGGTTTTTCAACCCACATAAAACCGCCACATAAGCTAGAACCGTTGCTGTGATTTTTGGTGCGGTTTCGGAGGCAATTTGGTTCCTTGTTCAGCCCTAAAAGTATGCACTAAAATTAAAGAGTCTTTATAAGATATTCCATCATAAAAGCGCAAAAGAGGAGGGCAGATCTATACATACATGAAAAGTCCGCAAATTAAGAAAGCTATAAACCAGGCCCCGAAAAGAAAAATAAAAGATCTTACAATGATTCTCTGATATGAGATTGGTTAATGACGATTTTTTCGCCGGTTCAAAGCTCTAGTTTGTATAGAAGATAATGAAGAGGTTCAAATTTAAGATAATTATGGTAAACATCAACAAGAATTTTAGTTTTAATAGACAACAAAAAGAGTATAGATTTTAATTCGCACCATCCTGATCAATGTTATTTCAACCGATCTCATTTAATTTCTCATCATCAAAAGTTTGATCACTAATCTCTTGCTAATTCTCAGTATTAAAAATTTTGTTCTCTAGTTTTGGAGATTAGGTGGTCAAAATATAATACTGGTGATTTCTTTTGTCGAAAAAAAAAGGTAATACTAGTAATTTTTTTCCGTCATATTTACAGGGCGGCAAACACCTTGCACTTTTTAAATAAAATTCAAGTTAATACTATGTATTTTTTGCACTAGCCTGTAGATCCTTTCTTGGCTATGGGGTTGTATTTTGTAAAGTTCTGACTTCAAGAGTGCCTGTAGTCTCTTTTAAAATTTCCATTTTTTTCCTTTAGCTAGAAGTGTGTATTATTTTCGTATCAGTTTTAGTGGATTGTCGTAGTGGAACAATTGTGAATTTTACGGATGGCAGCTGAACCATATTTGCTTGGGCGACGACTAGGCGTCCTGGCGCTACGCCGAACCACCAAGGCTTACGCCTTGGTAGCTGGTCCAAGTTAAGTTTTTAAGTCATTTTGTATTCATGACTCATCATAACCCATGTACTAGCTATATGGTGTGATTTTTATTATTTATTAGACTTGTAATGTGTGATGATTGTTGATTTAGTTGATCCTTTATTCTCTACGTAGTGTTTGTTAACTTGTTTTTACTGGTTTTCAATGTCTAAGTGTTTTATTTTTGAATTTTAATTGTGAAGTATTAGTATAATTGTGTTTTTACTTGTATTCCATAGTGTTAGTTATTATGTTTTGAGTTTTAATGTGTATAAAATTTTATTGTCGAATATGCTTTTGAAGTAAAACATATAATGTATAAATTGTACATTGTTAACGACTTGTCACCGTATGGACACCATGGCGAGCGCCTTATCGCCTAGGTGTCCTGACGATCAACTATTGTCACGTCCGTTGTGGCGTCGTGACAACTATGAGCTGAACCCAAACACCAGGTAAGTACCAAGATGTCCGCTTCGGATTTATTTTTTGGTGAGAATAAGGGCATGTTTTGGAGGAAACTTTGGGCCCCTCACTTGGCTAGGTGCTACTATAGTACCTCTCAATTAGGGGTTGCTATCGTGGTTGTTTCCACCTCCTTTCCCCCTACAAAAAACAATGTGTTAGTAGGAAATTTTGAAGGGAAAACATAAAACAACAATTTTGTGGGTAGTGGAATAAACACCTCTCTGATTCATATGAAACCTTTGGTTTTACAAGTTTTAGCAATCAAACTGGCTAATTTATCAAACTCAACAACAGATTGGATGACCCCTTTCATAGTTGTCTAGTGTCATTTCCGATTCCACAAGTGGGCTGGTATAATTGACAAAAACAAGAAAGTGCAATGAACAGCATAGCACTTGAAGCAGTTGCGAGTATTGAGAATACAATTTCTAGAAATGAATAAAATTATAGTTTTTTTTAATCATTGTAACTTTTTTTTACCTTAAATTCGGGGCGCGATGAAAAATACTAATTTTCTAATATCATGATTGGGAGAAAGAAACAAACCGGATCTTGTTGTATGGTGTGATCAATTAATTGAGTTGCATATTTACCAGGATCTTATTGTATGTTACGTTCAAGTAATTGCATTATACTATCTCCGCCTGAAAATTAGAAACCTATTTCCTTTGTTGATTTCTTTCCAAATATTGAACTTTGCATTCGAACAACATTTTTTTCTCAATATGTTTTCTTAATAATAAAATTTAATCTTTGATTTTTAATACTGAAAGAAAAACTCGCCCATAAATTTATATCTTGAGTGTGTCAAATACAAACTGTAACATTTTTGCAAAAAAATCAACAAGGAAAATAGGACACTAATTTCCAGATGGAGCGAGTATAATTTTGGTTGGGTGGGTGACTTTTACAGTATTTTCTAAGCCACAAGTCTTTTGTTTATGTATATTCATTGTAATATCCCGATCTCACTTTTTGCTCTTATTATAAGAATTCAAAAATCTAATTCATCATTATACTACTATTGTTATACAGGAGGTCATTGATAGCTGATGCCAGAGCTACTTTTCTTTCGCAAGTTCCTGAATCATTGAAAGGGAACCTTATTGAACGTCTGAGATCATTCAGCCAAGAAAAGCAATGTTTAGGCCCTTAATTTGCATGGTATTTATGAAAGAAACCTGATTATTGATATAACTAACCCTCAGTGTTGATTTTTTTTTTATTATTATTATAATCCGTATATTTTTTACAACATCCTTGAACTCCTTCATTCCAAAATTATAAATACATTTGTTAAACAATGACTTTTAAGAAATTTTTTATTTTTCCACACTTGTCTCGAACCTTGACTATAAATGTAGTAGTGGTGGTATGATATTACTCAATCTACTAAGAATAAAAGTAATGGCATGTTTGGAATTTCACTTTATAGCGTTTGCCCTAATTTTGAAGCGGAGAGAAAAAAGGATAAATCTTGTTTATAATTGTGGAAATGGAACGAGTAATTACTATTTGTTGCAGGCAATGTGATGTAATATCTACTATTTGTTCTAGATTATGTTTAATAACAGTGGTGACGCCTTCCATGAGAGAATTTTGGATCCAGTATCCCTGTGCAAGTTTTGGATAATGTTTTGTACATGTTGAGGTGCTCCACCAGCCAAACTTGAGATCAGATGGTGGCTGATTTTGGAACTTCTGAAAAGATTTTTGAGGCAGTGCAATTGATGTTGCAGGGTACAAGCTACAAATTTAATTAATTTTGTACAATATCCTTTCTGGCACATAAGTTTAGTCTAGAATCCTCATTTTATGGATATATTACAAATTTTTCCATATAAATGTGGTCGGGTTAATCCTCCTGAAAATCTAAACCGAGTTTATGTCATATCGTCTCCAGTTTTAGTTTAAATGTCGCATGTAAGAAAATGTTACTTGTAGTAGTAGTTGGAAAACCATTAGTTTGGTCTTGTTATCTGCCTTGTGCATCTATAAAAGGTAGCTGATAACTACTTAATTGCATTGTGAATATTAATGCTACTGTGTTCTATAGTAAGGGGGTGTTTGAGATAAAAAATGAATGAATCTGAATGAGTTGAATCTAAATTTGAATATGAATGAAAAAAGTTATCAGATAATTGACATGGCTGAAACATCTGAATAATAAAATTTTATTATTTTATCCTTTTGAAAAAATTTAAAATTTAAAATTTATTTAATATTACTTAATATAGTAGTTAATATTTTTTTAAATTTTTTTAATTTTTTTTACTTTTTTTTTTATTTCATTGAAATTGCTTATTAGGTAATTCAATTGTTTTGCAAAAAAATCTGATTTAGCCATTTAAATTTCTTTCTATTTTATCGATTCATAATTCAGATCAAAATAAAAGAAATCGATCATAAAAGTGGGCTATTAACTCTAAGAAATATCTCCTTTGTGGTGTTTGTTTGTGTGTGTGTACACACATACACACCACACACTGTTGTATAAGTGCGCCTTGGGTTCATTTTGGAGAAATACGGTGTTTTGCATAAAAGAGAACACAGTTAAGCAAAGAATAGTGACATGTTGAAAAGAAATAATAAAGTGGGCTATTTTACGTGAAAATAATACTAATTCATTTAGAAAATTGATATTTTTATATCAATTTTTGATATTTTACGTTTATGGTTTATATATTAGTGCATAAAAATTTGATATGTAAGAGTGGGTCCTACGTGAAAATATCGATTTCATTTATTTATTAGGCTCCAAAGGTGAAGAAAGGCCGAATACTAGTAAAAAGCGTTACTCCAAGAATAATTATGTTTTTACTTTTCTTTCATCTTTAGATGACTTTTACCAAAAAGAGGGATTAGCTTTATCCAGGACTAGGAAGCAATAACCTAACTAGCTAGAGATTAATCTCACAAGCCGAGGATAGGAAAGGTATTAAGCAAATCAAAACGTAACCAACAAAAACGTTAATTAGGTAATGAAAATAAACAATACAAGCTAACAAGTCTATTTTCCATCTCAAGAAATGTCTGGTGGTTTTGGTTTCACAGTGCTCAAGATTGGTGCAAGTGTAGTTACTTTTAGATCCGATTACTATAAAGTTAATTTTATTGTAAATTGGGCAAGTTCAGAGTACATAAAAAGATATACTTGGCGGTCTTGTCAAAATTAATTTCTTATTACTTTTAAGCATGACTTGAGGACAAGAAATAAAATAGTCGACAAGACAAAGACGTCATTATGGGATAGATGTCTTATAATTTGATTCAACCAGATTATGGGAGAAAATATAAGCTGTTTATGGAGAATGCCAAGTAAATTTTTTTTTATGAATATATCATAAACTGGTTTTCTTCAGAAAAAATATACTAAAGCCATAATCTATATATAATTGAGCTTGAGTTTGAGCTCAAATGTCTCACTTATGTTGCAATGATTTCAAAATACGAGACAAATTAATGACAAGAGACCATTTTATCCTTTTCTTTGTTTTATTTTATTTTCCCTTCTTTTATTTACTTTCCCACTAACCAAACAACACCCCCTAATAATAATTAGAAAAAAAAAAAAAAAAAAAACAGAAGGCAAGATCTGCTACGTTACTGTTATGATACGCCTTCTCCCCCAGAAATCAGAATCATCCATGACGTCCATTTCCAAACCAAATCCACCTCACTTCCCTCTATAAATATTCTCTACCCACGCACCTATGACCTATCCCCATTTACAGATAGGACCCATTTTGCTTTCACTGAAAAAAAGCTCAAATCTTTAATCTTTTTAATTTGCAGTAATGGCGGATGGGGTTGTTCTGTTGGATTGTTGGGTTAGTATGTATGGAATGAGGGTAAGAATTGCACTAGCTGAAAAGGGTATTGAGTATGAATACAAAGAAGAGGACTTGAGGAACAAAAGCCCATTACTTCTCAAGATGAACCCGGTTCACAAGAAAGTCCCGGTTCTAATCCACAATGGGAAATCAATCTGTGAGTCTTCCGTTGCAGTTCAGTACATTGATGAGGTCTGGAAGAGTGAAACTCCATTGATGCCATCTGATCCTTATCAGAAAGCTCAAGCTAGGTTCTGGACTGACTTTGTAGACAAGAAGGTATACATTACAGTCTCTTTTGTTCATTTCATCTTATTGTTATATTGGTTTAACGGTTTGTTTTTGACTTTTTACATGGTTTTTTCAATGCTTTGATTAACAGTTAATTTCTTTTATTGTCCTTTTTGATACCTCTTTTTTTTTTTTAAAAAAAATTGTCTTAGTTTTTCTGTCCTGTTTGTACCATAAAAGAGAGAAACTTTTTTTCTAAAAATGGTGGAAATTGAAATGCAGATCTATGATGCTGGGAGGAAAACTTGGGCCACCAAAGGAGAAGAACAGGTGGCAGCCAAGAAGGAATTCATCGAGTACCTCAAGGTATTGGAAGGTGAGCTTGGTGACAAGTCTTACTTTGGGGGTGACACTTTTGGGTATGTCGATGTAATCCTTGTCCCCTTCTATAGCTGGTTTTGTGCCTACGAGACATTTGGGAACTTCAGTATCGAGGCCGAGTGCCCCAAATTGATTGCATGGGTTAAGAGGTGCTTGGAGAAGGAAAGTGTTTCCAAGTCCCTTCCTGACTCTCAAAAGGTTTATGAGTTTGTTCTGGGTTTGAAAAAGAAGCTTGGGTATTGAGTAGTAAAACATGAGAGCATGTGGCCATGGAGGAGTTAGGATGTTTTTGTTGACCCTATTGTTTTTGTTTTTGTGCCTTGATAGTCTGTTCTTGTTGTCTGTCTAATAAAGGAGATACTTAGGTGTGTCTGTTTGATGTTATAACAAGAATATGTTTAGTTTTCAAGATTATTGGAATTTTATGATCTTCTAGTTCGATTCTACTGCTGCTGTAATTATTTTCTTGTTCAATGTGTTACTGATAAATACTCACTCTTTTCCTTTTTAATTGATGTCTTAAGACTAAGCACATGGATTGAGAAATGTAATTAATGCTTTATCTAATTTATAAATTGGGTATAAACTATCAATATCACCCTTCTAAAATTTATTAGCAAGATGAGAGAAAAGGGGAAAGTTATCCCATTAGAGTAAATTAGTTCAAAAGATGAGAGGGAAACAAATTTGTATTAATGATTAGGGATATATATATATATCCCAATTAATTCTTCTTTGGAATCTACAAACCACATATAAAAAGGAACAAAAATTTCTCTTAAAAAAGACGATTGAAAAGGAACAGAGAGAGTGCTTTTAACTCGTGTTGAAAAATTCTATACATGTTTGCCTTAAAATTATGAGCAATAAATAACTCTCCTTTGATGATGATAAACTAGCCAGATCCTCTCATTCAACTAATATAACATACTGGATGTTCGAGTGGTGACTCTCTCAAATCTCAATCATTTAGATGAGAGAAAGATCGAACAAGATTGTGATTTTTGTCTATTGTATATAAAGCCAGTATGCACCTTTCAACTTAATTTGCATGTTTTCGGGATCCGAAGTTTGGTGAAGTTGGTTAATCGACCGCCGTCTGATCTTAACACGCAAAGAAAAAAAATCACCTCCCACGCTGCGTGTCGATTATCGTATTGGTCAATTGACCAGAGTTAACTTCATGTTAACCACTCTAAGTTTTCGTGTTCATCTGCTGGTCAGCTCAACTGCAAGAGTCAAAATATTATAATGTAGTGACAAAGTAGATTTAGCATTTTGACGCTGGTTCTTAGGCAGGATTAGTAGTTTTTGTGGCGAGGTTTTAGTTTTCTGGTTTTGTTGTGACCTGTCATATTCTATAAAGAATGCTAATAAAACATGTTTATAAAGTAAGGGCTGCATAGATGTAACTATAGGGAACTTAACCATTTCAATGCATCACCTTTTGGCTATTGTAGGAGCTTGAAGCTTTCAGTGGATGTACATGCATGGCTAGTCTTTTGTGCTCTTTTGTACTATTTGAGTGGATGTACAAGCATATCTATGGTCTGATTACTCCCATGAGAGGGAAAGTAACATTCCCTTTTCTTGCTTGTAAGATGGGAAGAAAAGAATACAAAAGAGAGAATGTTTACATTTTTACCATTATAACAGAAATTTGTAAACCTCATATTGTCAAATAGGGTATGTATTTATTATTATTATTATGGGGTTAATGGAGGACATAGCTTTGCAGACTCCTAAATGTACACAGTCTACGATCGTAGAGTTAAGTCACTCTACTCTTTGAGAATTCACCTACGTTTCTACAATAATAGTGTGACTATTTTATTATCAGCCAGTGACTACTCTACGATCGTAGGCCCTACGATTTGAAATTTACACAGTTGTCTACCTCTATTTTTTTTCTATTATTATTATATATGCAAACCCTTCACCAGGCTGTGGAGATTACTAGAAAATTAGAAATATCCGCCAGAAAATTAGATTAATGGAAATCTAAAAATCATGATTATTGGTAATAAAAATTGATAATATTTTACCATTTCCCGTGTGGTAGAAATTATGTGATTATAGATAATAGTTGCCGGTAATTGTATTTGAGGTGACAAATAAGGGCATTTATTCCAATAAATATAAGGGGTAGTTTTGTTTGAAACGAGCTCCCAAGTGACCGATATCCGGTATATCACCTTTTTTGGTCATCTGGATACTCATTTCAGGTGGGCAGTGTTGGGTCGTGATATTTCTCCTATTGGACCGAATGGACGTACTACATATTGATTAGTCCATTGGGTCTTCATTATTGGGTGTTGACATTATTGGATCTAGTACTTTATTATCTTTATTAAATCCTTCTACAGTATCGGACCCAATCGATTGGGTCGACCCATCATATATTTAAATATCTACATCTTTGACTTGTAATGATGAAAAAGCATGACGGTTGACTAGAAGAACCCGCCATGCATTAATGTGGATGGGATTATAACCGTGGGTGGGGAAACGATGACCAAAAGCGGTTGGATAAACTATATGCGATCGGTGGAACCCATCGGATCGAGGGGTGTGTGGGGTAATAGTGGGTGGCATCGTAATCCGCAAAGCAAAGAGTATAACTTATGAGGAAGTCTTCACAAAGAGTGACTCTCATACACTTCTTCATTCATAATCACATATACACAAAGAATTATTTTTCTCTCTCAAGACACTAGACATTATATTCCTCCATTGTTTAACCTTGTGAACACGATATCGACTCTCACGCCGAAGCTATCCCCCGACGAACCGCCCGTCCAAGCTTGTGGTGTTTATCGTGTTTCTTGTCTGCGAGGATCGAGCGTCTTACGTGATTGGGGCGTGGCGAGAAGATCTGGCGTTAACATCGGGCGCTAGAAGGAGGGCTTTTTCTAGTGTTCTTGAGCTATCAATCACAATATTTCCAGTTGTTCTACATCGGAAGTTATGGCACCAATCAGGGGGTTCTCGTTCGAGATCCCACGACAAAGCCCGAAGATGGTTGGTCTTTGTTGCTGATAAAGAGCAGGATCATGACCGAAGGCAAGTAAAAGGCACCCCGCCCATAATTTAAGCATCGAAGTGGTGGTGATAAAGATGATGGTCGAGTAGAGTAGATGAAGACCCAACGACCATTTCTGTTTGTTTCAAGAAGAGGTAATCGCCCTATTGGTCTTCGGGATGATGGTGAAGAAGTAGAGTAGATGAAGACCCAACAGTCCAACGACCATTTCTGTTTGGATCAAGAGGGTAATCTGCCCTATTGGTCTTCGGGATGATGGTCGAAGCAGAGTAGATGAAGTCCCAACAGCCATTTTCTGATTGACCGAAGAGGGTATCCCGCCCTATCGGTTTTCGGGATTATGGTCGCAGCAGACGAAGAGACTGATCCAGGGAGCCTGCACCTCAGAATACAAATAAGGCATACTGCCTCGAGTATCCTCATCACCGTGACGGAGAGTTTCACCGAAGTATATCCAGAAATCACACTCCCGAGAGTCCACTGGGGGCACACCGCCCTATAGATACTTTTCTTCGGAGATGCCCGTCTAAGGCTGTCAGGTTCAGATTCAGCACACAAAATGCACCCATATTCCTAAGCATCCGAAGAGGATACCTCATCCTAGGGGTTCTCGGGACTATGGCACAAACGGATGAGGGAGCAATTCAAGAATATATTCATCCGAGAATGCAAAAAAGGTACTCTGCCTTGAGTGTTCTCGCCGCAGCGAAGGACTCATCACCAAAGCAGATCAATAAGCCGCACTCTTGGAAATTCGAACACTTCGGTAAATATTTCCAAAGTCGGTTGACATTATGGTCGGACAATTCTTTTACGAAGCTAATAATAGTTAAAGAGAAGCGAGGAATCGACAAAGCCATTGCAGAGTTCTTCAGCCATGAAGCGAGCTCGTGGACATTACATGCAGATGGATATTCTATTTTGGACATCGATCAAAGAAGGCTATCAAGGGTCGATCACAATAACAATTCCGATTCTTGATGCATTATCGAAGTTGGCCACCACTGATGCTTATAACTTTGATGGCGGATGGCGTCTTTCCTTCGGATCGAGTCTTTGCAAAGAAAACCAATCTACAAGAGTGTCGATTTTGCTCTCATTGATGAGAATTTTATCGAAGGACCTTTTTCGTCATCATTACTCAAACATTTGGTTCCATCCGAAGTAGAGTATGTTCTTGGGAAGTTCACAAAGACATCTGTGACGACGATCATTTGACCCAAGTTGTTGGGCCTACAAAGCACTTGGCGGGGATATTCATGAAAGAACCGTGGAGTCAAGTACGCAGGAATGATTTGGTGGCTCATCCACATTCACTTTTGCCACTATTGATCCACGGTCCTATTTGTCCTAAGGTCACTATGGTGTAAGGAGGTATGGTAGGACTCATTTGGCCATTCGATGGTAGCCCAAGGTCCTTATGATCCTATATTGATTTTACCGGGGTGGTAAATCAATGATCACTATGGTGTAAGGAGGTATGGTAGGACTCATTTGGCCATTCGATGGTAGCCCAAGGTCCTTATGATCCTATATTGATTTTACTGTGGTGGTAAATCAATGGTCACTATGGTGTAAGGAGGTATGGTAGGACTCATTTGGCCATTTGATGGTAGCCCAAGGTCCTTATGATCCTATATTGATTTTACCAGGTGGTAAATCAATGGTCACTATGGTGTAAGGAGGTATGGTAGGACTCATTGGCCATTCGATGGTAGCCCAAGGTCCTTATGATCCTATATTGATTTTACCAGGTGGTAAATCAATGGTCACTATTGATCCTTATATCTTGATCCTTATATCTTGGTCCTTATATACTGTTTCTACCCCGAGTGGTAAGCAAGATTTCGATGGTGCAAGGAGGATCATCCAAATTCACCTCACACATGACCGATCTCACACTTCGGAAACGATAAGTATACATTACTTTATTTTGTTCAAGTGTTGAGTTCAGTTCATTCAATATTGTTCATTAAATTCTATCCATTAAATTGATTCACTTCATTTCATAAATTAAGCATTATCGCCTTTATCTAGTTCATGTCCTAAGTTAAGTTCATACAATTTAATTGATCTTGAATTATTGACAAGAAATGTTCATTCGTAAGTAATAAGGCATGAAGTTGATATTTTAAATATTAGCTGTTCACAACAAGTTAGAATTTTTACGAGAAAGTTCTACAACTAAAGATAAGGAGAGGTCATCCTCGAAGCTTCTTCCTTGTCATCGTCACCATCTAAAGAGTCTAGAAGAGATGGATCTACCTTGTCGAGCTTTTTTTGCTTTTACTTTACTTGATTTCATACCCTTTAGCATACATATGGACGATCTTATTGTTCAATTTCGGCGGATTTTTTCTCAGATTCACTTTGTATCTCCTTACGAAAGTCTTGATTCGGTGGCGGACCCAAATCTCTAAGGGCGAAGCTCTTTGAGCTCTTCTTGAGCTTCCGACGATGTACCGGATGCTTTGATCCTTTAGCTCGCACAGATCGGCATTTATATCGTTGATGACCCGATGAGTGGCTTTGGTCGTTTTCGGTTCTTCTTTGACCTTGTCGATATCCTTAGAAGGCATTCATTGTTGAGAAGAACAATGTCAAGGTTGATTCTTTCCTTTTGCCAAACATAAACTTCAGAATGGCTTTTTCCTTTGGTATTCCCTTGACATTCTCTTGAAGATTCTCTTCAAGATTATCTTGGTATTATCTTTGGCATTCTCTTGGCATTATCTTTGAGTATCCTTTTCGACTTCTTTGTATTTGGGGCGGAAACACACGAAGACAATGTTTACTCTGCAGATGACCAATATTAATCGATCGATTCAGATTGATGGTCAAATCTCAACTTCCTTTGTCCCGGTATATCACTCCTTCACCCATCGGTTCCATGATGGAATTATTGCCGAACCGATGATCATAGATGTCATTCTGACTTGCCTAGATTCGAAGAGAATGGTTTTTGTGGCGAAGGTTTGGGTTGTTCGAGAGGCGGTGAAATATTTGTTGTTGTATGTTAATTTGGGCGGGCTCTTTAAATGGACTTCAATCTTAATTTATGTTGCCATTTAATGTTTTACGATGGGCTTGATAGTCGTATTTTGGGCCTTCATTGGTCTTATATTAATTCCTTTTGTCTGAACCGATGCCATTTATAGTTTCTATTAAACCTCCCTGTTTAATAAAAACTAGAAGCAATGTTGGGTCGTGATATTTCTCCTATTGGACCGAATGGATTGGGCCTACATATTGATTAGTCCATTGGGTCTTCATTATTGGGTGTTGACATTATTGGATCTAATCACTTTATTATCTTTATTAAGTCCTTCTAAAGATATCGGACCCAATCGATTGGGTCGACCCATCATATATTTAAATATCTACATCTTTGACTTGTAATGATGAAAAAGCATGACGGTTGAGAGAGAACCGCCATGCATTAATGTGGATGGGATTATAACCCACGGTGGTGGACAAATGACCAAAAAGCAATGGATAAACTATATGCAGTCGGTGGAACCCATCAGATCAAGGGGGTGTGTCAGGTAATAGTGGGTGGCACTGTAATCCATCAAAAAGGCAAAGATAGTATAACTTAGCAAGGAAGTCTTCACAAAGAGTGACTTTCTCATACACTTCTTCATTCATAATCACATATACACAAAGAATTATTTTTTCTCTCAAGACACTAGACATTATATTCCTCCATTGTTTAACCTTGTGAACACACGATATCGACTCTCGCGCTTTGAAATATATCCCGACGGAACCGCCGTCAAGCTTGTGGTGTTTATCGTGTTTACTGTGCAGGATCAGGGCGTCTTACGTGATTGGGACGTGGCAGAAGATCCTGGCGTTAACAGGCAGTATGTGCAATACAAGCAAGAATCCAAACACTCCCTTAATATTAAATAGTGCCTAAAAGTAGACATTCAACAATCCAATTTTATGACAAACACTCAATTACCAGTATGTCAGAAGTCTCCTAATTGGTCTTCTGTATTGAACTCTTCCATATCTCCTTTGTTGGTTTTGTTGATTATGAATGAATCCTCAAAAGAAGTGGATCAAGATGCATGTTGCACCAATCTCTCCATGTCTTAATAAACACAAGTGGCCAAATAATTATCCCTAAGCCCACAAAACAAAATATCCCAGTGCCGCACTTGCTTATATCTGACGTTCAATTTTGCCTTCTCCGGGTGTTGGTGGTGACAATGTGGGTGCTTCTTCAGTGTAGCAACTCAAGTTCAACTGGACGCGGCATAGTCCTTCATTTCCTTGGAAGGAATGTCAGGAGCTGGGTTCTTGCAAGTTGTGTTGGGGATGGCACCACTCAGCTTGTTTGACGAGAGGTCCAACGATTCAATTTCCTTCAAGTTTCCAACTGATGGCGGGATATATGTGCATTGTTAGGCTTAGAACTGATTTCAGGCCTCCAACTGTTTCTGAAATCGATGGAAGTGAAGCTGGTAAATTTTTTTAGCAGTTCCATAAGTTGGCCTTTCAAAGCAATTGTCACTGCTTCTTGATAGGTAGTTGAAGTAATCATGGAATCAAACTCAGGTGAGTATGCTCTGATTTATTTTTCTTCATTCCTTCCAGATACAATTGCCCTCAAATTCAAGAAAAATCTTGTACCCCTGAAATTGTTGGAAGCAAGGTCAATGATTTGAATATAATATATGACCAGTTGTAGTTGGCCTCAAGGCAACTGAGGTTCCCATGGAAACTGTTGGATCGTAGAACAAGGACGCAAGTTCTTCAACCAACATGGGAGAAACTATCATTTATATTGTTGTTCAAAGCTGTAGCTTTCTGCAATTGGGCAACGGCTTAGAAGAGGTGATTGCCGATCTCAATTGGGATTCAAGAGATAAAATTATTACTGGAGTAATCCACATAACGTATTACTGATGATGGAAGTGGAATTCCCCCATGTAACTAAACTGATTGGAATTTAATTAGATCAAGAAAGCTATGATATATTGTGAAACATGAAAGGTAATTGCAAGCTTGAAAATAAATTATGAGAGGGTTCAGGATTCAGGAATGGGACGCCGCCATAACTGATATTCCATAGGTATTTCACCACTTATTTGGTTTCTTGAAAGATCCAATACCTCAACTCTTGCTTTGTTCTTCAGATCGGGAAGAAGTTGTTGCCTGAAAAAAACTTTGTTGCTGAAAAGAACATGTCGATTACTCATCCTCGCGAATTTGCTTAGCTCTGCTTAACACTCCTCATACCCCCCCCCCCCCTCCACCCTCCACGCTCCACCTCCACTCTCCACCCCCACTCCCCATCACCCACTACCCACCAATAGCAAAGGGTGGTCACTCGAAAGCACAATACATTTCAAAATAAATAAACATAATATTAATAATTTTAAAATATTTAATAGTTGGTAATTTTTAAATGTCGATTTAAATACAATTCTGCAAAAATTAATATAATAATCAAAACTTAAAATTAATTAAACTTAGATGGTAAGATTCTAATTAGTTAGCAATAATAAATATACAATACTAAATATACAATACTTAATAGTTTGTCACATTCTAATTAGTTATCAATATTAAATATACATAAAAAATATTTAAAATTAAAAAAGATCTATTCAACCCCCTTCTAGATCTATTGTGTGTAAGGTTGTAAAATGAAATGAAAGTTTGAAACTCGATTAAATGCTTTCATTCGATTAAAAATTCGATTCGAAATTTCAAAAAAAATATAAATGAGTCAAATATGAACACATTTTAAAGTTCGATAAATTACTCGAGCATACTAAAATTATAATTTTCTATTGATACTCAGATCATATTCGTTCGAAAAGTTTAAATTGCTCGGGCTTGATTCGGAATCGTGCTCGACTCGATAGCTAAATGAGCCTCAATCAAACTTTATTTTATACTCGATAAATTTTGTAAACCAAATCTGAGCAACTCAATACTCGGATCGATTCAGTTCGTTTACACCCTTAATTGTGTGCCTACTGGAACTAACAAATTATTTATTGAGCTGAGTCTCAGCGATAAAATTGATGATAAACTTTTTAAATAATAGAAGATAATAGATATCATGCTCTACTTGACTCTTCTAATGGAATGATTGTTCCGCTGTAGTTAAACTTGTTGTTTATTAGTTTAACAATGTTGAAGGCTAACGATAATTTATTCTGTATTATTTTAGTCATAATATTTCTTACTTGGCTAGTTGAGCTCACCCTTTTGCTTTCATTGTTCTCTTCAGGAAATGAGAGCGTGGCAAGAGACTAGTCGGGGAGCAGTGATGGTCAAAGATTGTGACGCCCCAAAATAGGTATACATCACATATATTACGAGTCGCCAAATACATGATACGTAATACAAATACAATCTTAAATATACAACAAGGATCGTGAATTTTAATACAAATATTGTCTTCAAATAATTTCCACTCTCAGAATAAGTTCTCATTACAATTATTATCACACTATTTCATAGAATAGTGAGGACTACTAATGCTTATCATCCGAGCGAAATCACTCCGGTTCCTCGACTAGTCTCTGCTAAGTTCTCATTTCTAGAAGAGAACAATGAAAGCAAAAGGGTGAGCTCAACTAGCCCAGTAAGAAATATTATGACTAAGATAATGCAGAATAAATTATCGTTAGTCTTCAACAGTGTTAAACTGATAAAATATAACAAACATCAAGTTTAACTGCAGCGGAACAAGCAATCCATTAAAAGAGTCAAGTAAAGAATAAAATCTACTATATTTTATGATTTAAAAATATTTTTCATCACTTTTATCGCTGAGACTCAGCATAATAAATAATTCACATCATCCCTGCACTATGACCAAGGATATTCATTAGTATCATGACCACAAATTATTCATGCACTACGGGCCAAGGATATTCGTGTATTCATCAATGGTCATGATTATGCCAACAGCTGTCCATCAATGCACTACGGGCCAATGAGGACTTTTACCACATCATTTGTAACATTACGATTCATGATTACAGAATAATCCTAGTAATAATCATACCAAGTCCATCTATGCACTTCTGAATACGAGATGACTTTCAACATAATATAAATATGAGGATGATGACAATGATATAAGAATTCAATAAAACAAGTTCAAGAATTAATTTATCCAGGAACCAATAATGTCCAAGTTCTCAACATGATACTGCTTTGTGGGGTAAAACTCAAGAATGCTCAGAAGAATATTTCCATGAAAAGATACTGAATGAAACGCAAATATTAAGGATATTCCACTAATTTTATGGAGTATAAAAGCCAAAATTTTAACCAACTGAGTATAATAAAGAATGGAATAACAAAAAAAATCACCAGGCATGCGATAGACCGCACAGACATGTTATTCCAATAGAATAATAAATAATGGAACTAGGTCATGCGTAAACGCACAAACAAGATATTCCGACAGAATAATAAAGAATGGAACCAGGTCGTGCGTAAATGCACAGACATGATATTCCAACAGAATAATAAATAACGAAACCAGGTCATGCGTAAACGCACAGACAGGATGTTCCAATAGGATAATAAAGAATGAAATAACAGAAGAATTTCACTATGTATGCGGTACTTCGCATAGACAAGTTATTCCAACATAATAATAAAGAATGGAATAATGGAAGAATTTTACCAAGTATAGGGTAGTCCAGCGTATCTGAGTTATTCCAACAGAATAATAAAGAATGGAATAATGAAGTTCTCTTCATGAATCTGAAAGAAATAATACCCCTAAAGTAAACGAAGAGTATTAAATTTGGTAGGCGAGGATATTCTTGAAGAAAACTTCAGACTACGCTCAAAGCTTCTTAAAACTCTAAAGAAATACGCTCAAGATTATGAAGAGAATTCTCCGAATTTACGGTGTGATTTCAATTCTAATTAAGCATCCTATTTATATAAAAATAGAAAGGATACTATGCAATAAAATATAATATATTTTAATATATATATATATATATATATATATTTATATATTTTATTTAAAATCTAATAAAATAAATAACTTTATAAAAGTATTACGTTTTATGTAAAAAGATTTTACTATGCAAAACACTATACAGGCACTATGCAACACTATGTGTGACGCCCCCAAAATAGGTATACAACACCCATTCTGAGTCGCCAAATACATGGTACAGAAAGCAAACTACAACTTCAATAATACAATTGTCGTGCAAAATACGACAACACATACTGTGAATTTAAATACAAACATTGTCTTTTAAACAATATCCACACTCAAATAAGTCCTCATTACAATTATTTATACACTATTTTACAAAAAATAGTAAGGACTGCTAAAACATCTTTCTAGAACCATCACTCCATACCCCGACTAGATCCTGCTATGTTCTCACCTCCTGAGAAAAAAAATGGAACAAAAAGGAAAAAGGTGAGCTCAACTAGCCCAAGTAAAGAATATTATGACTAAGATAATATACAACAAATTATCATTAGTCTTCAACAGAAAAAATGAGATAGAATACTGATAGATAACAAATTTTAGATCAACAACTGCGGTGAAACAACAATCCATTAGAAGAGTCACGTAGAGAATGAATTCTACTATCTTCTAAGATTTAAAAGTTCATCATCAATATTTTATCCACGTAATGACAATCAATATACATCTTTAATCAAATATTCATCTTTGCACTACAAGCCAAAGATATTCATTTTGTATCACTGGGTGGGTCGTGTTCATCTCAACACTGTTCATCTTTGCACTACTACGGCCAAAGATATTCATCGATTAATCATTCATCTTTGCACTACTGTGCCAAAGATATTGAAGAATATCATCATTTAAGACCGAGGATGATGAAAAATATTTTAAAGAAAATGAATCAAATGGAGACGGAAGGACAAATATTAGGGATTAGGTATAACGACTTATCCAAGATCAATAATACTTCATAATAACTAATTGAGAAGCAGAATTCAAAAACAAAGATCAAAACATGGATACAATCAAAGATAGTAACCATAATAGATATCTTGGACAAAAAGGAAAATTTTTATTTTTTAGGTGAATAGTCTTGATTATTATAAGTGAATAAGGTCAGAGTATCGTGAATAAAGGTATCGTGAATAGTAACCAAACACAAAAGTTCCAAATTTGATTAAAAATTTAAACCAATATTTTGGCATAATGATATTGAAGAAAATAATATCATTTAAGAAGATAATAACATCCTTTACCTCAAAATAACGATATTTCTGATCGGAATATCGGATAGAAAGTCGAAGGAAACTTGTACCGAACAACAACTCTCAAAGTATCTAAATACTCCCAAAAATATGCTCGACAATATAGAGAGAAAGAAAACTTGTTTCTGGTGTGATTTTCAATTCTAACCTAAGCGTCTATTTATAGGAAAATGCTAGAACGCCATAGGAGACTAAAATAATAAAATAATAATATTTCTTTTTAAATCATCTACGCCACCCACCATTTTGAGTCAAACATGCCTTCTTGGACAAAAATCAGCAGCCCGTGTGTATTCAACACCAACCAAAAGTGGGTCCCACCCATAATTTAATAAAAATCATTTTATTTTCCGAAACTTCAGTAATTCATAGAAAATAGTCCGTTTATCAAAAAAATACGAATTTTATATCCATTCCACACGAAATCGAATTCTCTACAACTTTATAGCTTTGAGTTTTTCCAAATTCCAAACAGAAAATATCCAAAACCCACAAACGGGTGATTTTTAATACCTCCACTCCGATAAAATACTGATAAAATACCTCAGCATTAATTCCTTCATTAATAACCACATAAAATAAATAAATCCATCATTTATATCCACATCAAATAAATATTTTCTTATCATATAAATCAATAATTAATTATTCACTAATAATATTACAGAATCACAATTATGACAACCAGACAGTTCTCAAGAAAGAGGGGGTTTTCCAATAAGGATTTCTCCTTATTGGCGCGCAATTAGGTGACCAAACCTCTCCTTGACAGAACTTTCTAGATATTGCCAATAATGTTATCTAATAATATTATTTAAATAATATGAATTATTGATCTGATAATGGGAAATACTGTGCAGTGACAATTATTGAAACAACAATAATATAAACTATCAACACATCAATTATTGAATCAATAAAATAAAGTATTGAACAGTAACTACTGTAACAATTATTGAGTAGTGCCTTCTACGTGCATTTAATCAATAATTCAACAATCTTATCTTGTGTAATACCGTCATCTTCTTGTGCAACCACGCGTATTCATCGTATTTTAACCACGGTATTCCAGCAAGTGTTAAGCGGTAACAATTACTGTGATTATTTATAAAACTCAAATTTTGTCGTTTTCTTCATTTGATAGTTATTCCGTTATGGGGCCCACAATTGACTGCGCCATCGTACGGATATTCTCAACAAAAAGAATATTCCACAACCAAACGAATATTTTCCGACAGAAATGAATATTTTATAACCACTTGTTTATTTTGCAAAATTTACACATTTCACCCATAACCAAAACATTATATCAAATTAACATCTTATTAATTTAGAATAATGAATAGAAGAAAATTTAATTTTATAATAAGTTGGGGTCTTATAACCTCCCCTCTTTATAAAATTTCGTCCTTGAAATTGACGTAAGTACCTGGTGTTTCGAACAGGTGAGGGTACCTCGCTTTCATTTTCGATTTCAACTCCCAAGTCATTTCTTTAATAGCATGGTTCCTCCACAAAACCTTAACTTGTGGTATAACCTTGGTGCGTAGGAGATGCTCTTTCCTATCCAAGATCTTAACAGGTACCTCCTCGTACGTTAAATCTTCGGCTATGTCGTTTGGTTCTAACTCAATAATGTGGTTTGGGTCTTTCACATATTTACGAAGCATAGATATATGAAAAACATTTATGAACACGAGACATGCTTGGAGGTAATGCGAGTCTATAGGCCACATTTCCTATTCGGTCAAGAATCTCAAATGGACCAACAAATCTTGGATTAAGCTTTCCTCTCTTTCTAAATCTTGTAACTCCCTTCCATGGAGCAATACGTAATAATACATGATCCCCAATATTAAATTCCAAGTCCTTTCGATGAAGATCAGCATAACTCTTTTGTCGATCCTGTGAGGTTTGAATACGTTGTCGAATCATTTGGATTTTTTCTGTAGTCATGCGTACCAATTAGGTCCCCAACAAAGTTGCTTCACCCACCTCGTCCCAAAGATACTGAGAACGATACTTTCGTCCATACTGGCGCCTCAAATGGAGCCATGCCTATACTTTGCTTGATGATAGCTGTTGTTGTAGGAGAATTCCACCAATGGTAAATACTTATCCCAACTCCCTTTGAAGTCTAGGACACATAGTCTTAATAGATCTTCAAGAGTTTGAATAGTCCTCTCGATTGTCCGTCTGGTTTGAGGATGGTATGCGAATCAGAATCGTAAATCCGTGCCCATAGCTCTCTGCAAGCTAACCCAAAATCGTGAAGTAAATCTTGGGTCACGATCCGAAACTATGGATACTGGCATGCCATGCAATCTCACAATCTGTGACGCCCCCAAAATAGGAATACATCACCTATTTTGAGTCGCCAAATACATGGTACAAAATAAAAATACAATCTAAATTATCAACAAGAGAGAGTTTGTGAGTTTAAATACAAATATTGTCTTCAGACAATATCCACTCTCGAATAAGTCCTCATTACATTTATTGTCACACTATTTAATGAATAGTGAGGACTACTAGATAATACTATCATTAGGACCATCACTCCGTTTCCTGAGGCTAAGTCTCGCCTACGTTCTCATTTCACAAGAGAACGGTGAAAGAAAGGGTGAGCTCAACTAGCCCAAAGAAGAAATATTATGACTAAGATAATGCGAGAATAAATTATCATTAGTCTTCAACAATGTTAAAGCGATAATATACAATAGACATCAAGTTTAAGCTGCGGTGAATAAGCAATCCATCAAAAAGTCAAGTAGAGAATAAAATCTACTATCTTTTATGATTTAAAATATTTTTCATCACTTTTATCATTTGAGACTCGACTTATTAAATAATCCACATCATCCCCGCTTTACTGCGAGGATATTCATCAGGGTCACGACCACAAATTATCCATACACTACGGGCCAAAGATATTCGTGTATTCATCAATGGTCATGATCATGCCAATAACTGTCCATCAATGCACTACGGGCCAATGAGGACTTTTATCACATCATTTGTAACATTACGGTCATGATTACACCGAATAATCTCTGGTCATAATCATACCAAGTCCATTTATGCACTACAGGCCACAGATGACTTTCAAACAAATATAAACATGAGGATGATGACAATGATATAAGAATTCAATAAAACAAGTTTACGAATTAATTTATTCAGGAAATAATAACGTCCAAATTGTCAACATGATACTGCTTTGTAGAGTAAAATTCAAGAATGCTCAGAAGAATATTTCCATGAAAAATATTGGATGAAGCGCAAATATCAAGGATATTCCACTAATTTCATGGAGTATAGAAGTTAAATTTTTAACCAACTGAGTATAATAATGAATGGAATAACAAAAGAAATTACCATGCATGCGGTACTTAGATGTAGGCGAGTTATTCAACAGAGAATAATAATAACGGAACGGTCGGTGAAATTCACCAACTGGGATGTTCCAATAGAATAATAAGTGCGGAATAATAAATAATGGAACCGGTCCCACAAAAACTGCAGACGCAGGATATTAAACGCAGAATAATAAAGCGGAATAATAAATAATGGAACCGGTCAGGTGTAAAACACACGCACGAGGATATTCCAACGAGAATAATAAAGACAGAATAATAGAAGAATGTCACCAAGTATAGGGTATCCAGCGTATCTGAGTTATTCAAATGAACAATAAAGAAATGGAATAACAGAAGTTCTCTTCTTGAATACAAAAGAAATAACACCTCTTACCATAAAAAAACTGGATATAAGAGTAGTGAAGTAACAAAAAAAACTCTTCTTCTTTCTCTCTATAATTTCTCTCTCTAGAGTTTCAATGAATTCGTAAGAAATAATGAAGGAATGAACTTCTATTTATAGGAGAATGGAAGGGTACTGTGCAAGGAAAAATTATTTATGCAATTAATGTGCAACGGATGAAATTATCTTTCAATCAACAATCAAACCAACAAAAATTAAAATATATATATATATATATATATATATATATATATATAACACATGTTTTCACATTATATATAGCAATATTATATATACACCACTTAATTTTTCTCCCCCATAACCAACATCAATCCCCCACCCACCCAAAAATCAATTTCACTACACTCTTACACATCACTATCACACTACCAATTTTCCACCATATTCCACTCACACACCCATCACACACCTATCACTTTCACATATCATTTTCTCCGACCATACACTCAATACATACATATACTTCCATACGTATACTCTTCCATTTCCAAAATCATTTTTCCAACACAAATGGGCCCCACCTTTATAAAAATTTTCTGCCGAATATTTTGAAAAATGGGTAAATTGGGGTCCATAAAATAATCAAATCTTTATAAAAATCACCTTAATAATTTTAACAACATTTATCACCTTTATTATAATTCACAATATTAATCGACCCGGTGTCGTTCCTCCAAGAGGGCTTTCGATAAGGATTTCTCCTATCATGGCGCTGTGATTAGGTCACCAAACCTCTCCTTGGCAGAACTTCTAGACATCGTTAATATTGCAATTTATAATATTAATAACTCTGTCATTTTAATTATTGATTTAATAATATATAAAATATCGACAATAATTGAATCAAATAACGTGAGATCTTATGCAACAATTACTTATAGCAATAATTGAACAAAAGCTGGTGACTTCTCGTATAAGCATTAATAATCAATACTGGTGTGCTTCTTATGCAACCACGCATATTCTTCGTACTTTTACTCTTGAGTAGTTCAACAAGATAACGGTAAAACTTAGCAGTTATTTTTAATAAAATATTTTTGTCGTTTTCTCAATCAAATGATAATTACATTTAATAGGGTCTACCAATGATTGAAATTTGTTATCGAATATTCCTCGCTAAACCGAATATTCCCCGACCAATCGAATATAATATAACAACTTGCATACTTTGCAGAATTTATAAATATTACCCACAACTATAATATTATTTCAAATTCATACCTTAATATTTAAAAATGACATTTATAGAAAATTCATCTTTATTCAAAAAGTTGGGGTCTTACATACTCCACTTCAGCTTTTATGTGGGGCCGGAGACTACATTGAAGCAATTTGTTCATTAATATGTTGAGGTGGAATATGACATCAATAAATTATAAAATAATTATAGAATAAGTTGTGTTTCTAGAATTACACAAAGAAAAATTATATAAACAACTAAAAAGCTAGCACTACGTAGACAATTACTTCATTAATAAATGCACTCTTTGTTATTAATTAGTAGACCTAGAAAAGCAGACCCCAAAGCACTTGGTAGGTCCGGTCACTTATGGCGGGCTTTAAGGCGCATTTTTTGGCATAAAAATTCAGACCTTTCCGGCTCTACTTAGATCGATCCATTCACTCTTGGGCCCAAAAAATATCAAAAAATAGGCATAAAACACCCACCCATGACATGCCTGACCCCACCAGTGAAGTGAACATGGGCTTTGGGCTTAAATTTTATAGCACACCAAAACACGGCAGTTTTTGGCTGGCTTGCCCGATTCGCGCCACCCCCGCTTGCTTGGTTGCAGTGTATTAATTAGTAATCATATATTAGATTTGGGAATTTTTTAATTCACAATATTTTTTTTTATTTTCACATCGAAAGTGTCGATGTAGATGTATAGCGACTGTGAAAATCGTCGCTATAGGATCTATAGCGATACTTTTACTGTGAAAATAACATTTTCTGTTGTGAATTTAACAATTTTTATTAGAGTTTTATCATACATGTGTGTGTGTATATAGGAAAAAATGTATGTGCACAGCTGTGTATTATACAGTCGACTATGACGACAGTTTTTGGGCTATAGCGATAGTTTCACCCGTCGTCATAGTTATTTTGGACTATGGCGACAGGTGAACCGTCACCATAACCGAAAAAACATATCGTCATAGCACTACTGTGTAATACACAGCTGTGTATATATATATATATATATATATATACATATCGTCAATCTGACAATAATTAGTTGTAGGTCCACTGATGATTGTCTTGTCATAAATACGAATATTCCCCGACACAAAAATATTTCACGACCGATCGAATATAATATAACAACTTGCATACTTTGCAAAATTTATAAATATTACCCACAACTATAACATTATATCAAATCCACACCATAATATTAAAAAAAATATTTCGAGAAAATTAAATATTTATTCATAAAATCTGGGGTCTCACACAATCTCATTCCAGTACATACGAGCAAGACGTTCAAGGGAATAAGTCTCATGTATAGGCAAGAAATGAGCAGACTTGGTTAATCTATCAATAATAACCCAAATCGCATCTATGCCTTGAGAAACTTTGGGAAGACCTGTAACGAAGTCCATAATAATGTGTTCTATAAAATCCCAAATTTTACGAATAAAGATTTAATTTTTTTGAAATATTTTTTTTATATTATGGTGCGAATTTGAGATAATGTTATAGTTATGGGTAGTATTTATAAATTTTGCAATGTATGCAAGTTGTTGTATTATATTCGATTGGTCGGAGAATATTCGTTTTAGCAGGAAATATTCGTACAACGGCACAATCATTGGTGGACCCCACAACGGAATTATTATCGGATTGAGAAAATGACAAAAATATTTTTATGAAAATAACGGCGGAAGTTTATCGTTAATACTTTTGAACTACTCGGTAGTAAAAGTACAGTAATACGTGTGGTTGAATAGTAGCACACGGTATTGATTGTTGATGCTTACGTGAGAAGTTACTCAGTTTTGTTCAATTATTGCTACAGTAGTTGCTGCATAGTATCTCACGTTATTTGATTCAATTATTGTTGATTGCTGAATCAACACTCTCATGTGCTTCATTGCTTATCTTAGCATTTTCAGATGTCATTCTCAAACACTGTCACAAAACAAGGGTTAATTAACATATCCATATTATTATCCTATACTCGTCGGCCAGGCCAATTTAAATAACAAATAAACTTAGGTAGGTCATACTAGCGAAGAAATCCCGTCTCTCCCCTCTAGTTCTTATCTCGCATCTTAGCGGGGATCATATCCCTAAGCTCGATACTGTTGTGGCGCCCCAAAATTAGGTATCGTCCACCCATCTTGGGTCGCCACTTACATGGTACATAAATTCAAATACAACTTACTAATATAAGCGCCGTGTACAATACGACATAAAGCGTGAGTTTGAATTTAAATATTGTCTACTAGATATTATACAAACTCAAAAAAGGAGTCCTCATTACAACTATTATCACTTTATTTCACGAATAGTGAGTCTTACTAATGCTATCATCGGACCATTACTCCGTTCTCGACTCGTCCCATTTATGTTCTCATTTCGAAGAGAACGGTGAAAGAAAGGGTGAGCTCAACTAGCCCAAAGAAGAAATATTATGACTAAGATAATGCGAGAATAAATTATCATTAGCCTTCAATGATGTTAAACCGATAAAATACAATAGACAACCAGTTTAAGCAGTGGCGGAATATGTAATCCATTAAAAAAGAGTCAAGTAGAAAATAAAGTCTACTATCTTTTAGGTTTTAAAAGGTTTTATAAATTTTTCTCATTAAGACTCGGTTTAAAGAATAAACCACAATATCTAATCATCCTGCATTACCACGGTCGAGGATTTTCATCAATTTATCAATGGTCATGACTATACAAGAATCACCCTGGTCATAATCATACCAAAACTATCAATCAACGCATTATGTGCCCTTGAGGACTTTTATCACATCATTTATAACAAGCCGTGATTATCTTAGAATGATCCCGGTCATAATCATACTAAGTTCACCTATGCACGTAAGCCAAAGATAACATAATATATCATGAGGATGATGACAATGACATAATAATTCAATAAAACAAGTTCAAGAATTATTTTATCCGGGAATTATTAACGTCCAAATTGTCAAAATGATCTTTATTTTTGTAGAGTAAAATTCAAGAATGATCGGAAGAATATTTCCATGAAAAGATCTTTGGATGAAACGCAAATATCAAGGATATTCTACTAATTTCATGGAGTATAGAAGTCAAAGTTTTAACTATTTGGGTATAATAAAGAATGGAATAACAAAAGAAATCACCGTGCATGCGGTGCTTGCCCATAGGCGAGTTATTCCAATGAGAATAATAATAACGGAAACGAAGGTCGGTGAAATTCACACCTGACAAGCGGGATGTTCCAAACAGAATAATAAAGATGGAACGATTGATTGTAAAACACATGATAGGATATTCAACAGAATGATAAAAGGCGGAACCGGTCGGTGTAAAACACATGCAGGATGTTCCAGCAGAATAATAAAGAGCGGAACCAGTCCGGTGTAAAACACATGCACAGGATGTTCCAACGAGAATAATAATAAAAAGCGGAACCAGTCCAGATGTAAAACACACGACAGGATGTTCCAGCGAGAATAATAGAAGAATATCACCAAGTATAGGGTAAAATGGCGTATCTGAGTTATTCAACAGAATAATAAGCAATGGAATAACAACAGTTCTCTTCATGAATAAGAAAGAATAACACCCTAATCTGCATACAACAAATAATATTCCCTACCTTAGAAGAACCGAATATTGGCAAGGTGAAGTAGCAGAATACTTTTCTTCTTTCTCTCTATAGTTTCTCTCTCTAGAGTTTGGTGAATTCGTGAAAAAATAATGAAGCACTAGGCCTCTATTTATAGAAGATTTCTAGCTTAAGACCGCCATGTGAAAAGCAAGTGGCTTGACGAGCGGTTGTGATGTGAAAAGAATAGTGGTTTGATGCTGTAATGTGAAGCGACAAGTGGTTCGGCCTTTTTGTAATGTGAAACGACAAGTGGTTCGGCGCTTTGTAATGTAAAGCGACAAGTGGTTCGGCCTTTTGTAATGTGAAGCGACAAGTGGTTCGGACTTTGTAATGTGAAACAACAAGTGGTTCGGCGCGCTGTAATGTGAAACGACAAGTGGTTCGGCCTTTGGTAAAGGTAATTACTATTGGACGAAGGTAATTACTATTCACAAAGGTAATTACTATTGACGAAGGTAATTACTATTCACAAAGGTAATTACTTTTAACGAAGGTAATTACTATTCACAAAGGTAATTACTATTGACGAAAGTAATTACTATTGTGAAGAGACTCTTAGATGATGACATATGGGCCCCCATAAAATAATCAAACTTACCACAAATGTCTCATAATGAGACTCTTTATATACATCAAGGATTGAATAATATTACCACAAATCATTTTATTTTTAATCAACACATATTTAATCTTTTAACAATTATTAATTATTTATAACTTGTAGTCTCAATTATTGATTTAATACTATAACATATTATACAGGTGATCTTTGTGACAATAATTGAATCAATAATATAAGAGATATGATGCGTGAATTCTCAGAAAGCAATAATTGAGCATAGTGAGTGAATTCTCACGTAAGCATCAATAATCAATATCGTGTGCTACTTATACAACTACGGCAGTATTCTTTGTACTTTTACTACGGGTAGTTCAACGGTTTTAATTAAGTAACACCTTCTCTGTAGTTATTTTTATAGAAAGATAATTTTGTCGTTTTTTAACTACGACAATACTTGATTATGGGGTCCACATTGATGATTGAGTAGTCGTACGAATATTCCCCGACAAAAGAATATTCCCGACCAAAACGAATATTTTATAACAACTTGCATACTTTTGCAAAATTTATAAATACTACCCACAACTATAATATTATCTTAAATTCACACCATAATATAAAAAAATTATTTCGACAAAATTTGAATCTTTATTGATAAAATCTGGGGTCTCACATAAATGATGATATTACTGAATATCTTTGGCCTGTAGTGCAAATATGATTGATTTTCTTATGAATATCTTTGGCCTGTAGTGCAAAGATGTACATGTGTTGAGATGAACATGACCGATTGAGGAATATCTTTGGCCTGTAGTGCAAAGATGAATATTTGATTCAAGATGTATATTGATTGATATTACTGGGAAAAAATATTGATGATGGACTTTTAAATTCATAGATAATAGTAGATTTCATTTTCTACATAACTCTTCTATGAATTATTATTTCCGCTGCGAATATTGATCTAAAACTTGTTTATACTATTATATTACATCGATTTTTCCTGTTGAAGACTAACGATAATTTGTTCTATATTATCTTAGTCATAATATTCTTTACTGGGCTAGTTGAGCTCACCATTTTCCTTTTTGTTTCATTTTTCTTCTCAGGAGGCGAGAATGTAACGAGTACTAGTCGGGGTATGAAATGAAGGTTCTAGAAAGTAATTTAGTAGTCCTCACCATTTTTATAAAATAATGTATCAATAATTGTATTGAGGACTTATTTGGGTGTGAATATTATCTAGATGACAATATTTATATTTAAACTCACAGTTTATGTGTTGTATTAATAAGGTTGTAGTTATTTCTGTACCATGTTATTGACAACTCAAAATGGGTGATGTATACCTATTTTGGGGATGTCACAGTTGGTATCAGAGCTTAGGGATATGATCTCTGGCGGAGATCGGGGAATAGAACTAGGAGGGGAGAGACGAGTAAAACCTTCGCTAGTGTGTCTTACCTAAGCTTATTTGTTGGTTGGTCAGTATATAGGGATATTATGTGATATGTTGATTTCTTTAATTAACCCTTGTTTTATGACAGTATTTGAGAATGTCGACTGAGAATGTTAACAGTGGAGTAAATGAGACCGTGGAGACACCTTTACTCACCAATGACGAGAACGTGCAACATGCCAACAATGTTCCTCCTGTAAACAACACCACTGATCAGACATTGATCGACGGAATGTTTAGATGTTTTTTGCAGTTCATGCAAAATCAGACGAGGGAGACTCTTGCACAAAATACAAGTGGAAATGATAACAACACACGGTTTGTCACAGCCAAACAGTTCAAAGAGTTGGGACCACCAGAATTCTAGGGAAAACCGGATCCGATTAAGGCAGAAACGTGGGTCAAACAAATTACCAAGATATTCGATGTCTTGCAATGCACTGAGGAACAGAAGGTTCCATTCGCCACCTTTATGTTTTTAATAATGAGGCGATTCTTGGGTGGGAATCGTGAAGCGTACCCATCCAACCAAGACCGAGTATGTCTTTGGGAGCGTTTGAAGCTGTTCAATGACAAGTACTTTCACGAAAGTATTCGTCTATATGAAGGAAGTGGAGTTTATTAGATTGGAACAAAACAACATGGCGGTATCCCGATCGAGGCGAAGTTTGCAGAGTTATCGAGGTTGCACCTCATTTGGTGGAGAATGAGGAACGTATGACGCGGATGTTTACGAGAGGTTTGAAACCCGACATACGTCGATATCTTATTTCTTATAAATTTTTCTCTATTAGGATGTTGTTAATGAGGGCTCAATTATTAGAGCGAGATAACGAGTACGTTCAAATGAGGGACCTGACCGGGATCATCTGGGGTGGCCGGCGATCATCGAACAATGATAACCCGGTAGAAAGAAAATACGGACAAAAATGGTAACCACTACGGTGGTAATCATGACCATGAAAATAGAAGAAGAAGCGAGTCTGGGGAGATTTTAAAAGAGGAGATTCAACAATGACAATGTAAAGGCGTCGGCACCAAAGAAAGAAGGGTTCTAGGGAGGAGAACGACCACCGATCATATGCTATAAATGCGAAAAAGAGGGACATATCAACCCAAACTGCCCACAACAGTTCAAGGTATGTTATAATTGTGGAAAATAAGGACATATCGCTCGAGATTGTATAGTAGTGAAACCAAGTCCAACGTGGATGGTGAATCAAAAGGTTGTCCTAGAAAAGTCAAAGTCAACTGTTCCTGGAAGAGCGTTTGTCGTGACTGGTCAAAATGCGAAGAACACAAACGAGGTGATCACGGGTAAGCTAATCATAAATTCTTGCAAAGTTTATACCTTACTAGATACCGGTGTTACCCATTCATTTATCTCTCCTGCTTGTTCTCAACGTTTAAACTTAACTCCGGAGAAATTAGACTTTGATTTATCTGTGGAGACTCCGTTAGGAGAAACTTTCATCACATCCACTATTTATAAATCTTGTTTGATCCAATTTAGCACCATCACATTACCTGTTGACCTTATCTCTTTAAAGATACTTGCTTTTGATGTGATTTTAGGGATTGATTGGTTAACTACTCATCATGCCAAAATTGATTATTTTTGTAAGGTTGTTAGTTTTCATGTTCCTAACCAACCTGTTTTACGAATTCAAGCAACTAAACCATTAAAATCAATCACTGACATATCAAGTCATAAAGCTATTCGTTTATTAAAAAAATGGATGTCAAGCTTTCTTAGCCCATGTTATGGATTTGAATAAAGACACGTCAGATTTGAATAATATTCCCGTTGTTAGTAAATTTCCTGACGTATTTCCTGAAGAACTTCCCTGTCTACCCCCAGAATGTGAAGTTGAATTCTTTATTGATCTTGAACCTAGTACAAAGCCCATTTCTAAAACCCCATATCGAATGGCTCCTATTGAACTTCAGGAGTTAAAGGTCCAACTACAAGAGTTGTTGGACATCGGTTTCATTCATCCTAATACATCTCCTAGAGGTGCTTCTGTTTTTTTTGTAAAGAAGAAAGACGGGAGTATGAGACTTTGTATTGACTAACGAGAATTAAACCATGTCACTATCAAGAATAGGTATCTGCTACCTCGTATTGATGACCTGTTTGACCAGTTACAAGGAGCACAATTCTTTTCAAAAATCGATCTTCGATTCGGATATCATCAATTTGAATATTAGAGGCGAGGATATTCCAAAAGCGCCTTGAGAACTTCGATGCGGGCATTATGAATTCTTAGTCATGTCTTTTGGATTGACTAATGCTCCTGCGGCTTTCATGGTTATGATGAACCAGATATTTAAAGAATATTTGGATCAGTTCGTTGTTGTCTTTATTGATGACATCCTCATATATTCCAAAAGCCATGAAGATCATGAGCACCATTTGAATTTGGTACTCAAAAGCTTCGTGAAAAATAGCTATATGCCAAGTTGAAGAAATGCGAGTTACGGCGAGGAAGTAGCATTCCTTGGGCATGTGGTGTCAAAACATGGAGTATATCATTGACGTGAAGATTGAAGCAATACAAAGTTAGAAGCAGCAAGTCGATTGACCAAAGTACTTAGCTTTCGGGTTTAATTTGGTTATTATCGAGATTTGTGGAAGGATTTTCTCGAATTTCTACTCAGATTAACTCTCGGTGACTCGAAAAGATACAAAATTCGTATGGAGCGAGGAATGCGAGAAGAGTTTCAAGAGCTTAAGAGGAGACTCATTTCAAAGATTTTTATTACGACAATACCATCTGGTTCGGATGGATTTGTTATCTCTGACGATGCTTGTGCAAAGGATTAGGATGTGTTCTCATGCAACATGGGAAATTCATAGCCTATGCCTCATGACAACTTAAAGAGTATGAGAGGAATTATCCTACTCGTGATCTAGAGTTGATGGTTGATCGTTTTTATTAAAGATCTGGAGGCACTATCTATATGGGGAGAAAGTAGAGATATATTTAGACCATAAAAACCTCAAATATTTCTTCACCCAAAAGGAACTCAACATGTGGCAACGACGTTGGCTCGAGCTGTTAAAAGATTATGACCACACCATTCAATACCATCCTGAAAAAGCAAACGTGGTAGCTGACGCGTTGAGTAGAAGATCATATGCAGGAACGAGTGCGATGATGTCAAGTATACGCATAGAACCAACTTTAATCGATAAAGTTAAAGTTGCTCAAGCCACAAATCCGGAGCTAATGCGTATGAAGAAAAAAATACAAGAAGGTCTTTATTCGAAGCAAGAATCGATGAAGAAGGAATACTTGAGTACACTCCGGACTTTGTGTTCTAACGACTACGATTTGAAGTACAAGATCATGATGGAAGCACACAATGTAGTAGGGTTTCAACACGAAACATACAACAAAAAATAGAACAATTTAAAGCAATTTAAAACCCTAAAGCGGTATCCATGCGAAAATAATTAATTCGATTGGTTAGAAATTATCTAGAATATGAAAATACTTCGAAATTGATGCTTTCGAATCTCCAACGCAATCCAAGCGAATCGCGCCTCTATGGTATCCACCACGAGCGCCACGCGAACCATCATCACGATATGCGATGAAACGGGCTGGTACTAGCCACCAAAAGGAATGGATTTTAGAAGCTGTTTCTCTAGTCTCTCTCAAGAAGCGGCTAGGGTTATGATGTTATGATATAACCTAAGTGGCTACTATATCATATATATAGTAGTTAAAAGGGATTAATCAATACCTAATTTCATAAAATTGAATTTTATATATATATATATATATATATATATCTTAAATAAGTCTTAATTAATATACATATATACAATTATCCTTTTAATTTAAATTAAGTGATTTAAATACTATTAATCATATTAATATATTTAAATCCTTAAAATTTAAATTAATTCCATTTTAAATTACGTTCTATGTGTGTGACCTATAGGTTATTATTACGTTGACAATAATTTTAAAATCATATTATAAAATTATAAACAGTGAGCGGCATCTAGTAATGCATCACTGCTACCCAAGTAATAATAAGATCGATAATTCGATGCAACCTTTTCGTGACCAATGTTTCAATGTAATTTAATCCTTTTAACCTTAATATCCTAGATTAAACTCGAGTCATGGAATGTGTCGTACTCTTCATAATTTAATCTGAGTTTTCTTGATCAATGAGTAAACTATATGAAAAAAATCACTATTTGAGCATGGCCATGCATTTCATAGTCCTACTCAATCAAGAGGCCTATGGATATCACCCCTAATATATAGGAGGGTTAAATTCCATCTAGATCACTCATATTCCTCACACGATTCATGATGTACCCAATAATCACCTTTATAGTCCACCCTATTAAAGGTGACATTTGATGATATCAAAGTACATAAATTCTCGTGTAGTAATATAGTGATTTCAGGTTGGTGGACCATTACATCATTATCACTATGAGAATTTCTAATGACACTTCGCATAATGCTCCACATAGAATTCTCATGGTGCGTCTGTCCAATACATCGTTCTCTAACATGTACCTATGCATTTACTTAATATCTCATATATTTATGACCAATGAGATTTAGTCATCAGTCAATCCACATACTAGTCTCAATACATCAATGTTGTCCCATCAACAATGATACTCGACTAGGGACATTTAAGAACAATGATACTAATTGTAATTATATAATCTCATGTTCAAGTCACATACTTGAAACCATATAATTTGTATCACTATTCTAAGGAATTTTATTATGTTAACAATTATATAACGCAGTAAACAAAACCATAATAAAATCTTTCATTTATTCAATCAAATATAATATCAAAACGTTAAACAATTATATCAAATAATTGGCCTCTAGGGCATAAACTCTAACAACAATACACCGTTTGAAATCCATCCTGGAAGTACCAAAATGTATCGTGATCTTCGACATACATTTTGGTGGAATAATATGAAGAGAGAGATTGTAAAGTTTATCTCGAGGTGTTTAACTTGTCAACGTGTAAAGGCGGAGCATTAAGTGCCTAAGGGTCCATTGCAATCACTTGAGATTCTGAAATGGAAGTGGGAACACATTACCATGGATTTTGTTACGGGTCTTCCCACGGCTAATCAAGGCATATATGCGATTTGGGTTATTGTTGATAGATTAACTAAGTCTGCTCATTTCTTACAGATACGGGAGCCTTATTCCCTTAAACGTCTTGCTCGTATGTACGTAAATGAGATTGTAAGATTGCATGGCATGCCAGTATCCATAGTTTCGGATCATGACCCAAGATTCACTTCATAATTTTGGGTTAGCTTGCAAAAAGCTATGGGCACGGATTTACGATTCAGTTCGGCATACCATCCTCAAGCGAACGGACAATCAGAGAGGACTATTCAAACTTTTGAAGATCTATTAAGACTCTGTGTCCTAGATTTCAAAGGGAGTTGGGATAAGTATTTACCATTGGTGGAATTCTCCTACAACAACAGTTATCAGGCAAGTATAGGTGTGGCTCCATTCGAAGCATTATATGGACGAAAGTGTCGCTCTCTAGTATGTTGGGATGAGGTGGGTGAAGCAACATTGTTGGGACCAGAGTTGGTACGTATGACTACATAAAAGATCCAAATGATTCGACAACGTATATAAATGACACAGGATCGACAAAAGAGTTATGCGGATCTTCATCGAAAGGACGTGGAATTTAGTATTGGGGATCATGTATTGTTGCGTGTGGCTCCATGGAAGGGAGTTACAAGATTTGGGAAGAAAGGAAAGCTCAATCCATGATTTATTGGTCCATTTCTGATTCTTGACCGAGTAGGAAATGTGGCCTATAGACTCAAGATTACCTCCAAGTATGTCTCGTGTTCATAATGTTTTTCATATATCTGTGCTACGTAAATATGTGAAAGATCCGAACCACATTATTGAGTTAGAACCGGACGAGATAGCCGAAGACTTAACGTATGAAGAGGTACCTATCAAGATCTTGGATAGGAAGGAACATGTCCTACGCACAAAGGTTATACCACAAGTAAAAGTTTTGTGGAGGAACCATGCTATTGAGAAAATGACCTGGGAATTGGAAACGGAAATGAAAGCGAGGTATCCTCACCTTTTGAAAACGGTGTGCACGTCGTCAATTTCGGGGATGAAATTTCATAAGGAGGGGAGGTTCTAAGGCCCCAACTTATTATTAATGAAATTAAATTTCCTCTATTTATTATTTTAAAATAGTAAGGGTTGATTTGATTAATGTGGTTAGTTATGGGTAAAATGCGCAAATATTTCAAATAAGTAAGTGGTTATAAAATATTCATTGTTGTCGGAGAATATTAGTTTGGTTGTGGAATATTCTTATTCTTAGGAGAATATTAAAGACGATGGCATCTGACCTTGTGTGGGCCCCATAACTGGAAAGCGATTGGATGAAGGAAAACGACAAATATAAGTTATTTATAAATAGCAGGCGTAGTTATTCTTAGATTAATCTTTGTTGGAATACTAGATGGTTAAAACACACGAGTAGCACGGTATTGCACCAATTATTGATTCTTACGTAAAGAAGGCTTTACTCAATAATTGTTACGATAATTCTTATTCAATATTTTATTTTATTGATTCAATAATTGCTACGTTGATATTTTATATTGTAGTTGTTTCAATAATTGTCACTACACAGTATTTTCCATTATCAGATCAATAATTTATATTATTTGAATAATATTATTAGATAACATTATTGGCAATGTCTAGAAAGTTCTGTCTAAGGAGAGGTTTGGTCACCTAATTGCCCGCTAGTAAGGAGAAATCCTTATTGGAAAGCCCCCTCTTTCCTGGGAACGGCCTGGTTGCCAGTATTGTGATTCTATAATATTATTTGTGAATAATTAAATATTGATTTATATGATAAGAAAAATATTCATTTTATGTGGATATAAATGGAGAAAATTTTAAATTGACAATTGTTGAGAAATTGATATTTTATATTTTCTGATAAATAATTCATTTAAATATATTATTATATTTTAATAATATAATAATAGTGATATTTTTACAATGAATGTGGGATATATGAGTATATAAGAAGGAGGAGTATTTTTGTTATTAAAATATTTAAAACATGTTTTTCATGTTTGTGGACCCCATTCTTGATTTGAAATTTGATTATAATTTGCAAAATCGAAATCAGTATGTGGATTTGGTTGATTTCGATTGGAATTCGGAAAAACTTAAACTTACAAAGTTGTAGATAATGGAATTTCTTATGAAAAAGACATAAGGTTCAAATTTTTCTGATAAAAGGACTATTTATTATGAATTATTGAAGTTCTGAAATAATTGATTTTTGGAAGTTTTAAATATTTTTTTTTAATAAAAATGTTTTTTGCAATTGGGTGGGCCTCAATTGTTGTTAAACATGCTGAATTTGATGATTCAAAAGTTGGCGTAGAAAAATTTATTTATATATTAATATTTTATTAAATTTTCTGCTTTGGTGTTCTAAGCATTTTCTTATAAATAGGGTGCTTAGGTTAGAATTGAAAAACACACTAGAAATTGAAAATTTCTCTCTATGTATTATCGAGCGTATTCTTATGAGTATTTTGATACTTTGAGTGTTGCTATATCTGATTGCAAGTTTCAAATTATATATCGATATTCCAAATTTAAAGTCTTATTCTATACTTCGTGAAATTCTTACGTTATTCTATTATTTATTATTACATTGGAATAACTTGTATCATGATCTACCCTATACTTGGTGAAATTCTTACATTATTCCATTATTTATTATTCATTGGAATAACTTTGATCACGTGAGCTACCCTATACTTGGTGAAATCTTACGTTATTCCATTCTTTATTATTCATTGGAATATCCATGTCGTGTGTTTTACGTCGGACTGGGTTAGTCTTTATTATTCTGTTGGAATATCATGTTACGTGTATTTTCTGTGGGACTGGTTCCGTTATTTATTATTATGTTGGAATAACTCATACATACAAGTACCGCATGCATGGTGATTTCTGTTGTTATTCCATTCTTTTTTTATTCATTGGAACATCCCGTAGGTGAAAATTTCGCTTTGACACGGTTCCGTTATTTATTATTCTCGTTGGAATAACTTTGTTTATCGCGACGCATCGCATGCATGGTGATTTCGTTGTTATTCCATTCTTTATTATTACATTTGGAATATCCGTCGGTGCGTATTATGCGACACAGTAACGTTATTTATTATTACATTGGAATAACACATCATCACATACCGCATTCATGGTGATTTCTTTTGTTATTCTATTCTTTATTATACTCAGTTTGTTAAAGTTTTGACTTCTATACTTCATGAAATTAGTGGAATATCCTTGATATTTGCGCTTCATCCAGTATCTTTTCATGGAAATATTCTTCTGAGCATTCTTGAATTTTACTCTACAAAGAAGTATCATGTTGACAATTTGGACGTTATTAGTTCCTAGATAATTTAATTCTTGAACTTGTTTTATTGAATTCTTATATCATTGTCATCATCCTCATGTTTATATTTTGTTGGAAGTCATTTGTGGCCTGTAGTGCATAGATGGACTTGGTATGATTATGACCAGGGATTATTCAGTATAATCATGACCGTAATGTTACAAATGATGTGGAAAAAGTTCTCATTGGCCCGTAGTCCATTGATGAACAGTTTTTGGTATGATTATGTCTATGGATTCTCTTCGGCCAAGGGAGCAAAGATGAATTGTTTTATGGCATGATCGGGCCAGATTGATGAAAACACAATTATCTTTGCCCGTAGTGCATGGATAATTCGTGGTCGTGATACTAAATAATATCCTTGGCACATAATGCGGGGATGAATTGATGATGTGGATTATTTATTAAAATTCGAGTCCCAACGATAAAAGTGATGAAAAACTTTTAAATCATAAAAGATAGTAGATTTTATTCTCTCTTGACTCTTTTGATGGATTGCTTGTTCACCGCAGATTAAACTTGAAGTTTGTTGTATTGTATCGGTTTAACCTTTGTTGAAGACTAATGATAATTTATTACGCATTATCTTAGTCATAATATTTCTTCTTGGGCTAGTTGAGCTCACCCTTTTCTTCATTGTTCTCTCTTGAAATGAGAATATATTTGGGGACGAGTCTGGGAACGGATTGGACGATCGGATGATAGCATTAGTAGTCCTCACTATTACATTAAAAATAGTGTGATAGTAATTGTAATGAGGGCTCAATTGAGTGTGGATATTGTCTAGATGACAATATTTGTATTAAAACTCACAGCGTATGTTTTGTCATATTTTACACGATTGTTGTATAATTAAGTTGTATTTGAATTTTGTAACATGTATTTGGAGACTCAAGATGGGTGATGTATACCTATTTTAGGGGCGTCACAGTTGGTATCAAAGCTTAAGGATATGATCCCTGGTTGACATGTGAGGCAAGAACTAGTAGGGGAGAGACGTGGAATTCCTTCGCTAGTATGACCTACCTAAGTTTATTTGGTATTTAATTGGTTGGTCAGAGTATATGGATAATATGTGATATGTTAATTAACCCTTGTTTTGTGGCAGTATTTGCAAATGGCATCCGAAAATTTTGAGATAAGCAATGAAGCATATGAGATCATTGAGACACCTTTAATCACTAACTAGGTTAATATGATGTCAGACAAAAAAGAAATTAGAGATATTTACGTGGTGCGTGAAGAACTAATAGTTGCACCTGAGCTAGTTACAGAGGTAACAACTGAGAGTGTGGAAGAAGAGGAAGAAGAGGAACCTGAAGAGAATTTATTAGAAGAATTTTATGATCAAAATTTACAATTACAAAATCCTATTCATGAGTTAGATGAGCAGGCTGAAGAACGGCAGGCGGTCGTGGAGCAAAGAGATACAACAATTCAAAATTGTGTTATCCGATGCATGATTCTTGAACAGAAGCACTCTTTGGCAGAGTATAAGATATTAGAGTTGGAATCTGAGAATGCTATGATCAAAGTTCTGATGAAAGCAGAAACAACTGAACGAAGGAGAATAGATGATGCGTAGGTAAAAGACGCACGACGCGTTGATATTGTCAAAAAAGACATCCGATCCAATAAAGTCAAAATAGATGAAATGGATTTTGCTTTTTGGACAACAATTGGGAGAATCCAACATCGAATTCAGAATTACCCTGTACAGAGCGGTCAACTCCAATTCGATATGGATCGGAGAGTAATGATTCGAATCATGGATCAGGAATGTGATGAAGCAATTAAGGGTGGAATGTACTCTATAGCAAAGCCAAATCCGATAGTTTAAGTGAGAGCGTTTGTTGAGAAACCCAAACGAAATTATTACGGGTAAGTTAATTATAAACTCTTGCGAAGTATATGCCTTATTAGATACCGGTTCTACCCATTATTTTATCTCTCTTGCTTGCGTTCAATATTTAAATTTGACTCCGGAGAAATTAGACTTTGATTTATCTATTGAAACTCCGTTGGGAGAAACCTTCGTTACCTCCATTGTTTATAAATCTTGTTTGATTCAAATCGATACTTTCACGTTACCTGTCGATCTTATCTTTTTAAAAATACTTGCCTTTGATGTAATTTTAGAAATCGATTGGTTAACTACTCATCATGCTTTTCGTAAGGTTGTTAGCTTTCATATTCCTAACCAACCTGTTATGCGAATTCAAGCAACTAAACCACTAAAGTCAATCATTGTTATATCAAGCCATAAGTAAAGAGCCCCGGTCCTTTCGTTGTTGACTTCGTTGTGTGGAATGCACCGAAGCCAGAATTTCCGTAGGGGACGTTGTGAATAACGATGGCAAGTTGATAGGTATCAATGTGACGTGTTATCCAAGTCTTGGATGAGAGTCACAGTTGTGAATGATATTTCTATTGTTAATAAATTTCCTAACGTATTCTTGAAGACTTCTTAGCCTACCCCTAGAGCGTGAAATCGAATTTTGTATTGACCCCAGTACAAAACCCCATTTTTAAACCCCTTAAATATTTCTTCAACTAAAACGAACGTAACATGCGCCAAAGACGTTGGCTCTAGCTGTTGAAGATTACGATCGTTCCATTCAATATCATCGTGGAAGAGCGAACGTGGTAGCTGACGCGTTGAGTAGAAGATCGTATGCATTTATGAGTGTGAATATACGAACATAAGTGAAGATAACGAATATACGATTAGAATCAACTTTAATCGATAAAGTTAAAGCCGCTCAAACTATAGACCCGGAGCTGATGAATACGAAGAAGAAGGTTCAAGAGGGCGTTATTCTAGAAGCAAGAATCGATGAAGAGAAGAAATCTCAACCCTCGATTTTATTGACTCATTTGAAATCCTTGATCGAGTAGGAACTGTGGCCTATAGACTCGTTTTACCTCCAAGTATGTCGCATGTTCATAATATTTTTCAAGTATCGATGTTACGTAAATATGTGGATGACCTGAACCACATTATTGATTTAGAACCGGACGAGATAGCAGATAATTTAACGGATGAAGATGTACTTGTTAAAATCCTGGAATATATTCTACGCTTAAAGGTTATACCTCAAGAGTTAGAATCTGACGAAGTGTCCTCATCTCGGCATACCAAGTACGTACGTAAATTTCGAGGGCAAAATTTCATAAGGAGGGGAGATTGTAAAATCCCAAATTTTATGAATAAAGATTTAACTTTCTCAAAATATTTTTTTTATATTATGGTGTGAATTTGAGATAATGTTATAGTTGTGGGTAATATTTATAAATTTTGCAAAGTATGCAAGTTGTTGTATTATATTCGATTAATTGGGGAATATTCGTTTTAGTAGAGAATATTAAATGCAACAAAGCACAATCATTGGTGGACCCCACAACAGAATTATTGTCAGATTGAGAAAACAACAAAAATATTTTTATGAAAATAACGGCGGAAGTTTACTGTTAATACTTTTGAACTACTCGGTAGTAAAAGTACAGTAATACGAATATACGATTAGAATCAACTTTAATCGATAAAGTTAAAGCCGCTCAAACTATAGACCCGGAGCTGATGAATACGAAGAAGAAGGTTCAAGAGGGCGTTATTCTAGAAGCAAGAATCGATGAAGAGAAGAAATCTCAACCCTCGATTTTATTGACTCATTTGAAATCCTTGATCGAGTAGGAACTGTGGCCTATAGACTCGTTTTACCTCCAAGTATGTCGCGTGTTCATAATATTTTTTAAGTATCGATGTTACGTAAATATGTGGATGACCTGAACCACATTATTGATTTAGAACCGGACGAGATAGCGAATAATTTAATGTATGAAGATGTACCTGTTAAAATCCTGGAATATATTCTACGCTTAAAGGTTATACCTCAAGAGTCGAATCGTGAAGTGTCCTCATCTGTTTAAGATACCAACAACGCGATGACGTAAATTTCGAGGGCAAAATTTCATAAGGAGGGGAGATTGTAAAATCCCAAATTTTATGAATAAAGATTTAATTTTCTCAAAATATTTTTTTTATATTATGGTGTGAATTTGAGATAATGTTATAGTTGTGGTTAATATTTATAAATTTTGCAAAGTATGCAAGTTGTTGTATTATATTCGATTGGTCGGGGAATATTCGTTTTAGTAGAGAATATTCGTACAACGGTACAATCATTGGTGGACCCCACAACAGAATTATTGTCAGATTGAGAAAACGACAAAAATATTTTTATGAAAATAACGGCGGAAGTTTACTGTTAATACTTTTGAACTACTCGGTAGTAAAAGTACAGTAATACGTGTGGTTGCATAGTAGCACACAGTATTGATTATTGATGCTTACGTGAGAAGTCACTCAGTTTTGTTCAATTATTGCTACGATGAGTTCTTTGCGTAGTATCTCACGTTATTTGATTCAATTATTGTTGATTGTTATATATATATATATATAAGTTTTGTTTTATTAGTATTATTAATGTAATAAAACAGAAAAACTTTTTATATAAAACAGAATACTTTTATAAAGTTATCTGTTTTATTAGATAATAATTAGAATATATTATATTTTATTATGCATAGTGTTTGCATATAAAGTGCTCAAGATAGTGTTTGTATAGTAAAATCTTTTTATATAAAAGCAGAATACTTTTATAAAGTTATTCGTTTTATTAGATTATAAATAGAATATATTATATTTTATTGTAAACCAATCTGGTAAAAGTCTGGTTTAAAAGTAAATCAACTGGACCGTTCATGGATTGGTTCTATTTGATCCATTCTTCTATAAATGAAGCTCATTCATTCATTATTTCTTATTTAATTCTTTGAAACTCTAGAGAGGGAAACTATAGAGAGAAAGAAGAAAAGTATTCTGCTACTTCACTACTTCTATATCCAGTTTTTTCTATAAGGTAAGGGATATTATTTGTTGTACTCGTAAGGGATATTATTTATTGTACTCGTAAGGGATATTATTTGTTGTACTCGTAAGGGGTATTATTTCTTTTATATTCATGAAGAGAACTTCTGTTATTCCATTCTTTATTATTATGTTAGAATAACCTGTATACGCGGTCTACCCTATACTTGGTGAAATTCTTCTGTTATTCTATTATTTATTATTCTGTTGAAATAACCTATATACGCGGTATACTTGGTGAAATTCTTCTGTTATTCCATTCTTTATTATTGTGTTGGAATATCCTGCTCATGTATTTTTCTTGGGACTGGTTCCGTCTTTATTATTCGTTAGATTATCAGTGTCTACGTGTGTTTCTGTAGGACTGGTTCCGTTATTTATTATTACATTGGAATAACTCGTCGTTGCAGGCACCGCATGCATCTTTGATTTACATTGTTATTCCATTCTTTTTTATTCATTGGAACATCCCGTCGGTGCAATTTCACTTTGACACTGGTTCCGATTATTTATTATTCCATTGGAATAACTTTGTCAATTCAACCTACCGCATGCATGGTGATTTACATTGTTATTCCATTCTTTATTATTCATTGGAATATCCACGTCGAATGCGTATTACGCTTTGACTTTTGGTTCCGTTATTTATTATTCATTGAATAACATACCATGCAAGCACCGCGTGCATGGTGATTTCTTTTGTTATTCCATTCTTTATTATACTCAGTTGGTTAAAGTTTTGACTTCTATACTCCATGAAATTAGTGGAATATCCTTAATATTTGCGCTTCATCCAGTATCTTTTTAAGGAAATATTCTTCTGAGCATTCTTGAATTTTACTCTACAAAGAAGTATTATGTTGACAATTTGGACGTTATTAGTTCCTGGATAATTTAATTCTTGAACTTGTTTTATTGAATTCTTATATCATTGTCATCATCCTCATGTTTATATTTTGTTGAAAGTCATCTTGTGGCTGTAGTGCATAGATGGACTTGGTATGATTATGACCAGGGATTATTTGGTATAATCATGATCGTAATGTTACAAATGATGTGGAAAAAGTTCTCATTAGCCCGTAGTGCATTGATGGACAGTTTTTGGTATGATTATGGCTATGGATTCTCTTCGACCAAGGGAGCAAAGTTGAATTATTTTATGGCATGATCAGGACCGTTGATGAAAACACAATTATATTTGGCCCGTAGTGCATGGATAATTCGTGGTCGTGATACTAAATAATATCCTTGGCCTGTAATGCAGGGATGAATTGATGATGTGGATTATTTATTAATCTGAGTTCGAGCGATAAAAGTGATGAAAAACTTTTTAAATCATAAAAGATAGTAGATTTTATTCTCTACTTGACTCTTTTAATGGATTGCTTGTTTCGCTACAGTTAAACTTGATGTTTGTTGTATTGTATCAGTTTAATACCGTTGAAGACTAATGATAATTTATTCTGCATTATCTTAGTCATAATATTTCTTACTAGGCTAGTTGAGCTCACCTTTTTTTTCACTGTTCTCTTCAGGAAATGAGAATATAAATTTGGGGACGAGTCTGGGGAGCGGATTGTGATTCGGATGATAGCATTAGTAGTCCTCACTATTCTGTTAAATAGTGTGATAGTAATTGTAATGAGGACTCAATTGAGTGTGGATATTGTCTAGATGACAATATTTGTATTAAAACTCACAACGTATGTTTTGTCGTATTTTACACGATTGTTATATAATTAAGTTGTATTTGAATTTTGTACCATGTATTTGGCTACTCAAGATGGGTGATGTATACCTATTTTGGGGGCGTCACATGTTCCCACTTCCATTCCGGAATCTCAAGTGGTTGCAATGGACCTTTTGGTACTTGATGTAAGACCCCGAAATTTTTAAATAAAAAGGAATTTCCTTTATTTATTATTTTGAAATAGTAAGGGTTGATTTGATTAATGTGGATAGTTAAGGGTTAAATACGCAAATATTTCAAAATAAGCAAGTGGTTATAAAATATTCATTATCGTCGGGGAATATTCGTTTGGTCGTGGAATATTATTCGCATCGTGTCGGGGAATATTAAATCTGACGGCAAGCATGACCCATGTGTGGGCCCTATAACGAAAGCGATTGGATGAAGAAAGCGACAAATATAAGTTGTTTTTAAATAACTTGGCAGTAGTTATTCACAGATTAATCTTGTTGGAATACCGATTGGTTACTAATGTCGCGTTGTTGAACGAAGCTTACTGCAGTATTGCACCAATTATTGATTCTTACGTGAAGGCACTTTACTCAATAATGGTTACGATAATTCTTATTCGATATTTTATTGAGTTAATAATTCTTTGCGTTGATATTTTATATTCTTTGTTGTTTCAATAATTGTCATTACGCAGTATTTTTCATTATCGAAGCAATAATTCATATTATCTGAATAATATTATTAGATAACATTATTGGCAATGTCTAGAAAGTTACATCTAAGGAGAGGTTTGGTCACCTAATTGCGCGCCCGAGAAGAAGAAATTCTTATTGGAAAGCCCCTCTTTCTGAAGCTGCTGGTTGTCAATATTGTGATTCTGTAATATTATTTGTGAATAATTAATCGCCCGTTTGTGAATTTCGGTCAATTTCTATTTGGAATTTGGAAAAACTTTCTTCTGCAAAGTTGTAGAGAATTGAAATTCCTATAAAAACTCGCGTGATTCAATTTTACGATGAAAGGGCTACTTATTATGAATTATTGAAGTTAGAAGCTCAAAATAATTGATTTTTGGGAGTTTAAAATATTTTTGTAAGAAAACGTTTTTGTTGTAATTGAGTGGCTCACATGTGTTATAAATGATCTGAAATCAGATTTCTAAGGTGGGCTTGAATATTTTAAGAAATATTATTATTTTATTAAATTTTACGCTTTGGTGTTCTAAAGATTTTCCTATAAATAGGGTCTTAGATTAGAATTGAAAATTACACCGTAAACTCGAAGTTTTCTCTCTATATTATCGAGCGTATTCTTGTGAGTATTTTGAGTATACTTTGAGTATTGCTAGGCGGTGCAAGTTCCTTCAAAGACTATACGGTAGATTCTAGCTAGTAGAAATCTTGATCTTTCGAGGTAAGGGATGTTATTTTCTTCTCGAATGATATTATTTCTTCAATATCATTATGCTAATATTAGTTGAAACTTTTATCAAATTTGGAACTTTTTCATGTATCGGGGTTCTTATTCATGAGTTACTATTCACGAGTTCTTATTCATGAGTTCTTATTCACGAGTTCTTATTCACGAGTACTATTCATGAAGCGTGAAGATGTTTTTTGTGGAATTTCTATCTTTTGGTGTAAGGAGTTACTATTCACGATATCTGACTATTCACGTATCTGAGACTATTCACGATATCTGATATTATTCATAGAAAAATAAAATTTCTTCTTTTCGTCTCAAAACATCTATTACGGATACTAACTCGATTGTATCCATGTTTTGATCATTCTTGAATTTTACACCACTATGATTATTTTTGAGGTATTTTGGGCGTGAATAAAACTAAGTACGAATCCTTAATCCTTAATCCTTGTCATTTTGTTTCTTTGGATTCGTTTCTTTAAAAAATATTTTCATCATCCTCGGTCTTAAATGATGATATTATGGAATATCTTTGGCACGTAGTGCAAAAGATGAATGATTTTTAAGAATATCTTTGGCCTGTAGTGCAAAGATGAATGATTTTGAAGAATATCTTTGGCCCGTAGTGCAAAGATGAGCAGTGTTTAAATGAACATGACTAAGTGATGAATATCTTTGGCTGTAGTGCAAAGATGAATATTTGATTCAGATGTATATTGATTGATGTTACGGGGATAAAAGATAGAGCGATGAACTTTTAAATTCATACATAGAAGATAGTAGTTTGCATTCTCTACTTAACTCTTCTAATGAATTATTATTTCATTTGCGAATATTGATTTAAAATTTGTTGTCTATTGTATTCTATTATATTTTTCCTGTTGAAGACTAACGATAATTTGTTGTATATTATCTTAGTCATAATATTCTTTTCTTGAGCTAGTTGAGTTCACCCTTTTCCTTTTTGTTCCATTTTTCTCGGGAGGCGAGAATATAGCGAGTACGAGTTCGGGGTATGGAATGAAGGTTTTAGAAAGGATTGTTTAGTAGTCCTCACCATTTTGTAAAATAATGTATCAATAAATGTGATGAGGATTTATTTGAGTATAGATATTGCAGAAGATAATATTTGTATTCAAACTCACAGTTTTTCTTGTTGTAATAATAAAGTTGTAGTTGTTTACGTACCATGTATTGACAACTCGGAATAGGTGATGTATACCTATTTTGGGGGCGCCGGTTTGGTATCGAGCTTAGGGATATGATCTCTGGCGGAGATCGGGGAATAGAACTAGGAGGGAGAGCGAGTAAATCCTTCGCTAGTGTGTCCTACCTAAGCTTATTTGTTAGTTGGTCAATTATATAGGGATATTATGTGATATATTGATTTCCTTAATTAACCCCTTGTTTTATGACGATGATTTGAGAATGTCGTGAGAATATTAACAATGGAAATGAGACCGTGGAGATGCTCAGTACTCACCGATGAGGAGAAGCGTGCAACAGTGGCAATGTTCCTCCCTGTGAACAACACCATTGAAGCGAGATGATGAGCGAGGGATGTTTAGAAGTTTTTGCAGTTCATGCAAAATCGGATGCGGAAACTTCGTGTTCAAAATACAGGAGGAAATGATAGCAATTCACGGGTTGTCACTGCCAAGCGATTCAAAGAGTTGGGACCACGAATTTAAGGAAAGCGAGATCCGATCATGGCGGAAACATGGGTCAAATAAATTACCAAGATATTCGATGTCTTGGGATGCACGGAGAACGAAGGTTCCATTCGCCACCTTTATGTTAAAGTGGCGAAGCGAGGCGATTCATGGTGGGAGTCGTGAAGCGTACCCATCCGGCCGCTTTTCGGCATGTCTTGGGAGGCGTTTGAAGCTATTTAATGACAAATACTTTCACGAAAGTGTTCGTCGTATGAAGGAAGTGGAGTTCATCATATTGGAACAAAACAACATACGCGGTGTCTCGAAGACGAGGCAAAGTTTGCAGAGTTATCAGTTTGCACCTCATTTGGTGGAGAATGAGGAGCGATGACGCGGATGTTTCTTAGAGGTTTGAAACCGGCGATACGTCGATATCTCATTTCTCATAAATTTTCTCTTTATTCGAGATGTTGTAAGTGAGGCTCAATTATTAGAAGCGAGATAACGAAGTACGGTCAACCGAGGACCACAACCGAGGATCGATCGAGAGATAGCGATCAGCAGAATAATGATAACTGCGGAGAAAAAAGCAGAATGGATGAAATGGTAACCACTCTGGTGGTAATCATAGCCGTGAAAATAGAAGAAGCGAGTCGGGAGGAGATTTTAAAAGAGGAGATTTAACAACGACCATATGAAGATAGCGAAAGGTTTAAAGAATCGGTTCTAAGGGAGGAGAACGACCACCGATCATATATGCTACAAATGCGAAAAAGAGGGACATATCGGTCAAACCGCCCACAACAGTTCAAGGTATGCTATAATTGTGGAAAGGAAGGACATATCGCTCGAGATTATGCGATGGCGAAACCTAGTTCAATGAGGGACGGTGATTCAAAAGATCGTCCGAGAAAAGTCAAAGTCAACGATTACGGGAAGAAGCGTTTGTTGTATTTGGTCATAATGCGAGAGAACCCAAACGAGGTGATCACGGGTAAGCTATTTATAAATTCTTGCGAAGTTTATACCTTACTTGATAAGGTGCTACCCATTCATTTATCTCTCTGCATGTGCTCAACGTTTAAACTTGACTCAGGAGAAATTAGACTTTGACCTATCTGTGGAAACTCCGTTAGAGAAACTTTCATCACATCCACTATTTATAAATCTTGTTTGATTCAAGTTGGCACCATTACCTACACACATTGACCTTATCTCTTTAAAGATACTTGCTTTTGATGTGATTTTAGGGATTGATTGGTTAACTACTCATCACGCCTAAAATTGATTATTTTCGTAAGGTTGTTAGTTTTCATATTCCTAACCAACCTGTTATTTAATTCAAGCAACTAAACCATTAAAATCGATCACATCATATCTAATCATAAAGCTATTCGTTTATTAAAAAGCGGATGTCAAGCTTTCTTAGCCCATGTTATGGATTTGAATAAAGACACGTCAAATTTGAATAATATTCTGTTGTTATTGATTTTTCCGACGTATTTCGAAGAACTTCCCGGCCTACCCCGTAGCGTGAAGTTGAATTCTTTATTGATCTTGAACACGGTACAAAGCCCATTTCTAAAACCCCATATCGAATGGCTCTATTGAACTTCAGGAGTTAAAGGTCCAACTCTGAGGAATTGTTGGACATCGGTTTCATTCGATCCTAGTACATCTTCTTGGGGTGCTCCTGTTTTATTTGTAAAGAAGAAAGACGGGAGTATGCGATTTTTGTATTGACTATCGGAATTGAACCATGTCACCATCAAGAATAGGTATCCTCTACCTCGTATTGATGACTTGTTTGACCGATTCTAGAGGGCACAATTCTTTTCAAAAATCGATCTTCGTTACGGATATCATCATTGAAGATTAGGCGAGGATATTCCAAAGACGCGCTTTGAACTTCGGTATGGGCATTATGAATTCTTAGTCATGTCTTTCGGACTAACTAATGCTCTATGACTTTCATGGATATGATGAACCGAGTATTCAAGGAATATTTGGATCAATTCGTTGTTGTCTTTATTGATGACATCCTCATATATTCCAAAAGCCGTGAAGATCATGAGCACCATTTGAAATTCGGTACTCAAAGGCTTCGTGAAAACCAACTATATGCCAAATTGAAGAAATGCGAGTTCGGCGAGGAAGTAGCATTCCTTGGGCACGTGGTGTCGAAACATGGAGTATCTGTTGATCCGGCGAAGATTGAAGCAATACAAAGTTGGGAGCAACCAAGTCGGTGATCAAATCACGTAGCTTTTTGGGCTAATTTGGTTATTATCGGAGATTCGTGGAAGGGTTTTCTCGAATCGCTACTCCATTAACTCACTAACTTCGGAAGGATACAAAATTCGTTTGGAGCGAAGAATGCGAGAAAAGTTTCCAAGAGCTTAAGAGGAGACTTATTTAAGACTGTTAACAATACCATCTGGTTCGGATGGATTTGTTATCTACAAATGATGCTTCAGGAAAGGGTTAGGATGTGTTCTCATGCAACGTGGGAAAGTCATAGCCTTTATGCCTCATGACAACTTAAAAAGAGTATGAGAGGAATTATCCTACTCATGATCTAGAGTTAGCGGCGATCGTTCAGCGCTTAAAAATATGGAGGCACTATCTATATGGGGAGAAAGTGGAGATATATTCGGACCATAAAAGCCTTAAATATTTCTTCACTCAAAAAAGAACTCAACACGCTGGCGATGCGTTGGCTCGAGCTATTGAAAGACTACGACCACACTATTCAATACCATCCTGGTAAAGCGAACGTGGTAGCTGACGCATTGAGTAGAAGATCATATGCGGGAACGAAAGTGCGATGATGTCAAGTATACGCATAGAGCCAACTTTAATAGAAAAAGTTAAGGTTGCTTTCAAGCCACCAATCGGAGGCGATGCGTATGAAGAAGAAAGTACAAGAAGGAGCTATTAGGGCGAGAATTGATGAAGAAGGAATACTTGAGTCCACTCTAGACTTTGTGTTCCTAACGACTACGATTTGAAGTACAAGATTGTGATGGAGGCACACAACACGCCATTTGCAATCCATCCTCGGAAGTACTAAAATGTATCGTGATCTTGACATACATTTTGGTGGAACAATATGAAGAGAGAGATTGCAAAGTTTATCTCGATGTGTTTAACTTGCCAACGTGTAAAGGCGGAACATCTTGTACCTAAGGGTCCGTTGCAACCACTTGAGATTAGGAATGGAAGTGGGAACACATTACTATGGATTTCGTTACGGGTCTTCCTACGGTTTCTCAAGGCATCAATGCTATTTGGGTTATTGTTGATAGATTAACCAAGTCCGCTCATTTTTGCCGATACGGAGACTTATTCCCTTGAACGTCTTCTTAGTATATGCGTGAATGAGATTGTGAGGTTGCATGGCATGCTCTGTATCCATTGTTTTGGATCGTGACCCAAGATTCACTTCAAGATTTTGGGTTAGCTTGCAAAAAGCTATGGGCACGGATTTGCGATTTAGTTGGCATACCATCCCCCAAACCGGACGGACAATCGAGAGAGGACTATTCAAACTCTTGAAGATCTATTAAGACTCGTGTCCTAGACTTCAAGGGTAGTTGGGATAAGTATTTACCATTGGTGGAATTCTCCTACAACAACAGATTATCGTGCAAGTATAGGTGTGGCTCCATTCAAGCATTATATGGACGAAAATGTCATTCTCCAATATGTTGGGATGAGGTGGGTGAAGCAACATTGTTGGGACCCGAAAGTTAAGACGTATGACTCACCGAAAAGATCCAAATGATTCGACAACGTATACAAAGCGGCACAAGATCGATAAAAAGAGTTATGCGGATCTTCATCGAAAGGACGTGGAATTTAATGTAGGGGATCATGTATTGTCATGCGAGTTGCTCCATGGAAGGAGTTACAAGATTTGGGAAGAGAGGAAAGCTCAATCCACGATTTATTGGTCCATTTCAAATTCTTGACCGAGTAGGAAATGTAGCCTATAGACTTGCGTTACCTCAAAGTATGTCTCGTGTTCATAATGTGTTTCACATATCCGTACTTCGTAAATATGTGAAAGACCGAACCACGTTATTGAAGTTAGAACCGGACGAGATAGTAGAAGACTTAATATATATGAGGAGGTATTGTCAAGATCTTGGATAGGAAGGAGCATGTCCTACGCAAGAAAGGTCATACCACAAGTTAAAGTTTTGTGGAGGAATCATGCTATAGAGGAAATGACACGGGAATTGGAAAGCGGAAATGAAAGCGAGGTATCCTCACCTTTTGAAAACACCAGTACGTGACGTCAATTTCGAGGACGAAATTTCATAAGGAGGGAGGTTGTAAGACCAAAATTTTTAAATAAAAGGAATTTCCTTTATTTATTATTTTGAAATAGTAAGGGTTGATTTGATTAATGTGGATAGTTAAGGGTTAAATACGTAAATATTTCAAAATAAGCAAGTGGTTATAAAATATTCATTATCGTCGGGAATATTCGTTTGGTCGTGGAATATTAAATGCTGTTGTGGGAATATTAAATGCGACGGCCTAAACCATGTGTGGGCCCCATAACGGAAAGCGATTGGATGAAGAAACGACAAATATAAGTTGTTTTTAAATAACTGGCGTAGTTATTACAGATAATACTATTGGAATACCGGTGGTTACTAATACGCGTTGTTGAGCAAGAAGGCACGGTATTGCACCAATTATTGATTCTTACGTAAGAAGGCACTACTCAATAATGGTTACGATAATTCTCGCTCGAAGATTTTATTGAGTTAATAATTACTGCGTTGATATTTTATATTCTTTGTTGTTTCAATAATTGTCATTACACGGTATTTTCATTATCGAAGCAATAATTCATATTAACCTGAATAATATTATTAGATAACATTATTGGAAATGTCTAGAAATTTACATCTAAGGAGAGGTTTGGTCACCTAATTGCAGCCAAGAAGAAGAAATTCTTATTGAAAGCCCCTCTTTCACAGGAAGCGCACTGGTTGTCAATATTGTGATTTCAGTAATATTATTTGTGAATAATTAATCGCCTGGTTTGTGAATTTTGGTCAATTTCTATTTGGAATTTGGAAAACTTTCTTACGCAAAGTTGTAGAGAATTGAAATTCTATAAAACTCGCGTGATTCAATTTTTCGATGAAAGGGCTACTTATTATGAATTATTGAAGTTCAAGCTCAAATAATTGATTTTGGGAGTTTAAAATATTTTTGTAAGAAAAACGTTTTTGTTGTAATTGAGTGGCTCACATGTGTTATAAATGATCTGAAATCAGATTTCTAAGGTGGGCTTGAATATTTTTAAGAAATATTATTATTTTATTAAATTTTTCGCTTTGGTGTTTAAGCATTTTCCTATAAATAGGTGCTTAGATTAGAATTGAAAATTACACCGTAAAGCTGAAGTTTTCTCTCTATATTATCGAGCGTATTCTTGTGAGTATTTTGAGTATACTTTGAGTATTGCTAGAGGCGGTGCAAGTTCCTCAAAGACTATACCCAGATTCTAGCTAGAAAGACCGATCTTTCGAGGTAAGGGATGTTATTTTCTTCTCTAATGATATTATTTCTTCAATATCATTATCTTTGAAATATTGGTTGAAACTTTTTATCAAATTTGGAACTTTTTCATGTCGGGGTTACTATTCATGAGTTCTTATTCACGAGTTACTATTCATGAGTTACTATTCACGAGATTCTTATTCACAGTACTATTCATGAAGCGTGAAGATGTTTTTTTTGTGGAATTTCTATCTTTTGGTGTCTGAGTTACTTATTCACGATATTAAGACTATTCACGATATCTCAGATTATTCACGTTATCTGGATTCTTATTCATAGAAAAATAAAATTTCTTCTTTTCGTCAAAACATCTATTTCGGATACTAACTAACTCGATTGTATCCATGTTTTGATCATTCTTGAATTTTACACCACTATGATTATTTTTGAGGTATTTTTGGACGTGAATAAAACTAAGTACGAATCCTTAATCCTTAATCCTTGTCATTTTGTTTCCTTTGGATTCGTTTCTTTAAAAAATATTTTTCATCATCCTCGGTCTTAAATGATGATATTATGGAATATCTTTGGCCTGTAGTGCAAAGATGAATGATTTCTTAAGAATATCTTTGGCTTTGTAGTGCAAAGATGAATGATTTCGAAGAATATCTTTGGCCGTAGTGCAAAGATGAGCAGTGTTTAAATGAACATGACCAATCGATGAATATCTTTGGCACAGTAGTGCAAAGATGAATATTTGATTCAGATGTATATTGATTGATGTTACGGGGATAAAAGATGAGCGATGAACTTTTAAATTCATACATAGAAGATAGTAGTTTGCATTCTCTACTTAACTCTTCTAATGAATTATTATTTCATTGCGAATATTGATTTAAAATTTGTTGTCTATTGTATTCTATTATATTTTTCCTGTTGAAGACTAACGATAATTTGTTGTATATTATCTTAGTCATAATATTCTTTTCTTGAGTTGTTGAGCTCACCTTTTCCTTTTTGTTCCATTTTTCTCGGGAGGCGAGAATATAAGCGATGCAGAGTCGGGGTATGGAATGAAGGTTTTAGAAAGGATTGTTTAGTAGTCCTCACCATTTTGTAAAATAATGTATCAATAAATGTGATGAGGATTTATTTGAGTATAGATATTATGCAGAAGATAATATTTGTATTCAAACTCACAGTTTTACTGTTGTAATAATAAAGTTGTAGTTGTTTCTGTACCATGTATTGACAACTCAGAATAGGTGATGTATACCTATTTTGGGGGCGTCACACTTGATGCTCCGCCTTTACATGTTGACAAGTTAAACACCTCGAGATAAACTCCGCGATCTCTCTCTTTATATTGTTCCACCAAAATGTATGTCGAATATCATGATACATTTTGGTACTCCCAGGATGGATTGCAAATGGGGTGTTGTGTGCCTCCATCATGATTCTATGCTTCAAGTCAGAATCATTAGGAACGCAAAGTCTAGATTTGAATCGAAGTATTCCTTCTTCATCGATTCTTGCTTCTGGAATAGCACCTTCTTGTACTTTCTTCTTCATACGCATTAGCCCTAGGTCCGTAGCTTGAGCAGCTTTAACTTTATCGATTAAATTCGGTTCTACTTGTATATTCGCCATCATCACGTGGGTCCCTGGAGTCTTTAACTCTATCTCCATCCTTTGCAAGTCATACAAAATGGGCCTTTGTATTGACAATATCGCACTCGTACCCGCATATGATCTTCTACTCAATGCGTCAGCTACTACGTTCGCTTTTTCAGGATGGTATTGAATAGTGTGATCGTAATCTTTTAATAGCCCAAGCCAACGTCGCTGCCGCATGTTGAGTTCTTTTTGGGTGAAGAAATATTTGAGGCTTTTATGTTCCGTATAGATCTCCACTTTCTCCCCATACAAGTAGTGTCTCCATATCTTCAACGTGAAAACGACTGCTGCCAACTCTAGATCATGAGTAGGATAATTCCTCTCATATTCTTTGAGTTGTCGCGAGGCATAGGCTATGAATTTCCCATGTTGCATGAGAACACATCCTAACCCTTTGCCTGAAGCATCGTTGTAGATAACAAATCCATCCAAACCAGATGGTATTACTAGAATAGGTGCCGAAATGAGTCTCCTCTTGAGCTCTTGGAAACTCTTCTCACATTCTTCGCTCCATACGAATTTTGTATCCTTCCACGAATCTCCGATAATAACCAACTAAGCCCGTAAAAAGCTGCGATTTTTGATCAACCGACTTGGTTGCTCCCTAACTTTGTATTGCTTCAATCTTCGCCGGGTCAACAGATACTCTATGTTTTGACACCACGTGCCCAAGGAATGCTACTTCTTCAAGCCAGAACTCGCATTTCTTCAACTTGGCATATAGCTTGTTTTCATGAAGCATTTCTAGTATCAGCTTCAAATGGTGCTCATGATCTTCACGGCTTTTGGAATAAATGAGGATGTCATCAATAAAGACAACAACGAACTGATCCAAATATTCCTTGAATACTCGGTTCATCATATCCATAAAAGCAGCAGGAGCATTAGTCAATCCAAAAGACATGACTAAGAATTCATAATGCCCGTACCGAGTTCTGAAGGCATTCTTTGGAATATCCTCAGTTTTAATCTTCAGCTGATGGTATCCAGAACGAAGGTCGATCTTTCAAAAGAATTGTGCTCCTTGTAACTGGTCAAACAGGTCATCAATGCGAGGTAGCGGATACCTATTCTTGATGGTGACATGATTTAATTCTCGATAGTCAATACAAAGTCGCATACTCCCGTCTTTCTTCTTTACGAATAAAACAGGAGCACCCCAAGGAGATGTACTAGGACGAATGAAACCGATGACTAATAACTCCTGTAGTTGGACTTTTAACTCCTGAAGTTTAATAGGAGCTATTCGATATGAGGTTTTAGAAATGGGTTTTGTACCCGGTTCAAGGTCAATAAAGAATTCAACATCACGTTCTGGGGGTAGACCGGGAAGTTCTTCAGGAAATACATCAGGAAATTCTTTAACAACAGAAATATTATTCAAATCTGACTTGTCTTTATTCAAATCCATAATATGGGCTAAGAAAGCTTGACATCCGTTTTTCAATAAACGAATAGCTTTGTGGCTTGATATGACAGTGACTAATTTTAGTGGTTTCGTTGCTTGAATTCACATGACAAGTTGGTTAGGAATATGAAAACTAACAACCTTACGAAAATAATCAATTTTGGCATGATGAGTGGTTAACCAATCAATTCCTAAAATCACATCAAAAGCAAGTATCTTTAAAGAGATAAGATCAACAGGTAATATGATAGTGCCAACTTGGATCAAGAAAGATTTATAAACTATAGATGTAACGAAGGTTTCACCCAACGGAGTTTCAACAGATAAGTTAAAATCCAATTTCTCTGGAGTCAAGTTTAAACGTTGAGCACAAGTAGGAGAGATAAAAGAAAGGGTAGAACCGGTATCTAGTAAGGTATAAACTTCGTAAGAATTCAAGATTAGCCTACCCGTGATCACCTCGTTTGGGTTCCTCACGTTTTGGCCAGTCACGACAAACGCTCTTCCAAGAACCGCTGATTTCGACTTATCCGGGACAGTCCTTGGAGTCACCATCCCCGCTGAACTTGGTTTTGCTATAGAACAATCCCGAGCTATGTGACCTTCCTTTCTACAGTTATAACATACCTTGGATTGTTGTGGACTGTTTGGGCTGATATGTCCCTCTTTCCCGCATATGTAACATCAAACTGGCGGTCGTTCTCCTCCCCTAGAATTTGTTGTTGCTGCTGGTGCTGCTGCTGATGTTTTCCAATCATTGTTGAATCTCCTCTTTCTAAAATTTTCACTTTACTCACCTCTCCTATTATCATGGCCATGATTACCACCCGAGTGATTACCGCCTTTGTTTGTATTTTTCCCTCCTCGCTGGTAATCATCACTCCGATGACTGCTGTCACCGGTATGACCCTGGTTGTGGTCCCTCAGTTGAGTATACTCATTATCTCGCTCTAATAATTGAGCCCTGTTGACAACATCTGAATACAGAGAAAATTTATGAGAGATAAGGTATTGACGAATCTCCGATTTTAGACCTCTCGAAACATCCGCGTCATCGTTCCTCATTCTCTACCAAATGAGGTCTGAACTGGATAACTCCGCGAACCGCCTCGTCTTTGAGACACCGTCATGTTGTTCTGTTCCAGTCTAATAAACGCTACCTCTTTCATATGACGAATACTTTCAGGAAAGTACTTGTCATTGAACAGTTTCTGAAATCTTTCCCAAGACATGTTGAGTGCGGCTGGCTGGGTACGCTTCACGGATTCCCAGCAGTAATCTGCCTCTCCACGAAACATAAAGATGGCGAATGGAACCTTTGTTCCTCCGTGCATCCCAAGACATCGAATATCTTGGTAATTTACTTGACCCACGTTTCCGCCTTAATCAGATCGGGCTTTCCCCAGAAATCTGGTGCTCCCAAATCCTTGAACTGCTTGGTTTGTGATGCATCAAGGCTGCTATCACTTCCACCCATATTTTGTACACGAGTCTCCCTCGTCTGATTTTGCATGAACTGCAAAAAGCTCTTAAACAATCCATCATTCATCGTTTACTCGGTAATGTTGTTTACAGGAGGAATATTGTCTTCCTGTTACACGTTCTCCTGGTTTGTAACTCAAGGTTGTTCCACAGTCTCATACACTACATTGTTAACGTTCTCAGCAGCCATTCTTAAATACGGCCATAAAATAAGGGTTGATTAAACAAATTAACATATCACATAATATCCCTATATTATGATCGACCAACAAATAAGCTTAGATAGGACACCCTAGCGAAGGATTTACTCATCTCTCCCCTCCTAGTTCTATTCCCCGATCTCCTTGGAGATAATATCCCTAAGCTTTGATACTAACTGTGGCGCCCCAAAATAGGGTATACAACACCCATTCCGAGTCTCCAAATACATGGTACGAAAGCAAACTACAACTCTGATAATCTGATTGTCGTGCAAAATACGACAACACATATTGTGAGTTTAAATACAAATATTGTCTTCTAGACAATATCCACACTCAAATAAGTCCTCATTACAATTATTCTTACACTATTTTATAGAAAATAGTGAGGACTGCTAAAACATCTTTCTAGAACCATCACTCCATACCCCGACTAGATCATGCTATGTTCTCACCTCCTGAGAAGAAAAATGGAACAAAAAGGAAAATGGTGAGCTCAACTAGCCCAGTAAAGAATATTATGACTAAGATAATATACAATAAATTATCATTAGTTTTCAACAGGGAAAAATCTAATAGAATACAATAGATAACAAATTTTAGATCAACAACTGCAGCGGAAATAGCAATCCATTAGAAGAGTCACGTAGAGAATAAATTCTACTATCTTCTAAGATTTAAAAGTTCATCATCAATATTTTATCCACGTAACAACAATCAATATACATCTTTAATCAAATATTCATCTTTGCACTATAGGTCAAAGATATTCATTTGTATCACCAGTTGGTCATGTTCATCTCAACACCTGTTCATCTTTGCACTACGGGCCAAAGATATTCATCGGTTAATCATTCATCTTTGCACTACAGGCCAAAGATATTCAGTAATATCATCATTTAAGACTGAGTGTGAGACCCCAAAGTTTATGAATAAAGATTTAAATTTCTCAAAATATTTTTTTTAATATTATGGTGTGGATTTTATATAATGTTATAGTTATGGGTAATATTTATAAATTTTGCAAAGTACGCAAGTTGTTATATAATATTCGATTGGTCGGGGAATATTCGTTTTATCAGGAAATATTCGTACGACGACACAATCATTGGTGGACCCCACAACGGAATTATTGTCGGATTGAGAAAACGATAAAAATATTTTATGAAAATAATGGCAGAAGTTTTACCGTTAACTGTTGAACTACTCGGTAGTAAAAGTACATTAATACGCGTGGTTGCATAGTAGCACACGGTATTGATTATTGATGTTTACGTAAGAAATCACTCAGTTTTGTTCAATTATTGCTTCAGTAATTCTTGCATAGTATCTCACGTTATTTGATTCAATTATTGTCGATATTTTTTATATTATTAAATCAATAATTGAGAGGACGAAGTTATTAATATTATTATTTGCAATATTAAAGATGTCTATGAGTTCTGCCAAGGAGAGGTTTGGTCACCTAATTGGGCGCCAATATGGAGAAATCCTTATTGGAAAGCCCCCTCTTTCCTGGGAACGACCTGGTCGATTAATAGTGTTAATTATAATAATGATGATGAAGTTTTGTTTTGTTAGTATTATTAATGTAATAAAATAGAAAAGCTTTTTATATAAAAAGCAGAATACTTTTATAAAGTTATTTGTTTTATTAGATAATAATTAGAATATATTATATTTTATTATCATAGTGTTTGCATAGTGCACGTATATTATTCAGATAGTAAAATCTTTTATATAAAATGAATACTTTTATAAAGTTATTCATTTTATTAGATTATAAATAGAATATATTATATTTTATTTAATGATTTTGTTTTATTAGAATATTTTATAGTAACTAACTGGATCGTCTAGTTTTTAAAGTAAATCAATCGGGACCGATTCGGTAATTAGTTACTATTTTGTCCATTCTCCTATAAATAGAAGCTCATTCCTTCATTATTTCTTCTACGAATTTCTTTGAAACTCTAGAGAGAAAGCGTAGAGAGAATTCTTCTTTTATAATCTTGAGCGTATTTTTACATTTTAAGAAAGCTTTGAAAGCGTAGTCTGAAGTTTCTTCAAGTATATCCACGCCCTACCGTCAAGTACTCTTCTTTATAAGGTAAGGGATATTATTTGTTGTGCCGTAAGGGTATTATTTCTTTCGTATTCATGAAGAGAACTTCATTATTCCATTCTTTATTATTACATTGGAATAACATGTATACGTGATTACCCTATACTTGGTGAAATTTTTACATTATTCCATTCTTTATTATTATGTTGGAATAACTTTGTCTCTGTAATCTACCGCATACATGGTGAAATTCTTACATTATTCCATTCCTTATTATTCCGTTGGAATAACCTATATATCTTAATCACCGCATACATGGTGAAATTCTTACATTATTCCATTCTTTATTATTATGTTGGAATAACTTGCCTCATGCTAAGCAATCGCATACATGGTAAAATTATTTTGTTATTCCATTCTTTATTATTACATTTGGAATATTCATGCATGCGTTTACGCATTACTTGGTTCCGTTATTTATTATTCTGTTGGAACATCCGCTTGTGCTTAATTTTACGACTGGTTCCGTTATTTATTATTACATTGGAATAACTCATGCATGCGATCTATCGCGTACACCGGTGATTTCTTTTGTTATTCCATTCTTTATTATACTCGATTGGTTTTAGTTTTGACTTCTATACTTCATGAAATTAGTGGAATATCCTTGATATTTGTGCTTCATCCGAAGATCTTTTCATGGAAATATTCTTACGAGTATTCTTGAATTTTACTCTACAAAGAAGTATCATGTTGACAATTTGGGACGTTATTGGTTTCGGATAAATTAATTCTTGAACTTGTTTTATTAAATTCTTATATCATTGTCATCATCCTCATGTTTATATTATGTTGAAAGTCGTATGTGGTCTCAGAGTGCATAGATGGACTTGGTATGATTATGACCGAGGATTATTAGGGTATAATCATAGTAGTAATGTTACAAATGATGTGGTAAAAGTCCTCATTGGCCCGTAGTGCATTGATGGACAGTTGTTGGCATGATCATGACCATTGATGAATACACGAATATCCTTGGTCTGTAGTGCATGGATAATTTGTGGTCGTGATACTAATGAATATCCTTGGCCGTAGTGCAGGGATGATGTGGATTATTTAAGCTGAGTCCCAGCGATAAAAGTGATAAAAAATCTTTTAAATTATAAAAGATAGTAGATTTTATTATCTACTTGACTCTTTTAATGGATTGCTTGTTCCACTGCAGTTAAACTTGATGTTTGTTATATTGTATCAGTTTAACACTGTTGAAGGCTAACGATAATTTATTCTATATTATTTTAGTCATAATATTTCTTACTGGGCTAGTTGAGCTCACCCTTTTACTTTCATTGTTCTCTTTAGGAAATGAGAACGTAGCAGAGACTAGTCGGGGAACGGAGTGACGGTCCAGATGATAGCATTAATAGTCCTCACTATTCTGTTAAATAGTGTGATAATAAATGTAATGAGGACTTAATTGAGTGTGGATATTGTCTAGATGACAATATTTGTATTAAAACTCACAGCATATTTTTGTCGTATTTTACACGACTGTTGTATAATTAAGTTGTATTTGAATTTTGTACCATGTATTTGGCGACTCAAGATGGGTGATGTATACCTATTTTGGGGGTGTCACACTGAGGATGATGAAGAATATTTTAAAGAAAACGAATCCAGTGAGACAGAAGGACAAATATTAGGGATTCGTATAACAGTTTATCCAAAATCAATAATACTTCATAATAACCAATTGAGAAGCATAATTTAAAAATAAAGATCAAAATATGGATACAATCAAAGATAGTAACCATAATAGACATCTTGGACAAAAAGGAAAAAATTTATTTTTCGATGAATAGTATCGTATTCGTGAATAGTGTCGTATACGTGAATAGTAACCCCGACACAAAAGTTCCAAATTTGATTAAAAAGTTTAAACCAATATTTCGGCATAATGATATTGAAGAAAATAATATCATTTAAGAAGAAAATAACATCCCTTACCTCAAAATAACGGTACTTCTGATCGGAATATCGGATAGAAAGCCGAAGGAAACTTGTACCGAACAACAACTCTCAAAGTATCTAAATACTCACAAAAATACGCTCGACAAAATAGAGAGAAAGAAAACTTATTTTTGGTGTGATTTTCAATTCTAACCTAAGCATTTATTTATAGGAAAATGCTAGAACGCCATAAGAGACTAAAATAATAAAATAATAATATTTCTTTCTAAATCATCTACGCCACCCACCTTTTTGAGTCAAGCATGCCTTCTTGGACAAAAATCAGCAACCCATGTGTATTCAACACCAACCAAAAGTGGGTCCCACCCATAATTTAATAAAAATTATTTTATTTTTTAAAATTTCAGTAATTCATAGAAAATAGCCCGTTTATTAAAAAAATACAAATTTTATGTCCATTCCACATGAAATCGAATTCTCTACAACTTTGTAGCTTTGAGTTTTCCCAAATTCCAAACAGAAAATATCTAAAACCCACAAACGGGTGATTTTTAATACCTCCACTCCGACAAAATACTGATAAAACACCTCAGCATTAATTCCTTCATTAATAACCACATAAAATAAATAAATCCATCATTTATATCCATATCAAATAAATATTTTCTTATCATATAAATCAATAATTAATTATTCACAAATAATATTACAGAATCACAATTATGACAATTAGGCAGTTCCCAGGAAAGAGGGGGCTTTCCAATAAAGATTTTTTCTTACTGGCGCGCAATTAGGTGACCAAACCTCTCATTAACAGAACTTTCTAGACATTGTCAATAATGCTATCTAATAATATTATTTAAATAATATGAATTATTGCACTAATAATCGAAAATATTGTGCAGTGATAATTATTGAAACAACAATAATATAAACTATCAACGCATCAATTATTGAATCAATAAAATAAAATATTGAGCGGTAAGAATTCATTGTAACAATTATTGAGTAATGTCTTCTACGCACGAATCAATAATTCAAGAATCTTTGTGCAGGTAATACCGTGTGCTTCTTACGCAACCACGCCAGACATCGTATTTTAATCACTGTATTCAACAATTGTTAACGTGAATAATTATGTCGTTATTTATAAAATTCAAACTTTATCGTTTTGTTCATCCGACAATTATTCCGTTATGGGGCCCACAATTGACTGCGCCATCGTATGGATATTCCCGACAAAAAGAATATTCCACGACTAAACGAATATTTCCCGACAGAATTGAATATTTTATAACCACTTGCTTATTTTGCAAAATTTGCACATTTCACCCATAACCAAAGCATTATATCAAATTAACACCTTATTAATTTAGAATAATGAATAGAAAAAATTCAATTTTATTTATAATAAGTTGGGGTCTTACACTATGTATAATAAAATATAATATATTCTATTTATAGTCTAATAAAACAAATAACTTTATAAAAGTATTCTGTTTTATAAAAAAAGATTTTACTATGCAAAACACTATGCATAATAGAATATAATATATTCTATTTATAGTCTGATAAAACAAATAATTTTATAAAAGTATTCTGTTTTATATAAAAAAAATTCTATTTTATTACATTAATAATACTAATAAAACAGAATTTATGTGACTCCCCCAAAATAGGGATACAACACCCATTCTGAGTCGCCAAATACATGGTACAGAAACAACTATAACTTTATTAATATAATTGTCGTGCAAAATACAACAACACATAAACTGTGAGTTTAAATACAAATATTATCATCTAGACAATATTCACACCTAAATAAGTCCTCATTACAATTATTGATACATTAATTTACAAAAATGGTGAGTACTACTAAAACGACTTTCTAGAACCTTCATTCCATACCCCGACTAGTACTCGCTACATTCTCGCCTCCTGAGAAGAAAAAATAGAACAAAAAAGAAAATGGTGAGCTCAACTAGCCCAGTAAAGAACATTATGACTAAGATAATATAGAACAAACTATCGTTAGTCTTCAACAGGGAAAAAAAAATCTGATAGAATATAATAGACAACAAGTTTCATACCAATATTCGCAGCGAAAATAATAATTCATAGAAGAGTTACGTAGAGAATGAAATCTACTATTATCTATGAATTTAAAAGTCCATCATCAATATTTTATCCCTGTAACATCAATCAATATACATCTTAAGTCAAATATTTATCTTTGCACTACAGCCAAAGAAGATATTCATCACCGTCATGTTCATCTCAACACATGTACATCTTTCGACACTACGGCCAAAGATATTCATAAGAAAATCAACCATCTTTGTACTACGTGCCAAAGATATTCGGTAATATCATCATTTAGGACTGAGGATGATGAAAAAATATTTTAAAAAATACGAATCCAGTGAAACAAAAGAATAAATATTAAGGATTCGTACTTTAAACAGTCCAAGTTCAAAAATACTTCGTAAATAACCATAATAGAGTAAAATTCAAGAATGATCAAAACATGGATTCAATCAAAGCTAGTATCCATAATAGATATCTTGGACAAAAAATGAAAATTTAATTTTTCTGTGAATAGTGTCGTATTCGTGAATAGTGTCGTATACATGAATAGTGTCGTATACGTGAATAGTAACCCCGACACTAAAAGATAAGAATTTTACAAGAAAAATCTTACCAATATTCTGGCATAATGATATTAGAAGAAATAATATCATTTAAAAAAAATAACACCCCTTACCTCGAAAAGACAGTACTTCTGACTAGAATACTAGATATAGTACTAAAGGGAACTTGTACCGTATAGCAACACTCAAAGTCTCAAAATACTCACAAGAATACGCTCGATAATATAGAGAGAGAAAGAGAGAGAAAACTTGTTTCTGGTGTGATTTTCAATTCTAACATAAGCACCCTATTTATAGAAAAATGCTTAGAACACCAAAGAAGAAAATTTAATAAAATATTAATATAATTATTTTAAATTTCTACGCCCACTTTAAAAAACTGAACTCAGCACATTTGCAATACTAGTGGGGCCCACCAACATAATAAAAACATTTTTCTTAAAAAAAATAATTAAAACTTCAAAAATCAATTATTCCTAACTTGAACTTGATAATTCAATAATTCATAATATATATATATATTTATATATTTTATTTAAAATTTAATAAAATAAATAACTTTATAAAAGTATTCTATTTTATATAAAAGATTTTACTATGCAAAAAATACTATGCGATACTTTATGCAACACTTATCATAATAAAATATAATATATTCTATTTATAGTCTAATAAAACAAATAACTTTATAAAAGTATTCATTTTATATAAAAAGATTTTACTATGCAAAATACTATGCATAATAGAATATAATATATTCTATTTATAGTCTAATAAAATAAATAACTTTATAAAATTATTCATTTTATATAAAAAGTTTTTCCATTTTATTACATTAATAATACTAAAAAAATTAATATATATATATATATATATATATATATATATATATATAAACTTAGTGACTTCATAAAAAGACACCTCAATATATTTAACAACATTTATCGTCATTATTATAATTCACAATATTAATCGACCAAGGTCGTTCCGTGAAAGATGGGGCTTTCAATAAGGATTTCTCCTATTGACGCATGATTAGGTGACCAAACCTCTCGTTGGCGGAATTTCTGAGACATCGTTAATATTGCAAATAATAATATTAATAACACTTTCATCATCTCAATTATTAATTTAATAATATATAAAATATCGACAATAAGTGAATCAATTAACGTGAGATCTTTATGCAACAATTCTTGAAGCAATAATTGAACAAAAGCTGGTGACTTCTCACATAAGCATCAATAATCAATATCGTGTGCTACTTACGCAACCACACGCGTATTCTCGTACTTTTAACACCGGTGTTTCAACGATTAACGGTAAAACTTTCGTAGTTATTTTTATAAAATATTTTGTCGTTTTTCAATCAAACAATAATTACATTAATGGGGTCCACCAATGATTGTGTTGTCGTACGAATATTCCCTGTTAAAACGAATATTCCCCAACCAATCGAATATTATATAACAACTTGCGTACTTTGCAAAATTTATAAATATTAACCACAACTATAACATTATATCAAATTCATTCTATAATATTTAAAAATGATATTTATAGAAAAATCATCTTTATTAAAAAAAAATTGGGGTCTTACAGAGATGGTGGCTATAGTAGTCCTTACTATTCTATGAAATAGTGTGATAATAAATGTAATGAGGACTCCATTTGAGTTTGGATATTATCTAGAAGACAATATTCGTGTAAAATCTCTCAGCTACGTTTTGTCGTATTATATAAAAGAAGTTTGTATTTTAAATTTTGTACCATGTATTTAACGACTTAGAATGAGTGATGTATACCTATTTTGGGGGCGTCACAAATTGGACTTGAAAATTAGATATGAGTGTATTTGAATTTTACTTATTGTATTTTGATCCCCAATGATGGGTAAAATTACAAATAAGTGAAATTCAAATACACTCATGTCTAATTTTCATGTCCACCTAGAAGAGCTATATGAGGTATTTTCGAGATCTTAATATTATAATAAAATTGTAGCAATAAAATTATCATATATAAGTTTATTAAGATATATATATATATATATATATATATATATATATATAACTAAATAAAACTATTAAAAAGAACATATATAGTAATTATTGATGGATAATATGTAATAATTATTCAAATTTGTATAGTACTTATACTAATTTGAATAGGAAAAAAAAGATAATTTTTCTATTCCTGATAGAGATGTTAATATTTTAAATTTGGATACTATTTAATTTGATACAAATTTAGATAGTACTTTGTGCTAATTTGAATTAGGAAAATTGAACCAAAAGTTGATAAAATCAAATCAAGTTTGTGCATTCATAATTTTTATGGTAATAATATATACAATATTATTAAATTTGGAAATATAATTTCATTATAATATCACTATTAGTGAAATAAAAACATATTATTTTATTACAATATATAGAACAAAAATATATTTCTAATAACATAAATTTGGTTCTTTTTACGAAATATAAAGAGTAAATATTCGAATTTCTAAGTAACCCTTTGACAGTTGTTCTTATCCCATGCCAAGTTAGACAATGTCTAGGTACCTTATGCCGTGTTAGTTAATGTCATGTTTATCAAGTTTCTAGGTCACCTTTTCAAAGGTCATCCGGTTACTCTTTTCAATATTTAACCAGTTTCTAGTAGGGGTGAGCAAAAAAAACAGAAAATCGGAATAGGGCTAAAAATCGTTATCGATAGAAAATTCAATAAATCGAAATTGGAAAAAATAAAACCGCACATTTGGTTACAACAATCATTACTAGTGAAAAATTGCACCAAATTAATATATATATATATATATATATATATATATATATATATATATATAGGAATCGATCTATATTAAGTATTTGCTATAGATAAAAAATTGATAAATAACATCATAACCATCCATGGTGAAGATTAAAAAAAAAAACACGCCTTCCGCTAGTAAAATAAATACATTCGTCCGCTAGTTCAACTAGCGGATTCCTATAAAAAAAAAATTGCACCCCAAACTACCCCCAGTTCATACAGACTGAAATAATTAATTCATCCCATCCGCTAGTTCAACTAGCGGATGTATAAGCCAACTTATGTATTAAGCCAACAGTCGTGTACTTTTGCTTCAGTCAACGCGCCAATCACAATATGCAATCACATTAAAATGGGCAGAAGGAATAAAATATAAATCAGTCATGTACTTTGTTGAATCACAATATGCAATCACATTAAAATGGGCAGAAGGAATAAAATACAAATCAGACATGTACTTTGCTTCAGTCAACGCGCCAATCACAACATGCAATCACATTAAAATCACAGAAGGAATAAAATACAAATGTATATGAAATTGAGGCTGATTATACAAATGTATACGTGCCAATCATCATATTTATCTTTTTCCCTAACAATTGCATACTCGGGCAAAATAGCCACAAAAGTCCCCTGCATAAATCAAAAATGGAAAAAGCAGTGCATTAAGAGGCAGTTCCTTTACTCTCTCCAAGACCTAAAAGTTAGGTAAACTGAGAAGCGGTTCTAGCACGTAATTCTTCTAAACTTTCACCTTCCTTTGCTCTCTCCAAGACCTAAAAGTTAGGTAGGCGATTAGAGCTGGATAGCAATGTATGTAAGCATATACATGTTTCCGAGCAAAAGGAAGAAGACATACCAAATGACGCCCATACAAATGGGTGCTTGAAAGAGCTTTAAGAACATTCTGGGCTTCCTGCTTTGTAACATACTCCACAAAAGCAAAGCCTCTAGTTCCCAAACTTCATTGGGAGCCTTAAGCTCTTAATCTGCAAATATAAAGGAAAAAGTAACATTAAAAAAGGGGAAAAAATGAGAGTTAGATTTTGAAGCAATTAAATTCACTAAAATAAATAAGCCTCGTGAATATAAATTAACTGAATAAGATAGGAAAGAAAGAAATCATTTAAGACCTCTTCTCATGTCAAAAGATGCCAAGTTCAGTGACACAAAATACATGATTCAGGACCAAAGAAGTTGTCTCAACCCTTCATCTACTTTAGCAGTATTATATCACAGAAATTAGCACAGTTGTACTGTTAAATTTGAAATTATACATATACATATATACACATACGCTATTGGACAAAATTTTCTATGAAGTTAAACAATAGAGCTTAGTGACTTCTAAGCAGGCCATGGCTGCATTCAAGCATGTATCCTGATACTAAGAGCAGTAGTATCGAACTCGATGCTAATAATGAGAACAAATATCCCAAAGTCAAATTAATCACATATCCAAATTAAGTCGATGCAAAGTTATATACATCAGATGTGGGGGAAAAAGTCCTAAAGAAATAGGAAAAGACCAGTTGAAAGCAGTTCAGACTAACATAACTAGGACCTTTACAATTGATTTTATTCATCAAGGAAACAATGGCGGTAAATACAATTAGTCATATCAAAATTTTACAAATAAAGAAAAATATTCTACTTGCCAGATTGTGCATAATTTTTCACAGTTACGTTCACGTTGAAGAGTTTATATTTTAAAATGAATAGCAAATGTGAACATAATAACTGGTGCAATCTAAGGAATCAATGTAAACTTAATGCAGCTTCCTATATAATACAAGAATCATGAATTATTATTGTCGTGGGAGAAAATAACAACATAAAAACATATCCACTGCAATAAGAAAAGAACACTCAAGCACTCGTATGAAAATCTCAAGCACAACACATTACACTAAGTACAGATGGTCTGCGGTATCTGCGATTTTCTTAAGATTACTAATAAATAGCCACACTATAGCTTTCAGTACTTAAACTTTGTATCCACTGCCTTAACTGACAACACCACAATATATAACACATAAGTCAAAAGAGGAGGGGGAGGGGGAGGGGGGGGGGGGGGGGGACGACAGCTTCCATATTCTGCTAGTAATTAAAAGACCTACCGAGAGATACTGAAACAACCCATCTAGTTGTTGGGGCTTCAGATAAACACCACCAGTAATATAAGAAGAATGTTGCCGCAGTATCCATTAAGATCAGTAAACAAACGAAGAATATCTTTTAAGGATGGAAAATTTTATAAGTAGCCAAAGACAAAAATATAGGATACCTGCTGCAGGAAAGTAGAATGATGGGCTCCTATAACACAAGAATTTATAGGTAACTGCAGTGGAAAGTGGAAAGAATAAATATAAAATTTCAAACTCGTTAACATAACTAGATAAATACTATTCCCAAATATTTGAGGGAAAATAGGAATTAAAAGGATTATCATGTGCACTCAATTAGAATAATGTTTATTGCTAACAAGCAAATATTCATGAAAAACATAGACAATAATAATCATAAAACTGTGCAAACATTGACGGGAATCATATACTTGGCAACTACATAAAGAATAGTACCATACTTCTCAAAAATACACAATTGGTTCAACTAGCGGATACCAACTAGAAATACACAATTTGCTTCAATACATAACAGCTCTACAGTTAATCATTCATATAACAATTGGTTTCGATAAAACAAAAAATTAAACAACAATCTCATACTTATTCAAATGTATATGAAATTGAGGCTGATTATACAGCACACAAGCAACAATTATGAAATTACTGAAGCATAAAAATTACGTTTTACAAAATAAAATCTAAATTGATCAAAAGTTACCTGAAATGAAGAGGATCCGAGGATTGGTATCGCAGTAGAGGAATCGCAGCAGAGGATGAGGGCTTTACAGATTATTACAGCATCTTCTTCGCATCAGGGTCAGTGGGTTTAGTTTTCGCATCAGGAAGGAGGCTTGTCAGATTATCACAGCAGAGAATGGAGGTTTCACTCGAAGAAGAAATCAAATTTTGGTTTGGTATCGCAACAGAGGAATCGCAGCAGACGATGAGGGCTTTACAAATTATCACATCATCTTCTTCGCATTATGGTTTGGTATCGCATCGCAGGAGGGGGGCTTAGTCGAAGAAGAAAATACATCAGGGTTTGGTTTTGGGTCTAAAGTAGTGGTACGCTAGTTGAACTAGCGGATGTGCCGGGGGCAATTTGATCTAAAACTTTCTTTTAGAACGTCCGCTAGTGCATGTTTTCTTTTTTAATCTACATCCTTAATTATTGTAATGGATGATTATGATACTATTTGCCTATTTTTTATCCATAGCAAATATATATATAGTTATGATACTATTTGTCTATTTTTATCCATAACAGTATATATATATATATATATATATATATATATATATATATATATATATATATATATATATATAATGCCAGACATACAAGATAGTCTTTATGATGATATGTTTTTTTGGGTTATGTTATTTGGCTCGGTTTGTCGCCATGTAGTCAAAATAACTATGACGACGGGTGAAACTGTCGCTATAGCCCAAAAACTGTCGTCATAGTCGATTGTATAATACACAGCTGTGCACATACATTTTTTCCTATATACAAACACATGTATGATAAAACTCTAATAAAAATTGTTAAATTCACAACAGAAAATGTTATTTTCACAGTAAAAGTATCGCTATAGATCCTATAGCGATGATTTTCACAGTCGCTATACATCTACATCGACACTTTTGATGTGAAAATAAAAAAAAATATTGTGAATTAAAAAATTCCCAAATCTAATATATGATTACTAATTAATACACACTGCAAGCAAGTGGCGGACGGGCATGTGATCAAGGCGAAGCCAAAGCCAAAATGGTCCGTGTTTTGGTGGGAAATTTTGTAAAATTTAAGCCCAAAGTTTCATGGGTTCTGGCTGGCCGGCCAGTCAAGGCGTACCACATGGTCAAGGGTGTTTATGCCTATTTTTGATATTTTTTGGGCCCAAGAGTGAAGCGGATCCCGAGGCCAATGTAAAAGGTCCGAATTTTATGCCAAAAAAATGCACTAAAGCCCACTTTTGGCGGTAAGGACCGGCCTACCAAGAAGCTTCAGTCTGCTTTTCAGGTCTACTAATTAATAACAAAGAGTGCATTTATTAATGAAGTAATTGTCTCACGTAGTGCTAGCTTTTAGTTGTTTATATAATTTTTCTTTTGTGTAATCTTTAGAAACACAACTTATTCTATAATTATTTTATAATTTATTGATTTCATATTCCACCTCAACATATTAATGAACAAATTGCTTCAATGTATTTTCTACCCACATAAAAGCTGAAGTGGAGTATGTAAGACCCCAACTTTTTGAATAAAGATGAATTTTCTATAAATGTCATTTTTAAATATTAAGGTATGAATTTGAAATAATATTATAGTTGTGGGTAATATTTATAAATTCTGCAAAGTATGCAAGTTGTTATATTATATTCGATTGGTGGGGAATATTATTCGGTTTAGTAGGGAATATTAATCAATAATGGCTCAATCATCAGTGAACCCCACAATGTAATTATTATCGGATCGAGAAAACGTCAAAAATATTTTATTGAAAATAACGACGGAAGTTTTACACGATTAATCTTGTTGAACTACTTTCGGTAGTAAAAGTACTGATGTCTGGCGTGGTTGCAAGTAGAAGACACCAGTATTGATTATTAATGCTTACGTGAGAAGTCACCGTTTTGTTCAATTATTGCTTTATTGTAATTGTTCAGATAAGTATATCACGTTATTTGATTCAATTATTGTCGATATTTTATATATTATTAAATCAATAATTGAAATGGCGTAATTATTAATATTATAAATTACAATATTAACGATGTTCTGTAAGTTACGCGAGGAGAGGTTTGGTCACCTAATTGCGCGCCAATAGGGAGAAATCTTTATTGGAAAGCCCCATCTTTCCTGGGAACGACCTGGTCGATTAATATTGTGAATTGTAATAAAGATGATAAATATTGTTAAAATTATTAAGGTGATTTTTTTTATGAAGTCCGCTTATTTTATGGATTCTATTTACCCATTTTTCAAAATAATCGGTAGAAAATTTTTAAAGGTGGGGCCCACATGTGGGGCCTATATGTGTTAGAAAAATGATTTTGGAAATGGAAGAGTATACAAATGAAAGTATATGTGTGTATCGAGTATATGGTGGGAGAAAATGAGGTGTGAAAGTAATGGGTGTGTGAGTGAAAAATGGTGAAAAAGTGGTAGTGTGATAGTGATGTGTAAGAGTGTAGTGAATTTGATTATTAGGTGGGTGGGGGATAAATGTTGGTTATGGGGAAAAAAAATTAAGTGGTGTATATATAATATTGATATATATAAGTTGAAAACATGTGTTTATATATATGTATTATATTTTAATTTTTGTTGTGATTTTATTGGTTAATTGATTGACTTTATTGTATTTGGTTGAAGAAATAATTCTGCAGAAATAATTCGTTCATAAACAGTACACTTTCATTCTCCAATAAATAGAAGTTCATTCCTTCATTATTTCTTACTAATTCACTGAAACTCCAGAGAGAAAAATTATAGAGAAACTATAGAAAAGTATCATGCTATTTCCCTACTCTTATATTCAGCTTTTACTAGTAAGGGTGTTATTCTTTCTTATTCACGAAGAGAAGCTGTTGTTATTTCATTTCTTATTATTCTCATTGGAATAACTTTGATACGCCATGATCTACCCTATACTTGGTGACATTCTTCTATTATTCTGTTGGAATATCCTGTCTGTGTGTTTTACACCGGACCTGGTTCCATTATTTATTATTCCGTCTTTATTATTCTGTCGGAATATCATGTCTATGTGTTTTACACCGGACCTGGTTCCATTATTTATTATTCCGCACTTATTATTACATTTGGAACATCCGCCGATTGTGAATTTCACGACACTGGTTCTCATTATTATTATTCATTAGAATAACTCGTTTATGCAAGCAATCGCATGCGTGGTGATTTCTTTTGTTATTCCATCCGTTATTATACTCAGTTGGTTAAAATTTTGACTTCTATACTCCATGAAATTAGTGGAATATCCTTGATATTTGCGCTTCATCCAATATTTTTCATGAAAATATTCTTCTGAGCATTCTTGAATTTTACTCTACAAAACAATATCATGTTGACAATTTGGACATTTTTAGTTCCTGAATAAATTAATTCGTAAACTTGTTTTATTGAATTCTTATATCATTGTCATCATCCTCATGTTTATATTTTTTTTAAAGTCATCTATGGTACTGTAGAAGCATGGATGGACTTGGTATGATTATGACTGAGGATTATTCGATTGTAATCACGACAGTAATGTAACAAGTGATGTGGTAAAAGTCCTCATCGTTGGTAGTAGTAGTGCATTGATGGGACGATTGTTGGCATGATCATGACCATTGATGAATACACAAATATCCTGGCCCGTAGTGCATGGAATTTGTGGTCGTGACCCTAATGAATATCCTCGTCAGTAGTGCGGGGATGATGTAAGACCCAAACTTTTATAAATAAAGATGAATTTTTCTATAAATATTATTTTTGAATATTATGGAATAAATTTGATATAATGTTATAGTTGTGGGTAATATTTATAAATTTTTGCAAAGTATGCAAGTTGTTATAAAATATTCGTTTGGTGGGGAATATTCTTTTTGTTAGGGAATATTCGTATAACTACTCAATCATTGGTGGACCCCTAATGTAAATTATTATCGGATCGAGAAAACGACAAAAAATATTTTATAAAAATAACTACGGAGGAGGTGTTACCGTTAAAAGCATTGAACTACCCGTTGGTAAAAAATGCGAATCTGGCGTGGTTGCGTATAAGTAGACACACGGTATTGATTATTGATCTTTACGTGAGAAGTCACTCAATTTATGCTCAATTATTACTACTGATAATTCACGCATCATATCTCTTATATTATTGATTCAATTATTGTCACAAGTATCATCTCGTATAATATGTTATAGTATTAAATCAATAATTGAGATAACAAGTTATAAATGATTAATAATTGTTGAAAGATTAAATATGTGTTGATGAAAAATAAAATGATTTGTGGTAAATTTGATTATTTTTATGGGGGCTATATGTCATCATCTAAGAGTCTCTTCATCGATAGTAATTACCCTTGTGAATAGTATTTACCTTCGTCAATAGTAATTACCCTTGTGAATAGTATTTACCTTAAATCGATAGTAATTACTTTCGTCGATAGTAATTACCCTTGTGAATAGTAATTACCTTCGTTAATAGTAATTACCTTTACGCAGACGTCGAACCACTTGTCGTTTTTTCACATTACTGAGCGCCGAACCACTTGTCGTTTTTTCACATTCAAAGGCCAAACCACTTTTCTTTTCACATCATTTAGTCGTCGAGCCACGCTTTTTTCACACGGCGAGGTCTTTAAGCTAGAAATCTTCTATAAATAGAGGCCTAGGGCTTCATTATTTTTCACTTAATTCATTCAAGCTATAGAGAGAGAAGTATAGAGAGAATAAGAGAAAGAAGAAGAGTATTTTGTTACTACATTTGATTTAAAGATTCAATCTCCTACCAAAAGTAAAGGGTGTTATTCTTTCTTATTCATGAAGAGAACTGTTGTTATTCCATTGCTTATTATTACATTGGAATAACTTTGTATACGTGGTTTACCTATACTTGGTGACATTCTTCTATTATTACATTGGAACATCCTGCTCGTGTGTTTTACGGACTGGTCCCGCTCTTTATTATTATTACATTGGAACATCCATGCATGTGTTTTACGGGACTGGTTAAAATCTTTATTATTATTCTGTTAGAACATCCCGTCTGCATGTGTTTTACAGGACTGGTTCCATTCTTTATTATTCTGTTGGAACATCCCACATGCATGCGTTTTACTTGGGACTTGGTTCCGTTATTTATTATTCATTGGAATAACTTTTGCAATGCGATCTATCGCATGCATGGTGATTTCTTTTGTTATTCTATTCTTTATTATACCCGGTTGGTTAAAACTTTGACTTCTATACTCCATGAAATTAGTGGAATATCCTTGATATTTGCGTTTCATCTAGTATCTTTTCATGGAAATATTCTTACGATCATTCTTGAATTTTACTCTACAAAAAAAAGATCATGTTGATAATTTGGACGTTAATAATTCTGGATAAAATAATTCTTGAACTTCTTTTATTGAATTCTTATATCATTGTCATCATCCTCATGTTTATATTATGTTGAAAGTCATCATGGCTTTTGTAGTGCATAGATGGACTTGGTATGATTATGATTTAGAGACTATTCGGTGTAATCATGGACCAGTAATGTTACAAATGATGTGATAAAAATCCTCGATGGGACGTAGTGCATTGGTGGACGATTGTTGGCATGATCATGACCATTAATGAATACACAAATATTCTTGGCCCGTAGTGCATGAATAATTGTGGTCGTGATACTAAAGAATATCCTTGGTAGTAGTGTGGGGTGATTCGATGATGTGGAATATTTATTAAAGTCGAGTCTCAAATTTATAACAAGTGATGAAAAACCTTTTAAAACCTAAAAGATAGTAGATTTTATTTTCTACTTGACTCTTTTAATGGATTGCTTTATTCATTGCAGATTAAACTTGGTTGTCTCATTGTATTTTATCGGTTTAACATTGTTGAAGACTATGATAATTTATTACGCATTATCTTAGTCATAATATTTCTTCTTGGGCTAGTTGAGCTCACCCTTTCTTTCTTTATTCTCTTTGAAATGAGAATATAGTTGGGACGAGTCGGGGAAACGAGTGATGGTCCGAAGATAGCATTAGTAGTCCTCACTATTACTGAAATGAAATAGTGTAATAATAATTGTAATGAGGACTTTTTTTTGAGTTTGTATAATATCTAGTGAGCGATATTTGTATTTAAACTCACGTTTTATGTCGTATTATTATACTTACGCTTTATGTTAATAAGTTGTATTTAAATTTTGTACCATGTAAGTGGCGACCCAAGATGGGTGATGTATACCTAATTTTGGGGGCGTCACGATTTAGTATATCGAGCTTAGGGATATGATCCACGGCTAAGATGTGAGAATAGTACTAGGAGGGAGAGGCGGGGAATACCTTCGCTAGTATGACCTACCTAAGTTTATGTCTTTATTTTATTGGTTGGTCGGAAGATAGGGATAATTTGTTACATGTCAATTAACCTTTTGTTTTGTGGCGATATCTAAAAATGACATCGAGAATGTTGAGAATAGCAATGGAGCGCAGCGATCGTTGATTCACCACATATCAATAATCGAGGATAATGTGCATCGAAGGCGACAATCCTCATGCAAACAACAACAACACCGACCAAATGATGAATGATCAAATGTTCGGAGGCTTTATGCGATTTATGCAATGGCAATGAAGAGAGCGACTCTGTCCAAAACGTAGGTGGAAACACGGAAAACTCTCGGCGATCACCGCTAAACAATTCAAGGAGCTAGGACCACCGGAGTTTAAGGGAGAACCAAAACCACTTACGGCGGAAGCATGGATAAAGCAGATTACCAAGATATTTGTTGTCTTGGGATGCTCGAGGAGCAAAAGGTTCCACTTCACGCCTTTATGTTGCTTGGAGAGGCGATTCTTGGTGGGAATCGGTAAACGTACTCAACTCGACTTCAGATCTTGAAGATATCTTGGGAGAAGTTCAGAGAGTCATTCAACGACAAATACTTTCGAAAGTATTCGCCACATGAAGGAGGTGGAGTTTATCAAGTTGGAACAAAATAATATGGACCGTGTCGTCGTATGATACGAGGCAAAATTTGCGGAGTTATCACGGTTTCGTCCCACTTGGTGGATAATGAAGAGAGAATGGCGCGAATATTTTTAAGAGGTTTGAAAGCGGAGATACGTCAACATCTTATTTCTCATAAAGCGTGTTTGTATTGAGATGTTGTAAATAGGGCTCGATTAGTGGGAACGCGATAATGAGTCAACGCAACTAAAAGAAGCGGTAACGGCAAAATTATAATACTGGCGAGAGTAGTCATCAAGCGGTGACAACAAGCGTGGAGAGGAATCAACGAGGCGAGATATGGTAACCACCCGGTGGTAATCGGGCCAAAAAACAAAAAGAATGGACATTTTAAGAAGGAGATTCAACAATGATGGAAAGACGCGTCGATCGGCACCCATTGTTAAGGAAGGAGAAAGACCACCTATCATATGCTTCAAACGCGGAGGAGAGGGACACATCAGTCAAATGCGCCATGCCGTCAAAGCATGTTATAATTGTAGAAGAGAAGGTCACTTAGCTCGATTTTTGTCGTTCTGCCAGAAGACAAATTCAAGCTAGGATGGAGGCACCAAAGGCCATCCCGGAAAATTCAAACCCCGGTAGTGCAAGGGAGGCGTTTGTTGTGACCTCCCAAAGAGCAAGGAACCGAATGAGGTCATCACGGGTAAGCTTATCATAAACTCTAATGAAGTCTATACTTTATTTGATCTGGGTTCTACCCATTCTTTTTATTTCTCCTACTTGCGCTCATCGATTAAAGTTGACTCCGGAGAAATTAGACTTTGACTTATCTGTGGAAACTCCGTTGGGAGAAACCTTCATTACATCCACTGTTTATAAGTCTTGTTTGGTTCAAATCGGTACCCTCACATTACCTGTCGATCTTATTTCATTAAAAATACTTGCATTTGACGTGATTCTAGGGATTGATTGGTTAACTACTTATCATGCAAAAATTGATTGTTTTTCGTAAGGTTGTTAGCTTTCATATTCCTAATCAACCTATTATGCGAATTCAAACGACCAAACCATTAAAATCAATCATGGTCATCTCAAGCCATAAAGCTATTCGTTTATTGAAAAGCGGATGTCAAGCTTTCTTAGCTCTCGTCACTGATTTAAACAAAAATATCGTCGGTTTTGAACGATATTTCTATTGTTAATAAATTTCTGACGTATTCCCGAAGAACTTCTGGCCTACCCCAGGCGTGAAATTGAATTTTGTATCGACCTTGAACCCAGACAAAACCTATTTCCAAAGCCCCATATCGAATGGCTCTATTGAACTTCGAGGAGTTAAAGACCCAATTGCAGAGAATTGTTAGACATTGGCTTTATTCGTCCTAGTACTTCTCCTTGGGGTGCTCTGTTACATTCGTGAAGAAGAAAGATGGGAGTATGCGACTTTGTATTGATTATCGGGAGTTGAATCATGTCACCATCAAAAATAGGTATCCATTGCCACGTATTATTGATGACTGTTTGACCCGATTGCAAGGAGCCAAATTCTTTTCAAAGATTGATCTTCGTTAGGATATCACCAATTGAAGATTAGAGCCCGTGACATTCCAAAGCGGCTTTCGGAACTCGAAGACGGGCATTATTAATTTCTAGTCATGTCCTTTGGATTGACTAATGCTCCTACTGCCTTCATGGATATGATGAACCGAGTATTCAAAGAATATTTAGATCACTTTGTGGTCGTCTTTATTGATGACATCCTTATTTATTCCAAAAGCCGTGAAGATCATGAAGCAACACTTGAGGTCGACACTCCAAAAGCCGTGAATATAAGCTTTATGCCAAGTTGAAGAAATGTGAGTTCGGCTTGAAGAAGTAGCATTCCTTGGGCACGTGGTATCAAGTCATGGAATATCTGTTGACCAAAGAAAGATTGAAGCTATTCAAAGTTGGGAACAACCTAAATCGATGACCGAAATCACGTAGCTTTCTCGGTTTAGTTGGTTATTATCGGAGATTCGTGGAAGGATTTTCTCGAATCGCTACTCCATCATTTTCGGTGACTCGGAAAGATACAAAGTTTGGTTGGAGTGAAGAATGTGAGAAGAGTTTTCAAGAACTCAAGAGGAGACTTATTTCAAAGACTGTTACGACAATACCATCGGCTCGGAGGATTTGTCATCTCTGATGATGCTTGAGCAAAAAGGTTGGGATGTGTTCTTATGCAACATGGAAAAGTTATAGCCTATGCCTCGCGACAACTCAAAGAATATGAGAGGAATTATCCTACTCATGATCTAGAGTTAGCGGTTTGTTATCTTTTGCACTTAAAATTTGGAGGCATTACTTGTATGGGGAGAAAGTGGAGATCTTTACGGATCATAAAAGCCTCAAATATTTCTTCACTCAAAAGGAACTCAACATGCGACAACGACGTTGGCTTGAGCTCATTGAAAGATTATGATCATACCATCAATACCATCCCGGAAAAGCGAGCGTGGTAGGTGACGCATTGAGTAGAAAATCATATGCAATACGAGTGCAATATTGTCAACAAGAGAGCCCATTTTGTGTGACTTGCAAAGGATGGAGATAGAGTTAAAGACTCGAGGACGATGTGATGATAAGCGAGTATACGAGTAGAACCGACTTTAATCGATAAAGTTAAAGTTCGCTTTCAAGCTTACGGACACGGAGGTGATGCGTATGAGGAAGAAAGTGCAAGAAAGTGCTATATCAGGAAGCAAGAATCGATGAAGAAGGAATACTTGAGTCAACTCCGGACTTTGTGTTCCTAACGACCACGATTTAAAGTATAATATTATGATGGAGGCGCCTGACAACACACCATTTGCAATCCATCACGGGAGTACCAAAATGTATCATGATATATTCGCCATACATTTTGGTGGAGCAATATGAAGAGAGAGATATCGTTGTTTATCTCAAGGTGTCTAACTTGTCAACGAGTTAAAGCGGAGCATCAAGTACCAAAAGGTCCATTGCAACCACTTGAAATTCCGAATGGAAGTGGGAGCACATTACCATGGATTTCGTTCACGGTCTTCCTAAGGTTTCTCAAGGCATTAATGCGATTTGGGTCATTGTTGATAGATTGACCAAAATGCGCTCATTTCTTACCGACACGAGAAACTTATACACTTGAACGTCTTTGCTTATATGTACATAAACGAGATTGTAAGAGCGCATGGTATGCCGGTATCCATAGTTTTCGATCGAGACCCAAGATTTACTTCACGATTTTGGGTTAGTTTGTAAAAAGCTATGGGCATAGACTTACGATTTAGCTTTCGGCATATCATCCTCGAGCCAGACGAGACAATCGGAGAGGACTATTCAAACTCTTGAAGATCTATTAAGACTACGTGTCCTTGATTTCAAGGGAAGTTGGGACAAGTTCTTACCATTGGTGGAGTTTTCCTACAACAACAGCTTATCAAGCAAGTATTGGCATGGCTCCATTCATTGTATCATTGTATGGAAGAAAGTGTCGTTCTCCAGTATGCTGGGATGAGGTGGGTGAAGCAACGTTGTTGGGACCGGAGTTGGTGTTAGGTTTGTAATATTCATGTGCGCAATCAAATTGCATAAAAGTGAGGAAGCGTGTAAAATCAGAGTTTAAAAAATTTACAAACCATATACCCGGATCACCCTTTATGCATAATTATTAATTAAACGAAAAGATAAAGAATAAAATCATACCCTTGAAGATCGAGCTTCCTCAGGTACAAGTTCACCTCCAATCCTTTTCGCGTTCAACTTGAATCCACCGGGTTTGGTTCCTTCCTTAGATCAACATTAGCCACCCAAGCGTTTGGCCTCTAGAGGTGATCCACCAAGGAAAACTAAAATTCAAGAAGAAGGGTTTGGTTGGCTAAACCCTAGTTTTTCTATCTCTATAGAAAAGGTGTACTCCCAACAACTTAGAATTATTACGTAGTTGTTAAAGTCAACTACCCATACCACCAATAATAAGACTCCTCTTATTTATAGATGTGGGCAACCCATCTTAACAATTAAGGAATTGGGTTTTATTTAATTAATTAAATTCTTTTAATTAATTAAGCTCCCTAATCTTATTAGGGATAATTAATTAAACTCCTTTAACTAATTTTCCTTCCTAATCCAATTAGGAATAAATGAGAGTACTTATATTAAATTAATTCCTAAACTCTTTTAGAAATTAAAATAATAATAATTGTAATAATATTAATAAGACTCCTCTTATTAATTTATATTTAATATTTCTAAAATATTAAATAATAAATATTAAGCTATTTAATTTATTCTATCACCATAGATTAAATTAAATATACTTAATATATTATTACGATTATGCCATTAACTTCTTAAATAATTATTCTTCCTTTTATGGTGTGACCCTTTAGGTTCTCCATATTAAAGCGGTTGTGAATAAATCGATTAGAATAATTCTAATCTTATTTAAATAAATAAATTAAACAAATAATTTATTTAAATAAATAATATTTATTCTACAATAGGGATAAGCCTCCTAGCGATTAACGACTTTCCGGATAATATAGATTTCAACATTAATCATTAAAGAACCTTTGAGTAAATAGTTACCGTCAATTCAATCCTTCCACCATCTGATGTCCCAATTAAATATAAGACATGGAATTCTTTGTCAAGTCTTATTTTATTTAATTATATGTATTTCGATCCTTAAATGCACAACTCAAATAATGCAAATTAGAAACTCCTTTCTAATTTCATTACGCCGCCGAGGACTCTTTGGGTTGTCATTTATCGAATCACATAGGACATTTCTCTTCTTTTATTAGAAGTGGTAGATTCTTTATTGATCATACATTATCTCCATGTACAACTTATTATACCCAAGCATACCCTTTGATATACCCTAAGGGTCTTAAGGAATAAGTCAAAGTATAACTCATCATACACAGAATACTATGATGATCTCAAGTCCAAGGATCACTTGTACTACTATCACTACAGAATTCCTATTGACAGCAAATAAAACTCCATTAAGTATTCCTTAGCGAGCCACGTTCTCAATTGAACTTATTCTCTAATAAGCACCTACATACTTGCTTTAGTGTCTCCACACAAATGATCATGAGATCAATCATCCTCATCCAATGAGCAAGCAACGTATGTACCAATCTATCCGGATTCACCAATCCCCAATTTAGTAATCCAACGATTGGGAACTATTTTAGTTTTAAGCTTTCTAAGAATTTAGATCTCATTAGAATGATCATCATCATTATTCTAAAAGCATTGCTTAAAACTATGGGTTTATCGCATATTATAAAAGAGCATCATGTAGATAATTAAAAGCCCTTAATAAATTAATACTTTTTATTAATAAATGAATAAGATTGTTACAAAGTATATGCTTTATCATCAAACATGATTGGCTTGTGTGCATACTACTTTCAATCTCCACTTGCACTAAAGCCGATCGTCATGGTATCTCATACTCTTCTTCTCTAAGTGACGATTATCCTGCTGTTGGATAAGCTTTAGTTAATGGATATGTAATGTTGGTCATGAGAGTCCACTATCTCTATAGTGATTTCCCATCTTTCAATGATTCTTATAATCAAATGAAAGTGCCACAACACATGTTTAAATCCAAGATGAGACTTAGGAACTATTCCTAGTTCTGTAATGAACTTTTAATCCAAACAATCAACTTGCAGCTTCATTTATAGCAATATACTTTGTCTTTATTACTAAACCAAAGAACTCTTTCTTTGTTTGGAACCTTTCAATTCAACGCACCTTTATTCAAGATAACGCTTTACCTTTAAAGTGGATTTTACGTCATCTTAGTGCATCGAAAGACTTGAGTCTGCATTAAGCCCTCTAGTTTTAATTCGGACCCACCATGTATATGCTCACATCCTTAGTCTTGGGTTAAGAACTTTAAGATGTTTTTTTTACTATCTTACAGTGATCTTCTCCAGAATATGACCGATCAACATCAGGTCTCGTATATTTCATTGCATACATGATTGTCACTCATGCGATCTCTCTTCTTTGGAGTCTATGGGGACTATTAAGAGAAATACACTCCATAGCTCATCGACATGAAACATCTCTTGAGTTTGCCATGCTAAGCGACTTTAGCATCAAATGAATATATCGTTCCTTGGGTTAAGTCGAGCATCCTCTTAAATCTATCTATATAGATTTATATCCCCAATTAAGATACTCTTCCCAAATCATTCATGGAGGAATGTTTAGAACAACTTTATCTTTATTGATTGTAGCATTGGTATGTTATTCCTCGTAGTAGTATATCAACATATAATACTAGAAATTTCACGACGCTCCCATTTGACCCTTTTGTACACACTAGAAGTCTTACCTCATCGAATGTAACTCGGATCATCATCTTCTATGATGATCGTACCTCATCATCATTATCCATGATGAATCCATACCTCCTGGTATCTTGATACTATTCGATTTATGATTGGTTTTGTGGTACAATAGGTCTATCTACAGGTTCCTCTTATTTGACTTATAATGTTTTGTGGTTCTTGAACTCTTCAAGATCTATTATCCTCCCACTAGCCCCTTCAATGATAAACACCTTTATCTTAGAAGGCAGCGTGTTTCGTAACAAACACCTTTTCCTAAGTAGAATTATAGAACATATACCCTAAACTTACTTTAGGATGTCCCACAAATCTGTACATGTCAAATCTTGTCCCAAGCTTATCCTTTGAAACCTTTTCACATAAGTTGGACAACCCCTTATCTTAACATACTTAAGATTAGGAATCCTCCCTGTCCATAACTTTTATGGAGTCTTGGTAGGATTTTGAGGTTACCATTTAAGAGATGTCGCACCATTTCTAGGACATTATCCGGAAGGATCTTTGGAATGTCGGTAAAATCATTATGGACCGCACCATGTCCAACAAGGTACGATTTTTCCTTTTCAGATACATCAATCAATTATTGCGTATCAGGATGTGTCCATTATGAGAAAACCATTTGAGATGATCTAGAAACTTATTGCACAAGTATTTATTCCTTAATCTAATCAAAGAATCTTAATACATTGTCAATTTGTTTCACTTCTGAATTCTTTGAACCTTTCAAATAATTCACACTTATATTTCAAACAAATACACACATTCAACTCTTTGAATGATCATCTCCTTTTCTTATACTTGATTTGTTCGATATGCAAAATTATTTTCATGTAAGTCAAGTATACAAAATTTATTAAGTAATATTCGGTTCTATACAAAACATTATTATTATAAATAGAACAACAATTGTTCTTAATTATAATACCAAAGATTTCATTGTCAACAATAAAATTGAAATAATGTTTTCAACGAGAGGCTGGAATACAATAATAACAACTTATTGACTTAATAGATTTGCCCGTAGGCATTGCTAAACTATAAGTTTCTATGGCTAATAATGGCAACCTTTGTTACATTTTCCATACATAGGATTTCTTATCTTTGTTTAACTTTCTACTTACGCTTGGTCCTTCATAAATCTATATTTATGATAACCAAAGTCGGTATCCAATACCCAAGTAGAACCTTGACTTAAAGAAAATTTATTTCAATCATGAACAAAAAGCGTATTATGTAGAAACTTCACTAAGATTCTTTGGTTAGCCTCTGCAAGATGCTTCTCGCAGATTTCTTTCCGGTGTCCGGGCTTATTAGGTGGAAGCGAACTCCTTTCTTTATCCGTATCGGTTTTGTTCTTATTATCCTTTGTTTATGCCTTTCTATTTACCTTCTTTGAATCGTTCTTCTTTTCGGAAGATCCTTTGGCCCCTACCGGTAAGACTTGGTCTTTCTTGGTTGGAAAGTGACTCTCAACATTTTCAACATGTTAAGCAAATCAATGAAAGGCGATATCTAGCTTGTTCATATGAAAAATTCACAACAATTGTGAAAGGAGTCAGGGAGTGAGTGCAAGATCAAATTTTGGCTCAACTCTCCATCCATGACAAAACCCGGTTGTCTAATTGATCAATCAAATTGATTATGTTAAGAATTTTTTTTATGCATACTTATAGTGCCATTGCCCATTCTAGATCGGAAGAGCTCCTTAGATATCGATATCTATCGGTCCTACTTTCCTCACCATCAACTACTTGATGTGCGGGAATATAGTAGAAGCATTCATAGTTTCATCTTGTGATTTGAAGCTCGTTACTTTCGTGGATGCGAGCATGATGCATTGAGCCAATGTGCATCATCTTGCCACTTTCTAAAAGTAGCAATGTCTTCTCGGAGGCATTATGCGCAACCATTGCGAGGATAGGCGTATTAAGGACATAAGATAGCTTTTCGACTATGAGAACTATTCTCAAATTCCTTAACCAATCTGTTTAATTGGTTTGGTTAATTTAGCATTTAATATGCTTCGCGATGATAGTAATTTTAGACATTGTAAAATTACGTAAATGAATTTGTAATTAACAACATTTTAACATACATTCTTTTATTAATTACCAAAATAATTTAGGTCTTGTTTTAAATTGGTATCTCCCACTATTTTCTTCAAACTATATTACCCTCACTTATATAGTTTGGCAAAATCTAATTAAAGATTTGCTTTAGTGAGAATAAGGATCCCATTTCAAATGTATATAGCCTTGTGGTGACACAACAAACTATATATAAATAAATAGGTAGACAACTTTTTGTCAATTACATCAACTATCTGACTCCTTGTATTTTGCCTCTTAGATTATTTTGATCAGTGGTGGCACATCCGAATCAAAATTATCCAAGTTAAGTCCAACCTAGCACTCCATATATTCAAAAAAGAAAAATATCATCCTTGTGGTGACAACAAAACAATATTGTTCAATTTTCTTTATAAGCATCAAATGTGATAAATTAACATCTTAAATACTTAATACTTGCCTTGTGGTGACACAACAAACTCATATTAAATATTTAATACTCTATTAATTTTATCATGCTAGAAAGCTGACGCGTTCGATATTCCAAATATCTTTGAGCGCTTAGGACTTAATATAAAAATTTGAGGGATTTATTATTAAATAAGTCTCATCTTGTTTAAGCGGCGGCATACATATATATATAAAAACGCGTCATATATTAATGAACATGCGAAGCATGTTTGCATAATATATAATATATATATATAGTATAAGCATGCACATATAGAATACTATATTCTACCCGGATTGATTATGGACTTTTATTCTAGTTTGGTTCACTAGAGCCACCAAGTGAACCAAAAGGTCAAACCCTAAGGGTGCGAAATAATATTTAAATATAACTATTACATTTAAACTAGGGCTCCATAACAAGCGGGTCTTCACGCGCTCCTTGCTCCTTTGATCTCTAATTTTCTAAAATTAATTCTAACTATTCCTATTACAAAACTATTTTAAAATAAATAGAAACCTTGATCGTGATCGAGGGAAGTACATAGGAGGAGATAGAATTTACATTTAGAAAAATTAGAAGGCGAGGCAATCTGTGAGACCCATTTAATAAAACCCATACATTCATGCATCCAACTAAAATAAAATCCAATCACATTTAATTGATAGTCCATAATCAATCCCATTTATTATCATACACATCATCATATGCATCGATAAATAACATTCATCTTATGAATAATAAACATTTAATATATATATTGATATCATTTAATGGGCAAATTTAGTTAGTATAAAATCTATTTTGAATCAAAATAAACTCCTTTATTTTAATCCAAATTTAAATCAAAATAAAACTATTTTATTTTAATTTATCCAATTTTGAATAAAATAAACTATTTTATTTTAATCAAAATTTTTAATCAAAATAAACTCCTTTATTTTTTTAATTAATTATGGAATCCAATTCCATATATATATAAAAAATCTTTTATTAAAGGAAACACGGATATTTTCTATTCATTCACAAATAAACTCCTTTATTTTGAATAATATGAAATCTTATTCCATATTTAAATAAACTCCTTTATTTAAGGAAATTAGGATTCTCTTTCCTATTCACAAATAAACTCCTTTATTTTGAATAATATGAAATCTTATTTCATATCTAAATAAACTCCTTTATTTAAGGAAAGATGGATTTACTTCCCTATTCACAAATAAACTCCTTTATTTTAGGAAAAATAAAATCCAATTTCAACTCCAATTAGTTATCATGGAATCCAATTCCAACTCTAATTAGTTAGCATGAAATTCAATTTTAAAATTAAAATAAATCTTTTATTTTAATATTAAAATAAACCTTTTATTTTAGGATTAAAATAAACCCTTTTATTTTAATTATATAATAATTAAGAATATATATATATATATATATTTGTAATATATATTATATATATATATATATATATATAATATATATATATATATATATATATATATAATTCCTTTAATAATTAAAATTGAGGAAGTGCACGGTTTTTTAAAATTGTTCAAATTGTAATCAACTTAACTCCTTTTCTTTTATTACGTTGGTGTCTCAAGATCAAATAAAAAAAAAAACTTCTAGTGACCTTAAAAAAAAAAGCAAGACTCTCCTTTAAAAAAATTATTTATTTTTTTTTTTTTTTTTTTTTATAGAAGGCTTACGTTTTTTTTTTTTTTTATTCCGTCTTTATTTGCCCATTGATTTTTAAATTGACCATGACTTGACTTTAAAAAATTATTTAAAAAAAAAATGAAATTGATTATTTTTTTATATTTAAATTTTATACAATAAAATTATGCCCAATTAAATTGTTTCAAACACATATCAATATCAATACAAATTAAAACAATTAATAATTTGCATAAAGGTTTGGCTCGATGCCCTTTATTAGGTTTGTAATATTCATATGCTATGCATGATCAAATTGCATAAAAGTGCGGAGCGTGTAAAATCGAGTTTAAAAATTTACAAACCATATACCCGGATCACCCTTTATGCATAATTATTAATTAAGCGAAAAGATAAAGAATAAAATCATACCCCTTGAAGATCGAGCTTCCTCAGTACAAGTTCACCTCCAATCCTTTTCGCGTTCAACTTGAATCCACCGGGTTTGGTTCCTTCCTTAGATCAACATTAGCCACCCAGCGTTTGGCCTCTGAGGTGATCCATGAGGAAAACTAAAATTCAAGAAGAAGGGTTTGGTTGGCTAAACCCTAGTTTTTCTATCTCTATAGAAAAGGTGTACTCCCAACAACTTGGAATTATTACGTAGTTGTTAAAGTCAACTACCCATACCACCCATAATAAGACTCCTCTTATTTATAGATGTGGGCAACCCATCTTAACAATTAAGGAATTGGGTTTTATTTAATTAATTAAATTCTTTTAATTAATTAAGCTCCCTAATCTTATTAGGGATAATTAATTAAACTCCTTTAACTAATTTTCCTTCCTAATCCAATTAGGAATAAATGAAGTACTTATATTAAATTAATTCCTAAACTCTTTTAGAAATTAAAATAATAATAATTGTAATAATATTAATAAGACTCCTCTTATTAATTTATATTTAATATTTCTAAAATATTAAATAATAAATATTAAGCTATTTAATTTATTCTATCACCATAGATTAAATTAAATATACTTAACTAACATATATTATTACGATTATGCCATTAACTTCTTAAATAATTATTCTTCTTTTTTATGGTGTGACCCTTTAGGTTCTCCATATTAAGCTGGTTGTGAATAAATCAATTAGAACAATTCTAATCTTATTTAAATAAATAAATTAAACAATTAATTTATTTAAATAAATAATATTTCTCTCTGATAGGGATAAGCCTCCTAGTGATCAACGACTTTCCGGATAATATAGATTTCAACATTAATCATTAAAGAACCTTTGAGTAAATAGTTCTGCAAATACAATTCAATCCTTCCACCATACTGATGTCCCGATTAAATATAAGGCACATGGAATTCTTGTCAAGTCTTATTTTATTTAATTATATGTATTTCGATCCTTAAAACCTGACTCCAAATAATGCAAATTAGAAACTCCTTTCTAATTTCATTACGCCTTAACGAGGACTCTTTGGGTTGTCATTTATCGAATCACATAGGATATTTCTCTTCTTTTATTAGAAGTGGTAGATTCTTTATTGATCATACATTATCTCCATGTACAACTTATTATACCCAAGCATACCCTTTGATATACCCTAAGGGTCTTAAGGAATAAGTCAAAGTATAACTCATCATACACAAGATACTATGATGATCTCAAGTCAAGGATCACTTGTCTACTATCACTACTGAGAATTCCTATTGAATGAGCAAATAAAACTCCATTAAGTATTCCTTAGCGAGCCACGTTCAAATGAACTTATTCTCTAATAAGCACCTACATACTTGCTTTAGTGTCTCCACACAAATGATCATGAGATTAATCATCCTCATCCAATGAAAGCAAGCAACGTATGTACCAATCTATCCGGATTCACCAATCCCCGATTTAGTAATCAACGATTGGGAACTATTTTAGTTTTAAGCTTTCTAAGAATTTAGATCTCATTAGAATGATCATCATCATTATTCTAAAAGCATTGCTTAAAACTATGGGTTTATCACATATTATAAAACGACATCGTGTAGATAATTAAAAAGCCTTTAATAAATTAATACTTTTATTAATAAATGAATAAGATTATTACAAAGTATATGCTTTATCATCAAACATGATTGGCTTGTGTGCATACTACTTTCGGTTGGTACGTATGACTACGGAAAAGATTCAAACGATCCGACAACGTATAAAACCTCACAAAATCGACAAAAGAGTTATCTTTGATCTTCATCGAAAGGACGTGGAATTCGATATAGGAGATCATGTGTTGTTAAGAGTTGCTCCATGGAAAGGAGTTACAAGATTTGGAAAGAGAGGAAAACTTATTCCGATCGATTCTGGTCCATTTTAATCCTCGATCGAAGTAGGAAGCGTGGGCTATAGAGACTCGCTTTTCCGCCAAATATGTCTCGTGTTCATAGCGTTTTTTCACATATCTATGTTACGTAAATATGTGAAAGACCGAACCATATTATTGAGTTAAACCGGACGAAATAGCGGAAGATTTGGCGTATGAAGAGGTTCTGTTCAAATTTTGGATAAGAAGGAACATATTCTACGCTCGAGGTTATACCTCAAGTCAAAGTTTTGTGGAAGAACCACGATGTTGAGGAAATGACTTGGGAGTTAGAATCGAAATGAAATCAAGGTATCCTTACCTCTTCGACATACCAGTCGCACCTAATTTCAAGGCGAAATTTCATAAGAAGGGAGGTTGTAAGACTGACTTTTATAAATAAAGATGAATTTTCTATAAATATTATTTTTGAATATTATGGAATAAATTTGATATAATGTTATAGTTGTGGGTAATATTTATAAATTTTGCAAAGTATGCAAGTTGTTATAAAATATTCGTTTGGTGGGGAATATTCTTTTTGTTAGGGAATATTCGTATAACTACTCAATCATTGGTGGACCTCATAACGTAATTATCATTCGGATTGAGAAAACGACAAAAATATTTTATAAAAATAACTACGGAGGTGTATTCCGTTAAAGCTCATTGAACTACCCGTGGTGGTAAAAAAATGCGATAATCTGGCGTGGTTGCATAGTAGACACGGTATTGATTATTGATGCTTACGTGAGAAGTCACTTAGCTATGCTCAATTATTGCTACAAATTAATTCACGATCATATCTCTTATATTATTGATTCAATTATTGTCACAAATTATCATCGTATAATATGTTATAGTATTAAATCAATAATTGAGATGACAAGTTATAAATGATTAATAATAGTTGAAAGATTAAATATGTGTTGATGAAAATAAAATGATTTGTGGTAAATTTGATTATTTTATGGGGGCTCATATATGTCATCATCTAAGAGTCTCTTCGTCGATAGTAATTACCCTTATGAATAGTATTTACCTTAAATCAATAGTAATTACCTTAAATCGATAGTAAATAATACCCTTGTGAATAGTATTTACCTTCGTCGATAAGTAATTACTTTCGTTAATAGTAATTACCCTTGAATAATAAGTAATTACCTTCGTTAATAGTAATTACCTTTACCAGACGTCGAACCACTTGTCGTTTCACATTACAAGGCGTCGAACCACTTGTCGTTTCACATTAAAGCGTCAAACCACTTTTCTTTTCACATCATTAGTCGTCAAGCCACTTGCCTTTTTTCACATCTAGAAAAGCTAGAAATCTTCTATAAATAGAGGCCTAGGGCTTCATTATTTTTCACGAATTCATTCAAGTTTATATAGAGAGAAAGTATAGAGAGAATAAGAGAGAAAGAAGAAGAGTATTTTTTGTTACTACACATTGCGGTAAAGATTCAATCTCCTACCAAAAGTAAGGGTGTTATTCTTTCTTATTCATAAAGAGAAGCTGTTGTTATTCCATCGCTTATTATTCTCATTGGAATAACTTTTATATCGTGGTTTACCCTATACTTGGTGACATTCTTCTATTATTACATTGGAACATCATGTCATGTGTTTTACAGGACTAATTAAATCTTTATTATTATTACATTGGAACATCACATGCATGTGTGTTTTACAGGACTTGGTTAAAATCTTTATTATTATTACATTGGAACATCACATGCTGTGTGTTTCGTGGGACTGGTTCCATTCTTTATTATTCTGTTGGAACATCATGTCTGCATGCATTTTACGCTTGGGACTGGTTCCATTATTTATTATTCTGTTGGAATAACTCGCCGCTCTCTGCGATCTATCGCGTGCATGGTGATTTCTTTTGTTATTCTATTCTTTATTATACTCGGTTGGTTAAAACTTTGACTTTATACTCCATGAAATTAGTGGAATATCCTTGATATTTGCGTTTCATCCGATATCTTTTCATGGAAATATTCTTACGATCATTCTTGAATTTTACTCTACAAAAGCGATTATCATGTTGATAATTTGGACGTTAATAATTTACGGATAAAATAATTCTTGAACTTGTTTTATTGAATTCTTATATCATTGTCATCATCCTCGTGTTTATATTATGTTGAAAGTCATACGTGGCTTTTGTAGTGCGTAGATGGACTTGGTATGATTATGATTAGAGACTATTCGATTGTAATCGTGGTAGTAATGTTACAAATGATGTGATAAAAATCCTCGATTGGTAGTAGTGCATTAGTGGACGATTGTTGGCATGATCATGACCATTAATGAATACACAAATATTCTTGGCCAGTAGTGCATGAATAATTGTTACGTGATCTTAAAGAATATCCTTGGCCGTAGTGCAGGGGTGATTCGATGATGTGGAATATTTATTAAAGCTGATTATAGTTACTTCTATAATATTAACAAAAAATCTATGTGAACATAAAAATTAGACATTAATGTATTTAAATTTCACTTAATTATATTTTGACCCCAATGGTGGTTAACAATATAAATAGGTGAAGTTTAAATACACTCATGTCCAATTTTTATATCTAATTTTCATGTCCACCTAAAAAAATTCTAATATTAAATGTATTATACGATTTGGTTATAGTTATAGTAGTAATTTGTAACTGCATCAAATCGCACTATTCATGCCCCTAGTTTCTAGATAGCCTATGTTGAGTTGGGTAATGTGAAATTTATCCAACTTCTAAATAGCTTGTGTTGCTCTTCTCAGTATTTCACATATTAAAATAATATTTTTATATAAATTTCGTCCACAAGAAAGTGTGACCTATTTACTATGATGAATTATGTGAAAATATTAATTTTTTATATGAAAATATGAGTTAACTAATTTTATTTTAAGGGAGGTCTCAACAAATCTCAAAAAAGTCAAGAATATGAAAAATTATCTTTACAACTAAAGGGTGACTATTTTTTAATATTTAATTTAGAATTCTGGCTAAAAGTACTCTCATCTTACAGAAATACTAATGCATATAAACAAAGATCAATTGCAAATTAGTGATCAAACAAACCACCAAATGGTCCAAATCAATTTTGAGTTCAAGGAATGTAATCCCATTCCCCTAAGAAAGCATTGAATAAACATCCCACTTAATAGTCAATCCTCTGTCCCAGCCAAAAGAGTCGGCAGGTAGTAGGAAAGAACTTCCAGTTCATCCCTCCACTAGGAGTTATAGTCTACATGAAAATCATGACATTCCCCTCCCATTTCCAACCGAAAAGGACACAGAAAGCCAAGAAAAAACCAACCCAACTCCTTAAATTCCAATTCCCAAATTCATACGTCCCAATTTGTAAGGCCCAGCAAGAATGCCGGAAAAAATTGCAATTCCCCAATTTCCACGACTAGTCTCTATCTCTCTCTATATATACATACACTGTATTATATACACAATCACAGTCGTATAAAGTAACAGACCAACCCATCAATTTTTCTTTACACCACTAAAAAGGAATTATTATGATCATGAGAAGAAAGAAGAAAGATGAAGGAGAAACAGAAGTGCAGTTGTAGCAGAGCACCTAGCAGTAGCACTTACACACACATATAAATGCACTCACTGCTGTAAAGTTTCGTTGACTATAGATTTTTGCCCTCATCAATCAGTCACTCGTTTATCACTTTCTCTCTTTCAGAAGGATGGCACACGTCTCTCTTCCTTATCTCTTTTACTTTTTTGGATCTCTGTCTATCTCTTCCTTATTTATTATTCACACAATTCTGAACTGTCACTGCAAAACACCCATTTCTCTTTTTTTGTTTGTGGCCACTTTATATGTGGGGTTTTGACACATTATGTGCTAATTAGACATTTTTCTGCAGTTTAATTGAAATTTTGGCCTTTTGGGTTTGTGGGATTATTTGTTTTTGGTTTTTTAATCTCAATTTTTGATGGAGTAATTTGAAGGGTTTCAGTTTTGTGATCATAATATTGTCTTATTTTTACTTTAGAGATATGATGAAGTAGTGTTATTGGAAAATTTTAAGAGCTACCCTCTTTTAGTTATTTTATAAGAATGTCATGATCTTAGAAATTTAGAGTTTTAATATCATTTCTACTTTTTCAAATTCTGTACCTTTTGCTCATATTCCTTCATGTTCTGTCTCTTAGAGATGGCAACACTTAAAAGTCTTCAAACCCGAAAGCTTATGCACTTGCTACTATTGATTTCTTGTGCCATTTTCTTGGTTGATTCTTTGAATGAAGAGGGGGATATTCTTTTGGAGTTCAAGAGATCCCTTGTAGACCCTTACAACAATCTCAATAGCTGGAACCCTTCCGATTTAAATCCTTGCAAATGGATTGGTGTAGGCTGTACAGTTGATTATAAGGTAACCTCTATAAATCTCAACAGCCTCCATTTGTCTGGTAATTTATCTTCAAGCATTTGTAAGCTCCCTTACTTGAAGGAATTGAATATATCCATAAATTTCATTTCCGGTCCCATTCCTAATGAGTTAGCTCACTGTCATCATTTAGAGGTTTTAAACCTTTGCACAAATAGGTTCCATGGTGAAATGCCAGCCCCACTCTGCAATCTTACCTCCCTCAGACAGCTTTATCTTTGTGAGAATTGTATCTATGGTGAAATTCCGGAGGAGATTGGAAATTTATGTTCACTTGAAGAGCTTGTCATTTATAGTAATAATCTCACTGGGGTAATCCCCTCGTCTATTAGTAAATTAAAATTGCTTAGGATTATCAGGGCAGGTCGAAATTCTTTATCAGGTCCCATACCTGGTGAGATTATTGAATGTGGTAAACTAGAGGTTCTTGGGTTGGCAGAGAATAGGCTGCAGGGTAATTTTCCTACAGAGCTCCAAAAGCTTAAGAATCTAACCAGCTTGATCCTTTGGGCAAATCTTTTTACTGGAAAAATTCCTCCGGAGGTTGGTAATTTCACTAGTTTGGAATTGCTTGCTTTACATGAAAATTCATTCGCCGGAAGTCTTCCCAAAGAATTTGGGAATTTAACCAAGTTGAAGAGGTTGTATATTTATACAAACCAGTTGAATGGAACTATTCCACGAGAATTAGGGAATTGTATAAATGCAGTTGAGATTGATCTTTCTGAAAATAGGTTTAGTGGATTTATCCCGAAAGAGTTGGGAAAGATTTCAAATCTCCGCTTGCTTCATCTTTTCGAAAATCTCCTGCAGGGAGGTATTCCCCAGGAGCTCGGACAGTTGAAGCAGCTCCAGCGTTTAGATCTGTCCATAAATAATCTGACTGGTAAAATTCCATTAGAGTTTCAGAACCTCACAGTCTTGGAGAATTGCCAATTATTTGACAATCATCTTGAGGGAACCATTCCTCCTTTGATGGGGGCTTACAGCAACCTCTCAATTCTTGACATGTCCATGAATAATTTTGCAGGTAGCATACCTGCACAACTCTGCAAGTCCCAGAAATTGATTTTCCTAAGCCTTGGGTCAAATAAGTTGTCTGGAAACATACCCCATGGTCTAAAAACATGCCAGTCCCTTAAGCAGTTAATGTTAGGAGATAATCAGCTTACAGGAAGCCTCCTTGTTGAATTATCCAATCTTCACAACCTTTATGCTCTTGAGATAAATCAAAATCGATTCTCAGGGCAAATTCCTCCAGAGATAGGTCAACTTAAGAATGTAAAGAGGCTTCGGCTATCAGACAACTACTTTGTTGGGCATATCCCTCCTGAGATTGGAAAGTTGGTGCAGCTCGTTACGTTCAATATCTCTTCTAACCGACTTTCTGGAAATATTCCTCACGAGTTGGGGGATTGTGTAAAGCTTCAGCGTCTTGACCTCTGCAGAAACAGGTTCACTGGCTCTCTTCCTGACAAACTTGGCAAGCTAGTGAATCTGGAACTGCTTAGGCTATCAGATAATAGATTGAGTGGGACAATACCAAGTACTTTGGGTAGTCTAGCCCGACTTACTGAACTGCAAATGGGTGGTAACCTTTTTTCTGGCGTTATACCTTTTGAGCTGGGTCAACTTTCTACTCTTCAGATTGCCCTCAACATCAGTCACAATGCACTTTCTGGAACAATTCCAGAAAATCTAGGGAACTTGCAGATGCTGGAAGCACTCTACTTGAATGACAATCAGCTTAGTGGTGAAATTCCAGCTTCAATTGGCGAGCTGATGAGCCTCCTGGTGTGCAACCTTTCAAATAATAATTTAGTTGGTACAGTGCCAAGCACTCCTGTTTTCCGAAGGATGGATTCTAGCAATTTTGCTGGAAACATTGAGTTATGCAGACCAGGCTCATACCGTTGTCGCACACCTTCAATCCCATCAAATAACCCAAGTTCTAGCTGGTTAAAAGAGGGTTCTTCCAAGGAGAAAATTGTGAGCATCGTCTCTTTAACAGTTGGCTTGATCTCTTTGATTTTCACGGTTGGTGTTTGTTGGGCTATAAAGCGCCGAAGACCTGCTTTTGTTTCCCTTGAAGACCAAGTGAAGCCTGATGCGCTAGATAGTTACTACTTTCCAAAAGAGGGATTCAAATATCAGGATCTTGTTGATGCTACCGGGAATTTTTCAGAGAGTGTAGTCATAGGCAGGGGAGCCTGTGGCACCGTCTACAAAGCTGTTATGTCCGATGGTGAGCTGATCGCTGTTAAGAAGTTGAAATGCCACGAAGGAGCTGGTACTGACAGAAGCTTCCTTGCGGAGATATCAACTCTTGGAAAAATTAGGCATAGGAATATTGTGAAGCTCCATGGGTTCTGCTACCATCAGAATTCCAATCTTCTCTTGTATGAGTACATGGCAAACGGGAGTCTAGGAGAAATACTTCATGGGAATGAGACCACATGTTTACTAGACTGGAATGCTCGATACAAAATCGCTCTCGGAGCAGCAGAGGGGTTATGCTATCTCCATCATGATTGTAAACCCCATATCATTCACCGAGATATAAAATCAAACAACATCTTACTAGATGAGATGCTTCAGGCCCATGTGGGAGATTTTGGATTGGCAAAATTGATTGACTTACCCTACTCAAAATCTATGTCTGCTGTTGCTGGTTCATATGGCTACATTGCCCCAGGTAAGAATATGATCAGGAACATATTTAACTATCAGTTTCTTTGTTAGTAATTTGCAAACAACCTTCTTTTATACATTGTGTAATTATTCATTCCTGGATTCTATAACTTCTTCTTTTCTTCTTATTAGATCTCCTTTGATGCTACATTAATTATAGTCTGCTGGAGAGGATAATACAATCTTCTCTGTTGGGAAAATTTTATGCAATATCTAATAAATATTCCCTGTTTTTCATTTCAGAGTATGCATACACAATGAAAGTAACAGAGAAATGTGATATCTACAGTTTTGGGGTGGTTCTGTTGGAACTTATTACTGGGAAGTCTCCAGTACAACCCCTGGATCAGGGAGGAGACCTTGTAACTTGGGTTAGAAGATCAATCCACGGGGTTGTTTCTGAGATTTATGACAAACGGCTAGATCTGAGTGCAAAAAGGACAAATGAGGAGATGTATCTAATTCTCAAGATTGCACTATTCTGTACCAATACATCCCCATTAAATAGGCCTACAATGAGAGAAGTCATTGCAATGATGATTGATGCTAGGGAAGCTATGTGTAATTCACCGTCATCTCCTACGTCAGAAACTCCTTTGGATGAGGATAATTCTAACAAAGGTTAGTAAGGAACTAAGTACGTGGTTTGACTGGCAATGACCCTTATTCCTTCTGTTCCATAAAAAGAGTCTTATTTGCAAAATTTACAAAATTTAGGGATATGTTTTTGTTCCATGTTTACCAATATGTTTAGTTTCGATGCGATGACGTGATAATGAAACTGTGATGGTAAACTAGAGTATATTGTGTCATTTTGAATTACTGCACTCTTTTTTTGGAACAAAAAAAAAAGATAAATGAGACTTTTTATGTGGAATAGAGGGATTATGTTTTAAATTACATATTGGTTAGCACTTATTAATTCAGGATGAGTGTTCCAACAGGACTAAGATAGCCTACATTGCAGGTTCTGTGGAGCTATAAGCTCCATTTCATCTGAAGAAAGGAGCTTGCAGAAGAGATAATATCTCTGATATTCTTATTATACCTCATTTGGATAATTCGGGGAAATACTATGTAGCCTGCACTGACTGACCTGAATATGCTAAGGTTAGAATAGATGCATATTGATATAATTTTTACTGTACAAAAAAGAAAGTAATTTTTACCATATTCCAATAAGAATTTCTCTTTATTATATACTAGTACTAGTACTTTCTATCTTTTGTTTACTTAGCATTCAACTATATATCATGCATACATTATCTGTTTTCGTCTGGGGGCTATTGCAATATTTTGTACGAACCGAATTTCTTGAACTAAAGTGGTTTAATTTATGCATAATTTTCCTAGTGGAGTTGGCTCGTGGTCGGTTGACAGTGTGTTGATGGGGGGATCATTCTTCCAGCTAAACTGCATTTAACATTTAAAAACTTCTTGAATTAGGTAAACTACTCCCCCCCCCTACCCCCTCCCCTAAACATTTGTAAAATAACGACTTTTAATGATAATTTTATATTCTCAAATATAACTTTAGTATTAGTTATGAATTAAGTGTGTTGATTTGATATTGAAAATGATAGTTAAAAAGTAATGACAAATTAGAAAAATCAAGTCACTTTATGGTCCTAAAATAGAAATGTATATCTAATTTTGGAACAGACTAAAAAAGAAACTGTATCTTTAAGGAACCGAGGGAGTTTTAATTAAATCTACCAATTTGGAGTCGGATTCTTCTCTAGTTCATATCATTGTGTCTTTCTTCCCTAAATTGAGGTGCTAATTTGTTTTGACATGTACTGTCTGTTTGCATTTGGCTAGACTTTTTTGGAACAGGAAACTAGTGAATAATATTTTAATTCGACAGCAAGAAATTTTGGTTGAAGCTGGCATTTGAACAAAACTTGGTCATGGTTGCACGCTTTGGCTATTCCATTGTGTTTGTAAATTTCCAGTTACATGTTGGAAAAATTGTAGCCAAAAAAGTTTTAATTTTTTTTTCTTCCCACAATCGTCTTTATGATTTTATATCGACATTTTTCAAACTTGAAATTGACATGAATTCCTTTAGGTTATATTTGTTTGTAAGGATTATAATTTCAAGACTATTAATCTTAGGATAATTATAATCTAAAGATTATTAAGTCATTTTATAATTCTTAAACTAATAGTCTTAAGTTTAAATTTGAAAACAAACAAGACACTTGGATTGTGTTTGTTTGGAAGGCTCGGAATTATAATTTATGGGATTATAATCTCAAGACTAGATTATAATCCCGATATTATAATTATAATGAATTCCTTTAGGTTATACTCCCTCCGTCCAAGGATAAAAGTTTTGGTGGACTTTTTACGCATATTAAGAAGATGAATGAAATGACAAAATTGTCCATAATAAAATATCATTAATTATTTTCAAGGTGGGTGAGAGAGTGACTTTCTAGTTATTCAATTCAAAATATTCTCTCTCCATATTTATTAAATATGGAGAGAGAATTAAAATAAGGAAAAGTATGAGATATTTAATGCTACGGGCATAATAGAAAAAAAATGTGTAAAAGTTTGGTTATTAAAGGAAAATCAAAATTTAACATGGGACTACCCAAAATAGTAATAAAGACTTTTATCATGGGACGGGGGAGTATTTGTTTGTAAAGATTATAATTTATGGAATTATAATTTTAAGACTATTAATCCTAGGATAATTATAATCTAAAGATTATTAAGTCATTTTATAATCCCTAGATTATAATCCTGATATTATAATTATAATGTCAAGACTATTAAATTATTTTATAATTTCAAAATTAATAATTTTGAATTTAAATTTAAAAATAAATAATACACTTGTGATTAATATGTATATATACAAAAAGAAAAAGGACTATGTCCTTTTCATTTACGGTCAATCTTACAGATTTGTAAGTATGTATGTATGTATGCATGCATGCTGTACGAAATATTATCAACTCTCAACAAAGTTGATGTGTATTCTTCTCTCACTTCACTCCCTAATTGAATCTACAAACTCTTTCTAAAATACCCACACCCACCCAAAAAGAATATATAAAAAACAAGATAATTAATAAAAAGGATGAAACAATATACTTAATTAATCAATCATGTTTCCTAACCTTAATATTAATGTAGGAATAATAGTTGTGATTAGAATTTAAATTATTTTTATTTTTCTTCACAAAATAACCAAGCCCTTTCCTCCACCAACGCCTTCTGTTTGGGGATGCCATCCCACTCATGTGCGACTTACTACTCCTCACGGCTATCCCACGTACTTCCGGTGCTCGGTATGTACGGATTAACGGCCACTTTATTCCCTTAAAAAACGGGTGACGTTTTATATCCGTCGCACCCCTGCCGCATCCTAGCCTTCTCCTCGGATCCTTCACCAGCAACTTCTCTATTAAGTCTTTAGCTTCTGCCTTATCCTCTTCCCTCACGAAGCTCGCCCCTCTAGTAGTGGATGCTATATTGCGCAGGGTGGACTCTTTACTCCCTCCCTTAAACGGTGTCGTTCCATACAACATCTCATACACCAAAATCCCAAACGCCCACCAGTCAACTCCGTTGCCGTGACCGTTACCGGAAACCAACTCCGGCGCCAAGTACTCGTGTGTCCCCACACAAGATCTTGAGAATGCCGTTGTCGGCTCCGCCACAAACTCCGTCACCACCTCCTCAGCCGAGCTCCGGTCACTGAAACAGTTCCGGCTCCGGTTCTTGGTGGACCCTAGTTTATAACTGTGGGCCCTGTTTTCCAATTTTGGTACCACATCAGCATTGAAGCATAGATCAAAATCGGATAACATAATGTGTCCATCTTCACGGATCAAAATGTTTTCGGGTTTTAAATCCCGGTAAACGATACCAAGTGCATGCAAGTATTCTAATGCAACTAAGACTTCAGCCGCGTAGAATCTGACCGATTCAACCGGTAGCCGATTACCGGGTTGCTTGTGGAGCAAGGAATGTAGGTCTCCGTTAGGGCAGTAGTCAATGAGGAGGCAAGTATAGTGTGAAACTTCTAGGTGAGCGTAGAGTGTAGGGAGAAAAGGATGGTCAAGCGTGGAGAGGATCTGCGCCTCGGTTTCCACGTGGGATAGTTTTTTGGAGGAGAGAGAATCTCTATCGACGACTTTGAGTGCAAAGTTTGCGTGGTCATTGTCGCGGAGGCGGCACAGGAAGACGCGGCCGAGGTTGCCGGAGCCGACGTGACGGAGGAGCTTGAGGTGGCGGAGGTGGAGTGTGCCGTCGGAGGAGAGGGTAGTGGCGGTCTTGATGGCTGACCATTGGGGGTCGCATTGGCGGTGAGGGCGGCTGTGGAGGTTGGGGATGGAGGTGGAGGCGGTGGTGGTGGAGAGACGGGACTCGTTGAAACTGAGTGTGATGCTGCTCCGGGCAAGGCTGCTGCGGGCACTGGAGGAGGCGAAGGTAGTGGTGGTGGCGACGGAGGCGCAGCTGGTGAAGCTGAGGTCCAAGTCGGAGTCTGTAGAGGGGTAAGGGAAATCTTTATTATCTTTGTCCATTGCTGAAAATGGTGAGAGAGTTTAATTAATTTGTTAGGGCAAGTTGTGGAGGGGTTGGGTTATATAAAGAAAGAAAAAAAAAAGAGGAGAGAGAAAATAAAGTGAGGAGGTTGGAATTGGAGTATTTGATTAATAATGATAATTAATACTAGTATTAACGTGTCTGGTTGACTCATCAAATTGTGGAAAGGGTTAGTGATATAAAACGAGGAGAGAAGGGTAATTTAGATGGTTATGTAGTTTAGGTGTTTGGTTGACCAAACTAATTAATAGTATTATTTTGGTTTCATAATAATTGTCTTTTTAAAAGAAAAAATTTGTTCTAATTTATTTGTCGTTTATAACTTTTTAAAATATTTCAAGGAGTAATAAATTTTCTTCCTTATTTCTAATTTTTCATGAAGGGACAGTGATAAAATTTTATATAAATTTTAATTTTTAAATAATAATATTAATTATTATGGAAGCGAAGGAGTAGTACGTACTTACAAAAGAAATGAGAATGGGGAGGTTGGAAGAATGCATGGGTAGCTTAATTTTAGGGTTAAGTTAGGATAATGCTTTTGAGGTTTCAATTCAGGTTTTTCCACTTAACCACCGTGCAGACGTAAACCTACATTTAAACTCTCGACCTTTTGAGGTGAAGTGAAAAAGTGATTTCCGTCTTAACTCTGTTATTTTATTTGGCTAAAGACTTAATTACCCTTCATATATATAATTGAAAACGACAGATGCGAATGGGGTTTTCTCTCATTTCATTTCAGATCGATTTCTAGGGCTGAGAAACGATCGATCGTGGTGATATCTAGGGCTAGAGAGGCGAGAGAAATAGGGTGTGGGTTTAGTGTGTTCGTGGTGGATCTTCGTGATTGGTGGGTTCCCACCTTTGTTTGATGTCTGTGATACTTAATTTGGTGCCGATTTAGGTAAATTTCTCCTTGTCGATAGATATGATATGTTCTTTTGTTTTAATTCATGAGTTGTTTTGTTGTATATGTATGCATGTTTTGTGGATGAATTAGTTAGTATATTTGGTCTTTGGATAAAGTATGCTCACTACTATGGTCCCCTTTTCTTTAATTCTATTTTTGTCCCCACGTATACCCTTCTTTTATTCGCTTGGCGACATTGGTCCCCTTTTGTGATACTTGTTATAAAGTATTGTATGTTATTCAAACATTTCTCCTTCATTTCTTTAATCTTAGAATATGCATCGTAATTGTTTTTCATTATGGTGGGAAGTTTATTAAAGATCCACAGACATAAGTATGTTGGGGTAGTGAAGAAATAGTAGAGACTGTTGGGTTGGATTACCTTTCTTTGCTTAGTATACATGAATACTACTCTACTTTATGCCCAGTTTCAAATATGAATATTTATTATATTGTACCTGGATATGAAATTTGGGAGGGTGGGGCATTATTGATGCAAAATGACAAAGATGTCATTGATATGATTGATTTCTTAGTTAATGCTGAGAGTGAGGAGGTGCATATTTATGGACAAGAAATAGAGGGTCCCTTAAAAGTTGTTAGGCCAGAAGAAGTTGAAAATAAACCCATTAGGTATATTTGTGGTTTGACAACTGATAACATGAAACAAAGTGAAAATGAAAATGACTTTGGACTTCAAAGTGAACCAACTGATAACATTAACCAAAGTGGGAGTCTTGATAAAGGGAAACAAAAGAAGAAGATAAAGGCGGTCTGACAAAAAGCAGAATGAGGAAAAGGTAAACAAACTAGAAAGGCTAAAAAACAAACAAAACATACAAAGGAAAACAGTAAAAAATAAGCTGATAATGATAATGGGGAAGAAGCAGAGCATCCACCATGGATGGATGAGGATCTAGAGGGGCCTGGGGATGATGATATATTCGAAGAAGGCCCAAAAAAAATAGATGAACTAAAGGTGAACATGAATGATGTATTTGTAGAGGATTGGTGGAGTGATGATGATGATGGAGAAGGGAAAGATGCATTAAGGAGGAAGTTTGTTACTCCGGATGATGAGGACAATTTAGAAGGGATGGATGTATGGAGTTTAATGAGGCGGTGATATGGGTAAGATAGAATTTGAGATTGGAATGGAATTTGCAAATCATGAAATTTTTTAGAAGCATTAGTTGAATTTTACATTAAAGGGGGTTTGATATAAAGTATATTCAAAATGATGAAAAAGAATAAGCGCAAGTGTAAAAGTGAAAGCGTAAATGGAGGATTCATGCATCGATCAAACAGGGGTGAACAAACTTTGAAGATAAAATCTTTAGGGGGGACCATACATGTCTTTGGGCGGGATAAGAATCATCTTGTTGTGATGAGATACTTGGCCAAAAAAAATATATGCGTGACTTGAGAGATAATCCTAAGTGGGATTTGCGAGGCATGGAAAAAGAAGGCACAAAAGAATGTAACTCTACTCTAAGTAAATCATCCCTATATAGAGCAAAAGAAAGGTTTTAATACATACGCAAGGTGATGTAGGAGAAGCGATATAACGGTGATGGATTATGTGGAGACAGTCAAACAATTTAACCTGGAGCAGTCTTTCAAATTTTTTGCATTGAGGTCAGTTGACAAGCCCTGGTTCACTACACTGCTTTTCAAAGGCTATATATGAGGCTTCTTTGCTTCAAACATGGGTTTCTAGTTGGGTGTAGACTATTATATAGGCTAGATGGGTGTTTTTTAAAGGGGGTTTTGGAGGCAACTTGAGAAAGTGCTATAGGAAGAGATCTTAATGACAACATATTTTTCATTGCGATTCTTTGTTGTTGAATGTGAATGTAAAGATAGTTGGCGGTGGTTTCTTACTCGACTTCTAGATGACATAGGTGAAAATGAAACAAGATGTTATGTTTTCATTTACGATGGCAGAAGGGCTAGTAGAGGTGTTCAATACAATGTTACCCAACAATGAACACAGATTTTGTTTAAAGCATTTGTCAATAACTTTAAAATTAAGTTTAGGGGAAGCTACTTAGGATTTGTTACGGAATGCACTAGTTGTGGTGACATGTTCTCATTTGAAGCGGCCGTGAAGGAGGTGCACAAAGTTGATGCGAGAAGCGACTAAGTGGTTAATGGATGTTGGCCCAAAATTTTGGGCGGTCTCATTTTTCCACCATTGTAAATGTGATGTAGTAGTGAACAACATGAATGAGTCATGGAATAATTACATCACGGAGGCAAGGGATAGAGGTATAATAAACATGCTAGAGTGGATAAGAAAGAAATTAATGGTTAGGTTTCAAGTAAAAGGGAAGGCATGAACAAGTATGTGGGGTCACTTGGGCCCGTAATTGAAAAAATTGGAAATGATTAAGAAAGTTTGTAGGGATGCACTTCTTTGAAGTCCGGGCACCGGGAATTTGAAGTAGAAGTTGATAATGAGAACATGGGTTGTGAATTTGAATGATTGGACTTGTGGTTGTAAAATGTGGCGACTTAGTGGGATTCCATGCGGACACGTCGGTCTCGCAATATGGGCAAATAGGGGGAAGACCAGAGGCTTATTGCCATCGATCTTATAGCAAGGATGTATACTTGAAAACATACTGACTTTATCATAAAGCTCATGCAAGTCACCATGAATGGGTTCACTCAATTTTGCTAAGATTGACCTCCACTCTATCATAAGCCCCGTGGCGGACCAAGGAAACTTCGAGAAGAAAGCTGCGCAGATGAACCAAAAAACCAACATAAACAAAGCAAGAAAAGGTGGCAGACATGACGATATGCAAGGTGTTTAACACTAGGGCATAACAAATAGGCATGTACATTGCCTTTTCATCCTAAATCAAGAATGAACAAGGTATATTCTTTATGTTTTTATACATTCAAGCTGTATTTTCAACTCTTATTTATAATGATTTAACTTGTTTTGATTTTCAGACAAATAATAAGGAGTCAATCTGCACGACCAACATGATCAGACATTCCTACAAGACATCCTCGCTAAGGTACATTTTAATGGTTGTCAATCAGAAAGCTGTTTTTGATTATTTATTTGTATTGGACTACTAAACTTGTGCATTCCTTTTCACCAAATCCCGTGCCACAAAGTTTTGAGACTAAAAGGACGCCAAGTCAAGTCGAGGACTGCTAATACTACAACTACTTGTAAATACCACACCAACCCAAATCAAGCTCTCAACCTAATCCCACACCAACTTTGTCAACTATGTGGAGTAATCGGCTGTTTCAAGCTCACAGCTTACGAGAAAGAACATAAAGATGAGAGCCATAAAGAGCAAGAAAGACAAATCACCAAAAAAAGGGGATTGGGGGATTAAGGCTTTAATGTTTGAATGTATAATTTTTGTTAGTTAGCTTTTTTTTGACAAGTGTGATTGTGTATACTTTGTCAAAGCAGATAGTTTTGGACAATGTTTCAATGACAAGTTTTTGGACTATGTTTTATAGTTGGATATTATGTAATGAGACTTGGAATGTAACTCTTTAATGTTTGAATGGGTAGTTTTTGGGCATAATTTTTGTCGATTAAGCTGTTTGAATCAACTTTGCAATATTTCACACCTTGTCCAACAGTTTATACATTGACAGTTTATACATTCCATTAAACATTGAACATTGAACATTAAACATTAAACATTGAAATTAAACATTGCACATTACCATTAAACATTGAACATTAAACATTACATCATAGTTGGTAGGTCTCTAAACTACCATTAGTTTATACATTCATTTGTTACTAATAAAATACATCATAACCGGCATGCAATACAAACACAAGTCCAACAACAATTATCATCTTCACATTACTTTCAACAACTATCATCCTACTTGGTATGTTATTCAAATTTTACACGAACACTTGTATTTTGTTCCACTCACTGATGTCCCCATTACGTCATTGTCTTCATTGGGGCTACTTGACTATTCCACTTGAGTTTGTAGTAGAAAGCAAACACCATGCCCAAAACTCACACTCATCGCATACAAAATATAATCTCCCCTTCGATGGTTTGTTCAAGTCAACAATTCTTACACTTGCTTTTTTCCCACATTTACATCCCTTAGGTATGTGTATGACTCACCATTCATCCTTCCTACATCATTGCTTGGCGAAGACATGACTCTGATTAACATAAACAACACGAAGAGTAATATCAAATATCGGACCATAAATGTATATATATTACTTCCATGGTTAATTTGCTTTTTGCTATAATCTAATATATAGTTTTCGATCAAAATAGTTCTTTTAGAACTTTTATCAAACAGATTGATATGCATAGTTTTAGGTTATTAATTTCATAGCCATTGTTTACAATAACAACCCATGCTTGACATCCTTATTACTCCACGGCCATACCTATCTCCTTGAACCTAATTTTCATACATACTTGATAGCATTCGGTTATAGATGTAGTAATAATAGCAACTAAAAGGACAAGCAGGTCCTTGAGTTCGAGATCGAGCCATTCGACTATGAAAGTCCTTTTCTTAACAAGGATGGAATGAAAAAGGAATGGAAGGAATTGGAAAACTTACCTTGTAAATTGCAAATAATGGTTGGAGCTTAAGAAGTAGCTTTCAATTTCAGTATGCGATGGAGCTCGAATAAATTTGAAATGGGAAGACCATAAATGCTTCAATCTGCTCTTCAAGCCAACAAAAACAGGAAGAAGAATGGGTATTTAAGACATTTTACCGTTGTTCTTGGCCAAATCAAAGACCCTACTCACGCGCGTTTTAGGCGTCGACATACCACGCTTTGATTAATTTGGATGGAAAATGTAACTTTTTCACTTCACCTTAAAAGGTCGAGAGTTTAAATGTAGGTTTACGTACCACAGGTGGTTAAGTGGGAAACCGGTCAAACCCCAGGTGGTCATCTGAACTTAACCCTTAATTTTAAGATGGCAGCTGGGCCTGGGGGTGAATATATATATATATATATGTGTGTGTGTGTGTGTGACGCCCCCAAAATTAGGTATACGTCACCCATCTTGGGTCGCCACTTACATGGTACATAAATTCAATCTACAACTTACTAACCTAAGCGGCGTAGGTATGCAATCGACATAAAGCGTGAGTTTGAATACATATATTGTCTACTAGATATTATACAAACTCAAAAGGAGTCCTCATTACAACTATTATCACACTATTTCACGAATAGTGAGGACTACTAATCTTATCCTCACGGACCATTACTCCGTTCCCAGGCTCGTCCCACTATATTCTCATTTCACGAAGAGAACGGTGAAAGAAAAGGTGAGCTCAACTAGTACAGTAAGAAATATTATGACTAAGATAATGCGAGAATAAATTATCATTAGCCTTCAATGATGTTAAAGCGATAAAATATAATAGACAACCCGGTTTAAGCTGCATGACGGAATATACAATCCATTAAAAGAGTCAAGTAGAGAATAAAATCTACTATCTTTTAGATTTTAAAAGGTTTTCATCAATTTTTTTATCGCTGAGACTCGGCTTAATAAATAAACCACCACATCTAATCATCCTGTACCACGGTCGAGGATTTTCATCAAATTATCAATGGTCATAACTATATACAGAATCACCCTGGTCATAATCATACCAAAAACTATCCATCTTGCGCATTACAGGCCATTGAGGACTTTTATCACATCATTTATAACAAGCCGTGATTATCTAGAATGATCCACGATCATAATCATACTAAGTTCATCTATGCGTAAGCGAAGATAACATAATATATCGTGAGGATGATGACAATGACATAATAATTCAATAAAACAAGTTCAAGAATTATTTTATCCAGGAATTAATAACGCACAAATTGTCAACGAATCTTGTTTTTGTAGAGTAAAATTCAAGAATGATCGGAAGAATATTTCCATGAAAAGATCTTTGGATGAAAGCGCAAATATCGAGGATATTCTACTAATTTCATGGTGTATATAAGTCAAAGTTTTAATCAATTTGGGTATAATAAAGAATGGAATAACAAAAGAAATCACCGTGCATGCGGTGTACTTGCATAGGCGGAGTTATTCAGCGAGAATAATAATAACGGAACCGGTCGGTGAAATTCACATCGACGGGATGTTCAATGAGAATAATAAAGATGGAACCGGATCGGTGTAAAAACACAGATAGGATATTCCAGCGAGAATGATAAAAAGCGGAACGGTCAGGGTGTAAAACACTGTGAGCGAGGATGTTCAGCGAGAATAATAAAAAGCGGAACCGGTCCGGTGTAAAACACCATGACAGGATGTTCAGCAGAATAAATAATAATAAAAGCCGGAACCGAAGTGTTAAAGTAATACACATACAGGATATTCCAAGCGAGAATAATAGAAGAATGGAATAAAGAAGAAGATCACCAAGTATAGGGGATTAAGCGTATCTGAGTTATTCAACCAGAATAAATAAGAATGGAATAACAAAAGAAGTTCTCTTCATGAATACAAAAGAATAACACCTTTACAGGTACAACAAATAATATTCCCTACTAGTAAAAGACACCTTTGGATATCAAAGTAGTGAAGTACCGAATACTCTTCTTCTTTCTCTCTATAGATTTTTCTCTCTATAAACTCTCTCTATAATTTCTCTCTCAGAGTTTGATTGAATTCGTAAGAAAATAATGAAGGAATGAGCTTCTATTTATAGGAAAATGGAATGCATAGTAACTAATCCATGAGCGGTCAGATTGATTTACTTTAATCTGACGGTCCATATTTAAAGCAAAATCTTTTAAATAAAATATAATATATTCTATTTATATAAAAACATTTTACTATGCAAACCTTTATGCAACACTATCAAAAAAAACTTATACAAGCTTACTATCTGCAACACTATGCGTAATAAAATATAATATATTCTATTTATAGAATAACTTTAATAAAGTATTACATTTTATATAAAAGATGTTTACATTTTTGTTATGTTAATAATCTGAATAAAATAAAGCGTCATTATCGCTATAATAATTCATATTATTAATCGTGATAATGGAATCAACCGCGAGGTGACTTTCTCACATAAGCATCGATAATCAATACCGTGTGTCTTCTATGCGACCACACGTATTCTCGTACTTTTACTACTGAGTAGTTCAACGATATCAAGCGGTAAAACTTCCGTCGTTATTTGATAAAATATTTTTGTCGTTTTCTCGATCAAAGCAATAATTACATTATAGGGTCCACCGATGATTGGTAGTTATGCACGAATATTCCCTGCTATTTAATAATATTTCCCGACCAATCGAATATAATATAAACCACTTGCATACTTTGTAAAATTTATAAATACTACCCACAACTATAATATTATCTCAAATTCACACCATAATATTAAAAATTATTTCGACAAAATTTAAATCTTTATTGATAAAATCTGGGGTCTCCTGATCTCCCTCCTTATGGAATTTAGCCCTCGAAATTAGAAGTGCGATACACAGTATGATAAAGAGGTGAGGATACCTTGAATACCTTTATCGTTGAAAACATTAAATTCATCTCTGCAATCCAGGCGAAGATATTCATTAACAATTCATCTTTGCACTACTGGCCAAAGATATTTATTAACAATTCATCTTTGCACTACTGCCAAAGATATATAAGCTGTAAAACCAATAATCTTGAGACTCGACTTAATAGTATCACAACCATGAATTATCCATGTACCTTTCTTGGCTAAGGATATTCGTGTTTTCAATTCTGAGTCGTGATTATCTAGAATAATCCGTGGTCATAATCATACCAAGTCTATCAATGCACTACTGACCGAAGATGACTTTTACCACATCCATGAATTAATATTTCATTCTTTGAGACTCATTTCGATAATTAATCCATATCATCGAATCATCCCACGCACTACGGGCGAGGATATTCATTAGTATCACGACCACGAATTATCCATGCACTACGACCGAAAGATAATCGTGTATTCATTAGTATCACGACCACAAATTATCCATGCACTACTACCGAAGATAATCGTGTATTCATTAGTATCACGACCACAATTATCCATCCACTACTACGGCGAAAGATAATTGTGTATTCATTAGTATCACGACCACAAATTATCCATGCACTACGACCACTAAAAGATAATTGTGTATTCATTAGTATCACGACCACAAATTATCCATGCACTACGGCGAAGATAATCGTGTATTCATTAGTATCACGACCACAATTATCCATGCACTACTACTACCAAAGATAATTGTGTATTCATTAGTATCACGACCACAAATTATCCATGCACTACTGACGAAGATAATCGTGTATTCATTAGTATCACGACCACAATTATCCATGCACTACTGACCAAAGATAATTGTGTATTCATTAATATCACGACCACAAATTATCCATACTACTACCAACGAAGATAATTGTGTATTCATTAGTATCACGACCACAAATTATCCATGCACTACGGCCAAGATAATTGTGTATTCAATTCTGGTTATGATTATCTAAGAATAATCCGTGGTCATAATCATACCAAGTCCATCTATGCTTACGCACTGTGCCACGAGATGACTTTCAACGTAATATAAACATGAGGATAATGATATAAAAATCAATCGAATGAGATAAAGGATAAATATTAAACATTTATAATATAATTTATCCGAGATTCAAGAATATCCCCATGTTATCAATCACTTAATAATCTCATAATCTAATAACATTAATATTATAATAATATTTTAATCACTTCTTAAATTTATAAACAATTTATCTCAATTGTTTACGCTTTACCATATAATGCATTTAATCATTCAAAATGCCATACTCATAAAATATCATCACCAATTATCAAATCCTCATCAAAAAAATATGCATATACTACTATATAGGATTCTCTAGCCATAAAATCCTATTTTCAACTTTGTTACTTCACATAACATATTTAACTCATATGTTCGTAACTAAACTATTTTCATGAAAAATATCAAATTAGTCCCAAAAATATTTCTTTTCTGGGATTTAGCATAATATAGTCCCATGATGAAAATATATTTTTCTCGGAATTTTTAAAATTCATTTACTATTTTTCAAAAATTAATTTCTAATTAATTTCTTAAGAAATTAGCTACCTCAAGTTTAACTTCAAAAATTCCCAAATCTTGGCAGAACCTTACACATGTTAACGTGAGCTTCTAGTTTAAATTTCATGGTCATCGGAGTTATAGAACTCTGGTTATAGCGTTTTTCGTCGGAAAAACCTAAATATTGAAATAGTCATAACTTGCTCATTTTAAGTCAGAATGAGCTCATTTTTGGACAGGAGGTACTTTATACCATATACCTTCATATCCCAAAAGTCCAGAATTTTTCTCATAATTTAAGTAGCCGAAACAGCCTCTCTAAAATCATGGCAGAAGCTTTTTCGATTTTTGCAGCTTTGCACTCCTTTGCTAAAATCAGTCCACACAAAAATCTACAACACCTTTGCCAGTAATTCCACTTGGATTAGTTAGTTAACTCATAGATCTAACTCTAGGACTTGACCACAATCAAAAATTCAAAATATAATAGGAGATATGGTCAATTGAATTTCATGTTACGTTTTTCACCAAAATCTGATTTTTCAACCCTTTGTGATTTCTAAGAAACTTTTATGTTTTCACATAATAACCACATAACTCATCATAACACTTACTAATACTTCATATACCCATGATTTTCATTAGTCCAATGCTTTTATTATGACTTTCATCATAAACCACGTAAAGCTATTCATTTTAGTTGAAGAAATATTTGAGGTTTAAGAAATGAGTTTTTATCTTTGGGGTCAATACAAAATTCGATTTCACGCTCTAGGGTAGGCTAGGAAGTCTTCAAGAATACGCCAAGAAATTTATTAATGATAGAAATATCATTCAAAAGCTATTACTCTCGTCCAAGACTTGGATAGATCGTCACATTGATACCAAGCTGTGACTTCTATCCCTTAACCTAGATAGCACCTCACAATGATACTTATAAACTTGCCATCTTCATTCACGATGTCGCCTACAGAAAGTCTGGCTTCGGTGCATTCCACACAAGGAAGTCGACAATGAAAGGTTCGGGGGCTCTTTACTTATGGCTTGATATAACAAAATGATTAACTTTAGGGTTTGGTTACTTTGAATTCATATAACGAGTTGGTTAGGAATATGAAAAGCTAACAACCTTACAAAAAGAATAATGAGTAGTTAATCAATCACTTTCAAAAATTACCTCAAAGGCAAGTATTTTCAAAGAGATAAGATCGACGAGTAGCGTGAAAATGTTTATTTGAACCAAACAAGATTTAAAAAATAGTAAGCGATAGCGAAGGCTCCTACTATGAAGTTTCAACCGATAAGTCAAAGTTTAACTTCTTTGAGTCAAATTTAAGCGTTGAACACAACTAGGTGAAATAAAAGAGTGGGTAGAGGCGGTATCTAACATGGTATAGACTTGCAAGAGCTTATGATTAACTTACCGTGATAATTTTATTAAGGTTCCTCGTTCACGAGAAAAAAAAATGCTCTCTCTTAAACTATCGGCTTTGGTTTATGCAGGATGACCTTTGGTGCCTCCATCCTAGTTGAATTTGTCTTGATGGCAAAAATCGAGCTAAGTGACCTTCTCTTCCACAATTATAACATGCTTTGGATGACATGGCGTATGATCGGGACCGATGTGTCCCTCTCCTCGCATTTGAAGCATATGGTAGGTGGTCTTTTCCTTCCTTAACAACGGGTCTTTGGTCTTTGACGTCTTTCCATCATTATTGAATCTCCTTTTCTTGAAATGTCCATTCTTATTATTTTTGGCCCCGATTACCACGGAAGTGGTTACCATATCGGCTGTTGATTCCCTCCACGCTTGTTGTCACCGCTCGATGATTACTCTCATTTGGTATTATAATTTTCTTAATTTACTCTCTTTTAGTTGCGTTGACTCGTTATCGCGCTCCACTAAGCGAGCCCTATTTACAACATCTCGAATAAAAACACGGTTTATGAGAAATAAGATGTTGGCGTATCTCTGACTTCAAACCTCTTAAAAACATTCGCGTCATTCTCTCTTCATTATCCACCAAGTGGGGAATAATCGTGATAACTCGCAAATTTTGCCTCGTATTGCGACACGGTCATATTGTTTTGTTCCAACTTGATAAACTCCACCTCCTTCATGTGGCGAATACTTTCGGGAAAGTATTTGTCGTTGAAACGACTCTGGAACTTCTCCCAAGATATCTTGATCTGATGGGTTGAGTCGTTTTTACCGATTCCCACCCGATGTCGCCTCTCGCATTGACGTAAAAGGCGGCGAAAAGGAACCTTTTGCTCCTCGGAGCATCCCAAGACATCAAATATCTTGGTAATCTGCTTTATCCATGCTTCCGCCGAAGTGGTTTTGGCTCTCCCTTAAACTCCGGTGGTCCCGGCTCCTTGAATTGTTTAGCGGAACCGCCGAGAGTTTTCCGTGTTTCCACCTACGTTTTGGGCGAGAGTCGCTTTACTTTGATGTTGTATGAATTTAAAACCTCTTAAGCGTCTCGTCGTTAGTCGATTGATCGATGTTGTTGTTTACGGGAGGATTATCGCCATCTGTTGTACATTATCACGATTATTGATCCGTGGAGAATCAGCAGGTCTCTCACTGTGCTCCATTCTTTATTCTCAACATTCTCGGATGCCATTTTCAATCAACGCCACAAAATAAGGGTTAATTAACATATCACATATTATCCCTATACTCGTGACCAATTAAATACCAAATAAATTTAGGTAGGTCATACTAGCGAAAAATTCCGTCTCTCCCTCCTAGTCTTATTCTCATATCTTAGCCGGGGATCGTATCCTAAGCTCGATATTGCATGTGGCGCCCCAAAATTAGGTATCGTCACCCATCTTGGGTCGCCACTTACATGGTACATAAATTCAAATACAACTTCTTAACCTAAGCGTAGGTACAATCGACATAAGCGTGAGTTTGAATACATATATTGTCTACTAGATATTATACAAACTCAAAAGGAGTCCTCATTACAACTATTATCACACTATTTCACGAATAGTGAGGACTACTAATCTTATCCTACGGACCATTACTCCGGTTCCCAGGCTCGTCAAATTTATGTTCTCATTTCACGAAGAGAACGGTGAAAGAAAGGGTGTGCTCAACTAGTCTAGTAAGAAATATTATGACTAAGATAATGCGAGAATAAATTATCATTAGCCTTCAACGATGTTAAAGCGATAAAATATAATAGACAACCGGTTTAAGCTGCGGTGAATATGCGATCCATTAAAAGAGTCAGTAGAGAATAAAATCTACTATCTTTTAGATTTTAAAGGTTTTCATCAATTTTTTTATCATTGAGACTCGACTTTAATAAATAAACCACCACATCTAATCATCCTGTACCACGGTCGAGGATTTTCATCAAATTATCAATGGTCATAACTATACCGAATCACCCTGGTCATAATCATACCAAAAACTATCCATCATTGCATTACAGCCACCGAGGACTTTTATCACATCATTTATAACAAGCCGTGATTATACTAGAATGATCCACGATCATAATCATACTAAGTTCATCTATGCACGTAAGCCGAAGATAACATAATATATCATGAGGATGATGACAATGACATAATAATTCAATAAAACAAGTTCAAGAATTATTTTATCCGAGGAATTAATAACGTCACAAATTGTCAACAAGATCTTTGTTTTGTAGAGTAAAATTCAAGAATGATCGGAAGAATATTTCCATGAAAGATCTTTGGATGAAACGCGAATATCGAGGATATTCTACTAATTTCATGGAGTATAGAAGTCAAAGTTTTAATATTTGGGTATAATAAAGAATGGAATAACAAAAGAAATCACCGTGCATGCGATTGCCGCAGAGGCAGGTTATTCAGCGAGAATAATAATAACGGAACCGGGTTAGGTGAAATTCACATCGACGGGATGTTCGAGAATAATAAAGATGGAACCGGATCGAGGTGTAAAACACACAGATAGGATATTCCAAGGAGAATGATAAAGAGCGGAACCCCGGTCCGGTGTAAAACACTGTGAGACAGGATGTTCCAACAGAATAATAATAAAGCGGAACCCGGTCGGTGTAAAATACATGACAGGATGTTCAGCGAGAATAATAATAAAGAGCGGAACCGGTCGGTGTAAAACACATGACGCATGGATGTTCCAATGAGAATAATAGAAGAATGGAATAAAAGAAGAAGATCACCAAGTATAGGGGATTGGCGGGTTATATATGAGTTATTCCAATAGAATAAATAAGAATGGAATAACAAAAGAAGTTCTCTTCATGAATACAAAGAATAACACCCTTACAGGTACAACAAATAATATTCCCTACTAGTAAAAGACCTTTGGATATCAAAGTAGTGAAGTACGAGAATACTCTTCTTCTTCTCTCTATAGATTTTCTCTCTATAACTTCTCTCTATAATTTCTCTCTCAGAGTTTCAATTGAATTCGTAAGAAAATAATGAAGGAATGAGCTTTATTTATAGGAAAATGGAATGCATAGAATTAATCCATGAGCGGTCCAGATTGATTTACTTTAATCGACGGTCCATATTTAAAGCAAAATCTTTTAAATAAAATATAATATATTCTATTTATATAAAAACATTTTACTATCTGCAAACACTTTATGCAACACTACGCTAAAACACTATGCAAAATACTATGCAACACTATGCATAATAAAATATAATATATTTATTTATAGAATAACTTTAATAAAGTATACTATTTTATATAAAAGATGTTTACATTTTATTATGTTAATAATCTGAATAAAACAAAACGTCATTATCATTATAATAATTCATATTATTAATCGATGATAATGGAATCAAAATGGTGACTTCTCACATAAGCATCGATAATCAATACTGGTGTCTTCTTTATGCACACCACGCGTATTCTTTGTCTTTTACTACTGAGAGTAGTTCAACAAAGTATCAACGGTAAAACTTCCGTCGTTATTTTGATAAAATATTTTTGTCGTTTTTCGATCAAAATAATAATTACATTTGTGGGTCCACTGATGATTGAGTAGTTATACGAATATTCCTGCTAAATGAATATTCCCTGACCAATCGAATATAATATAACCACTTGCATACTTTGTAAAATTTATAAATACTACCCACAACTATAATATTATCTCAAATTCACACCATAATATTAAAAATTATTTGACAAAATTTAAATCTTTATTGATAAAATCTGGGGTCTCACAATATATATATATATGGGTCTCCATCCACATCAATCGGTTGTTGAGAGCAACCCTTTTTGGCCATTAGCTTACAACTGTAGTGTACTTATAAAAAAAAACTAAATGTAATGGCTACAGTTGTGGCTAATTTGGTAAAGGATTGCTTCCCTCAACAAGGTTCTTTGTGAATGGAATTATATATATATATATATATATATATATATATATAGTGTGTGTGTTGGTTTTGAGAAGGGGGATAGAAGTAGAAGAACTCTATATCAAAGGTTTCATTGGGATCTGTAAAATTTTCAAGTAGTCTGTCTAGCTAGGTGGTCGGCAACCTAACATAGAAATAATTAACTTTTTATCATATACATAAATAACAAGGATCAAGTGCATACTCCTTATCTTACTCACCCGTGCTCACCTTCTTTTAACGACGGACCCGACGACGGTTTCGGTCATACAACCGTTGTCTATACTTTTAGCGACGGATAACATATAGCATCGCTAAAAGTATAGATGATGGTTGTATGACCGAACTGTCGCCGGGTCCGTCGCTAAAGGGGAGTGAGCATGGATGAAATAAATAAAGTAGATTGACTCGATCCGATCGATATATATAGAAAGGAAAGGAGTAATTAAAAAGGAGTAATGTGAATTCATAACTACTACTATGCATGCATGCATATAGAAATTAAAAGGACAGTACCAAGTCATACATATGCTACGATTGTGGTAGTAAATGCCATTTGTGAAATTCAATTCCCTGCTGCTGCTGCACTGTTGACCTCAATTAAATCTCTCTCAGCTCCTTAATACAGTAGTATTTGTCTTCGCTTTCAGAACCATCTAGCTACTTCTTTCTTGTTTGTGCTTGAAAGTGAAGACAACGCTACTACTACATCTTCTACACTTTCCTTCGTACTCAGTTTTAAGACCCTCCTAGTACTTATCAAGTAGCAACTTCTGATTTTAATTTTTTTTTTAGTATTACGCATATTGTACTTTATTTACTTCACAATCTTCATATCAGTTTGTAAATTGAGATTAATGCATGCCCATATACTCTTTTAACAATCCACTCATAAAATAAGAAACCTATATATATATATATATATATATATATATGCATGTCTAGGTGCATCTTATCTTATACATATAAATATTTATATGTTACGTTTGGATTGGAAAAATGTAATTGAAGGAATGGAATAATAAGTGAAATAACTCATTCCATTCCGGGTTGAAATGAGTCATTTTATACCAAATGAATAAAGTTCATAAATTTGACAAAAATGAGAATGATTCATTCAATTCAAACCGAACATTTAAGTATAATTTTTTTTTAGTTTACAGTTCCTTCCTCAATCCGCGATCCAAACGTAACATAATATCTTAACGGAAAAACTCAATAAAGAAAGTACTAAAACCCTTTAATTAAAATTTACCCATTTTGTGCTAGTACGTTTAATGAAGACAACAAGTTCAGGCCAAAAGTTACCGGAGCCGCCGCTAACGGCAACATGTAGCCGACTTGTACTGGCATAAAAGTAAATACTAGTGATTAGAAACGCGCGTCTTTGTTGAATTAATCAACTATACTACTACTAGAGGGGAAAAGTCTTGGCATACATGAATTTGGGACCGGAAAATTGGATCGGTTTAATTTTATTTTTTTTTTTTTATTGTGACTCTCAAAAAATGTATACTATTTATTTCAACATGAATTTTTATAAAATATAGTGTTTTAAGTGTAATTTGAATATACATACAAATACAGGTTATACAGACTGTATAATTCTGTATTTGTATATGTATCCAAATTACACTTAAAATATTATATTTTATAAAAATTCCTGTTAAAATAAATATTATACAATTTTTGAGAGTCACAATAAAAAAAAATAAAAAATTAAACCGGTCTAATTTTCCGGCGCCAATTTCTTGTCCGCGTAGCATTGCTCCTACTAGAGGAAGAGAAATGGTGAAGGTAAATGGACCCATGTGCTGGGACCACCATAACAGCCTTTTCTCTCTCTTTATCGTGGGTCCCACGTTGGACTCTAGACGATGCTGTCTGCCACGTGGTCAGCATTGTCCCCAACATTGTCGCTCTTCTTCATTCAACTCTCAAGTGATCGATTGATTTTTATTACTACTATTAACACAAATAAAATATTTTTCCTACCATAATTCATCAATAATGCCTTGCCTTACCTATAGAGTTAATGCTTAATAATGCACCAGGAAAAAAAAAAAGTATCATAAATATTAAATAAAATAAACCCTGCCACTGTCACGTGATAGGGGGTTTAATATCCATGTGTGGGTCCGATCCAACTCTATCAAGCCCTTTAAACCCTGTTTTTTTTTCTTTTTCTTTTTTTATAATTTGGAGAAAAATCGAACCTATAACCTCTTTTAATACTATATACGCAACATAAAGAGAGAAATTGTGTAACGATTAATTTAATTAATTAATTATTATCTTCTGTTTTATCCTCTCGGGGTTAATACTAGTTAAATGAGCATAATTTTAAAAGAGTGTCCATTAAATTGTTTGATGATATAGTTGGATGAGTTATATATTTTAAATATTAAATAACTATGAATCAATTCCCTAAATAAATAATTTTTGTTCTTGTAGTAGTGGTTGAGATGGCAAAACTAAACTTAGACATGCCACAATATGTGTCACATTGGGATTTATGATGGAGACGTGTGAATTTGTATCTCCTTGTGTTTGGGCTCCAAACCAAATAAATTATATACATGATTTGATATGATAGGGCCCAAATAATTCATAAATGGGCCTTGGTCTACCAGATTTGACCAACTTTAATTTAACATCCAACCTCCCAAATTGCCTCTAAAAACAAAATATATGTTTGTCATTTGAGACCTAAGAAATGGAGAGCAGATCCTAAATAAAAATTTCCTTGTCACTCACTTAAAATTTAAATAGCGTATTCTTTTATTTAATTTTAGAATTAATTAGTGTTAAGTAAGAGACTAAGTGTCAAAATTTAAGTGGAGGGACACAAATGGACAAAAAATTTAGAGACAGAGGATCTGCTCTCTAAAAAATGGTATTTTTAATTCACAAGATTTAATTACTCCAAAGCAAATGCATGCACAAGAATGAGTTGGGAAGAAAACAAGCAAAAGCCCTTTTACAGATTCGATGTATCCATCTATCCAATCAAATAATTGTACTAGTTTTATTTATTTATTTAATAATAATAATAATAATAATAATTAATGCTCCAAACCAAATGATTTATGCTTCCTTGTAGTTGTTTACTGTTTTCGATTTTTGTCAATTTCTCCACATATTCACATGCATCATCAGCTTCCATTATCTGTCTTAGAAACTCCTAATCATTATGTAGAGATCCCACATTTACATACATCAAATTGTGTATATATGGAATAAATAATCAATAGGTATATATATATATATATATAAAGAAAAGAAAAACTCGATCGATCAAGTAGAAAGATGCCGAGTTCAATGTGATAAAGAAAGCTAAATTAAGACGGAACATATAGTATATGAGTTGGCCATAGCTTCTGATTGTCTGGTGGCCTACCAAAACGGTTATATTAACCAAATGTCAAAAGGACAAGCCATGATTAGCAGTAGATGATGCCCAAATTATCAATTTACCAATATATATATATATATATATATATATATATATACTGATCGAATCTTAAAATTTCATCACTTATCTAGTTTTTCGTTAACGCCAAGATCTTTCGTGGCGTCCCAATCACGTAAAAGACGCCTAATCCTCGCACACTAAACACAATCAACACCAAAAGCTTCGATTATTTCAGATTAGGATAAATTTCGAGGCGTGAGAGTCAAGATCTGAGCGATCATGAGGTTAATGATGGTGGATAAAAATATCTAATGCCTTGAGAGAGATAAAATTATCAGTTATGTGTGTGTACCTTTTGCTTGAAGACTTCCTTGTTATGTTATAATCGATCTCTAGCGGTTTCTGAGTGTCACCCACTTCTCGACCTCGACATACCGATCTCGATGGTTTACTGACATTGACACATACCCACCCACCACTACCTGTGGTCACTTTGTTTTCTCTGTGCCGGTAGTCCCCGGATCCCATCCACATAAATGCATGACAGATACAACAGTCAATTGTCATGCTTTTTCATCATTACCGGTCAAAGATGGAGATATTTAATATCTAAGAGGTCAGCCCATTGACCGAGCCAAGACTTGTAAAGACTTAACATAAATAATATAAGGACTAAGCCCAATAACTTTAGGATCCAATAATGATGACCCAATGGACTAACCGAATAAGTAGGCCCAATACCTTCGGCCCAATATATAAAATATCATGATCCAACATTGCCCCCTAGTTTTTTATTAAACAGAATGTTTAATAAGAAACTATAAATGCTGTATGATATGATAGGACTTACTAAAGGCCCATAATGAAAGTAATTAAAATCCACCTGGTATGATCCATAAGGTAAAATCGAAAGAGACTGGAGGTCTAATATGAGAGGCCCAATCTGAAGAATGTTTGAGACTTGACCCGGTTAATATATGAGGCTTGAATAGGACGCTAACCTTTCAGATTTCTCGTTATGATCATCAATTAAATGTGCCGCCCTCGTGTACCGTGTAACCGTCAGTATAAAAAATAAACTTTACCAAAATTGACAGTTTTACCTGCCAATTTCAAATTCAGATGCTTGAGTTCCCTTTTCTTTTCTCCTTCGAATTCTCTTCTCTTCTCTGCAAAATCCTAACAATGGTGGTCCTAAATTCGAATCAGAACTCTCTTCTTCGAGTAACCCCAATCAATACTGTTCCACCTAGCCCTAGCCCCACTAAAGAAGCTTCGAGCTCGAACCCTAAGGCTGTCAATCCCAACAAAAAATCTCTGCCTCCGAAACCCACTCTTAGCCCCTCTGAATTCTTCAAAAACAAGGAACAATATCCTCATGCCAACACCCCCTCCATTATTTCTGAGAATGAACTACGAAAAATCAAGGCTCGTTATCACCCTGACACCCACTTGATAAGAGCCCCTAAATCTGATGAGAAGATGTACCAACGTCCAGATGGTTGGATGGCTGTTCCAGTGACCCTGCTTGAAAAGGGGGTCCAATTTCTTCTTCACATCTTTCTGGTTACCCTCCTAGGGTTCATCGGGGTGGGATTCGCCCAACTGGTTCCAAACTCCTACATTCACATTTTGGCCTTTATTGCATTCTGTCACGAGTTAGGAGTCGAACCTACCCTCGACTTCTTCTTTACTGTATACAAGATCGCCCAGTCCACAGAAAAGGGGTTCAAGGTTCTGGGTAAACACGCACCAAAGGCTGGCGAGAAGTTCGAGAAGCGGTCGCTGATAAACACTCCTTCGAGCAATAAGGGATGGCATGAAAAATGGTTTTTCGTCAAGGGACCAGAAATCGCTTCTTTACCGAACTGGGCCATTGATGAAAAGATTTCTGCTAACTTTGGTGATGTCCCCGAAGAGCGCGTAGCCGAGATGATTGAACTCCTGGATAATTTCCCGAAGGAGGAATGAAAACATGGACTTCTTTCCAAACAGGCATGGCTATATGATCATAAACGTAAGTGTTGAACTACTTTTGTGCATATTTCTGTGAAACTTTTGATAATATTGGCTTTGATTTGTCGTTACGTAATCTTTGCAGTGTCTTTGATTAGACCGAACTCTTCAGAGGTGAAAGAGTTTGAAGACTTTTTGGCTGGGAGGACTACAGAAACAAATAAAGAACTTCCAACAGGAGAATCCCCTCAAGCCAATCCTCCTACTACTGAAGCACCCCCCACTGAACCTCAGACTACTGAACCACAAATTGATGAGCCCATTATTCTTGAAGAATCCCTCAAACCCCGACGAAAGAAGAGAGCTGCTACGAGATCTAGATCTATTCGCCCAGAAACAAACCCTGAAATAGATCTAGAAAAAATCCCCGAAGCGAACCCTCATCTGCACCCACTCCTACACCATCAGAAGATGTTCCATCTCGAGGGAGTGTGCTTGATATACCCTTAAACGAATGGGCACGAGTCCTTCGTATCAAGAAGCTGAGAACGAGGATTACGCCCTTAACTGCTGATGACCTTCGAGTCCCTACCCCCTCAACTGACATTCCTTCAGTAATCCCCATAGAAATTCAAGTGTCAGACGACAACGAGCCAATCGAACCTATTCCTTCGCTGTTTCGCAAAAGAAAGCAACCATCTGATAGTCACCTAGGTTCATCTTCTGCCCCTTCTCCAGTTCATGACCCTATTCCTGCTCGATCACCTTCCCCCGAAAACATATACATGGATCCATCACCATCGCGTGATCAACCCATGCCCTCTCCCCCAAAGCCATCGTCGTACGAGTTTCAAAATGATGCTATGGCATCGCCAACCATTTGGCCTCGGTTTACTGCCAACTTTCCCTTTCAACTGTTTGATGCTTTCGTCCGGGAAACGAACGATCACCGATTTGGTAACAATTCGAACGGGGATCTGCTTAAGGAAGGCATGAGCTATCTGGCAAAGGTAAATGATTCTCTTTCTAATTTTTGTAGTTATCTTTATACTTAGATATTTAGAATTGATCAAATAATACTGAACATATATAGGCAAATGCTGTATTTGGATGTTTACACCCAAGGTCTATTGAAGCCGAGGCCGAAGAGGAGGCTATGAGACAAGAAAACGCCAACTTGAAATCGACTTTGGCCCGAGAAAGAAGCCAATATAGCTCAATCCAAGGAAGAGTTGAAAGCATCCAATGAAGAACTGAAGTCAACTAAGGCCAAACATCAAGAAATTGTCAATATGAATGTTGACTTAGTTCAAAGGAGTGAGATAAGGATGACGAAGAATGTCGAATTGAAGGCAACCAATAAGAGCCTGGGTAAATTGGTTGAGAAGCTTGAGGAAAAAGAAGCCCGCCATCTGAAAAGAAGGCAAAAGCACGAAGAAGAACTTCGGGAGCTTAGGGCCCTTCGGGATTTAGGTCCTCCTATGACTGATGAGCTTCGCAAGAAAATCTGTGAAGAGTACCGGAAGTCAGATGAACTGAATGGAGAGATCGTCAAGATTTATTCTGAAGGTTATGAGCTCTGCCGAAGCCGAGGTAAAGAAAAGTTAGTTGCGCATTAACGTAGACTGCGCCGCCTTGACTCTTAGAAGGTGAAGACAATGCCTGAAGATAGTACTACTTCATTCTGACTTTTTAGGACTTATATGAAAACTATCTATCTTTTTTGTGTAATTGAGTCCATATTATGTATGAATATATGAATGAACATTTGATTATGAATGAAATTTTAACCTTCTTTATCATGACTTCTGTTTAATTCGTTTCTTGTCAATAATTCAATATCAATCAACTTGAAAACTGTATAAGATTCTGTTGAACTTATCTTGAATTGTGGATCAGAGAAGGCATATAACAGTTAAGTTAAAAAATGATATGAATTGAATTCAATGAACTGAACTATATGAACCGAACTCAACACTTGAACAAAATAAAGTAATGCATACTTATCGTTTTTGAAGTATGAGATGGATTAGGCATAACGTGAACTCGGCCGATCCTCCTTGCACCATCGGGATCTTGTTTACCACTCGGGGTGAAACAAGTATATAAGGACCATGGAATTTGTTTACCACTCGCGGTAAATCAAATTCATAAGGACACACCTGACAATAAGGCTGCCATCGAATGGCCAGCGAGTCCGACCAAACCTCCTTACTTCGGTGCATTTTGTTTACCACTCGCGGTAAAGCAAAACTATGGAATTTGTTTACCACTCGCGGTAAATCAAACCCATGAGGACACTCCTGCCGAAAGAGTCTCCAGACCCATCATAACTTTCCATATGAGGCAACTTCTTGGTGGTATCTGTCTTCTCCTTAAGAATGTCCGAGGAAAAAGGAGACGCCTTCTTTCCCGGAGTATCTTTCACCTGTTGAACCTCAGCCAACTGCTTCCGGAGCTCCTTCAACGCCTTCACCAAGAACTCCACACCTTCTGGCTGCGAGGAGATCTCTTTTTCCAGAATAACCTTCTGCTTTTGGGCAGATCGACCCATTCCACCAGAATCCATGACCCTTGATGGACTTCTGGATCTACTTCGGCGTGTGGCCATGTCATCATGACAAGAATATTCACGTTGGTGCTCTTTCCTTCTATTCTCAAGTACATGCTCTCTTGACCGGATCCTCTGTCTCTGCCACCATCTCGACCTTGAGAGCCGATGACAACAAGTGCTTTCTTTGATACCTCAGGAGTTCTGCTTCTTGATCTCCTTCTCTCCTAAGGTTGACCCCGAGACACATGCACGGAATGCTCCGGTTCCTTCCCCTCCCGATGTTGTACATCCTTATGCCTACTACGCCTTCTGGACTGAACATAAGTGAACGCCTCGTCTTTTAGATAGGCCATTTGAAGCATCTGCACAGTTATATCTTCCCTCTGCTTCAGAAGAACCTCTAAAGCTTTATCCGCCTCTTCTGCCATCTTTGTCAACTTGGCAGTTTTGTCATCCCGACCACTTCGGTGATGGCCTTTATCACCTGCCTCCAATCTTGGTCATGGCCTTTATCATCAGCAAACACCAACCTCCGTCTGGCTCCACCATGAGCTCTCGAACGAGAACCCTTGGAAACATATTTCGAAGCAGTGCTCTCACTCTCATGAGCACTATTCGAAGGACCCAGACGATTCTTAACAGAAATGTGTTGGACAGATGAGCTCACAGCCTTCGGCTGTCCTTCCGGTGTATCTGCTCTACTCCTCACCATCTTTTCCGACGTAGAACAAATAAAGTTTTGTGATTGAAAACTACAAGACACTAGAACACACCCCTCCATCTAGCTCCAATGTTAACGCCAAGATCTTCTGCCACGTCCCAATCACGTAAGACGCTCTGATCCTGCAGACTAAACACAATCAACACCAAAAGCTTCGACGGCCGGATGGTGGGGATATTTCAAAGTGAGAGTCAAGACAAAGCGATCACAAGGTTAACAATGGAGAATAAAAATATCTAATGCCTTGAGAGAGATAAAATTATCAGTTATGTGTGTGTACCTTTTGCTTCAAGACTTCTCGCTATGTTATATCGATCTTGATCTCTGCTTGGGTTCTGCACCCACTACTATCGACACACCCTCGATCTCGATGGTTTCACTGATCAGACACAACGTGACCCACCCACTTATCTGTGGTCACTTTGTTTTTCTCTGGCCAAGTAGTCCGGGATCCCATCCACATAAATCATGGCGGAATACAATACCAATGTCATGCTTTTTCATCATTACCGGTCAAAGATGGAGATATTTAATATCTAAGAGGTCAGCCCATTGACCCGGCCCAGTACTTGTAAAGACTTAACAGAAATAATATAAGGAGTAAGCCCAATAACTTTAGGATCCAATAATGATGACCCAATGGACTAACCGAATAAGTAGGCCCAATACCTTCGGCCCAATATATGAAATATCATGACCCAACACTCACCTTGCTCACCTCCTTTTAAATAAACTTATTGTCTATTAATCAATTTTATTTGTTTTTTTTAATAAAGTAACCAAAAATTAAATACTTAATGTAACGACCTAGCTTATTAAAAAACATTAAACAAACATGCTCATTTTTAAATATACTTTTTATTTGGTTGATAAATTTCAAATGCACCTCTTTTTATTTTGATAAAAACATATGCATACGAAAATTCTAATATATTCGGGTAGAATAAAAATAGAACTCCTTGAAAATAAAATATGTTTATATGTGCTGATTAGATTCAATAACAATAATGCTACATTTTGTATTGAATGGTTTAAATTAATGACGGAATAGAATAGAGAAGGAAATAAAATAAAGAGTAGAATTATTCATTTCATTCTAATTTGAACGAGTTATTTCATGTTGGATATATATATATATATATATATATATATATATATATATATATATAAATGAATGAAATAAAACCAATAGGTGTGACCTTTGGTTCATACCTTTTCAAAGAGATGCATCTTTTCAAAGGGATGCAACCTTTCAAGGATGCAACCTTTCAAAAGGGTATAATCGTTCAAAAGGATGTAACCTTTTGAAAGGATGTATATCTTCAAAGGGGTATTTGGAAACCTGTAAATAGGTTCCAAATCTACCCAAAACAATAACTTCATCTTCAAGTACTTCAATCCTTCTCAAGTTCTTAAAACTTACATTCATTCTTCATTCATATAAAAGTCATATAGAGTATTCATATAAAAGTCATAGAACGTATTTAAATTTTGTTGGTTCGTGGAACTCTTCCATTGAAGTGCTTCTTGTGAGAGTTGAAGACCATTTTATCCTGGGAAGTAGACGTCCATTGTTCCATCCAAAGACCGATAAGCGGGGGACGAAATCTGCTTTAAGGAGAAACCGTCCAATGATTGATTTTGGTTTTAAAAGTTTGTCAATTCAGATCTTGTAAGTCATTATTATAAAATTGTTTATCTTATATTTCATTTATATATTTAGTATATAATAATAATACTCAAGGAACAACAATCTTAAAGCAGATTTCTGTGTTCTTCCTTAGTATTCATTTTATATTAATTTATAAAACAGAACTTCCTAAGTACTTATTTTATAATATATAATATTCGCTTAATTCAGTATTTCGTTAATAGTTAATACATATATGTTCACCTAATTACATAGCCTGTTTTTACAAGTTAGTATAATATATAATATATATTAGTACGTTAATCACATAAGCTTTTTTGCTGACAAATTGCATAGCCTCTTTTTACAAGTTAGTATAATATATAATATATATATATATATTAGTACGTTATATTATATATATATATACACGTTAAAGTTAGTATATCAGTACGTTATAATATATAGAATATATCAGTAGTTAGTATATATCATATATTAGTATAATATATATTTACAGAACATTGAAGTGAATATATATTGTAGTCAGTATGTTATTTATAATACTCAAATCATTGAAGTGATACAGAAGAGCTGAAAATGCCTTAATTCAAACTGCGTATACTTAAGTACTCTATATATTTACAGAATTAACCCGTATATATATAGTACTCCATATATAATTAATTAATTAGTATATTTTTGTAAGAATTAGTTAAGTGGAATTTAAATAATAATATTAAATATAGATTTACTTTATTGTAATTATAAATTTAATTTTATTTTATTAAAGTGATTCTGTAAATTGTGTATTTAACAGAATTATGGAATTATCTAATTCAATTGTGCCTAACTCTATTACAACTAATGTTCCTATCTGTAAGACCCCAACTTATTATTAATGAAATTGAATTTCTTCTATTTATTATTTTGAAATAGTAAGGGTTGATTTGATTAATGTGGTTAGTTATGAGTAAAATGCGCAAATATTTCAAATAAGCAAGTGGCTATAAAATATTCATTGTTGTCGGGGAATATTAGTTTGGTCGTGGAATATTAAATGCGGCCGGTAGCAAACTTTGTGGGCCCCATAATGTAAAAAGCGATTGGATGAAGAAAAAAGCGAAAGTATAAGTTGTTTATAAATAACGACGTAGTTATTACGCTATTATCTTGTTGGAAATGGGTGGTTAAAACACAAGACTGCGGTAGATTGCACCAATTATTGATTCTTACGTAAGAAGGTACTACTCAATAATTGTTATAGTAGTTATTGTTCAATATTTTATTTTATTGATTCAATAATTGCTACGTTGATATTTTATATTATTGTTGTTTCAATAATTGTCACTACACAATATTTTCATTATCAGATCAATAATTCATATTATTTGAATAATATTATTTGATAACATTATTGGCAATGTCTAGAAAGTTCTGTCTAAGGAGAGGTTTAGTCACTTAATTGCGCGCTAGTAAGGAGAAATCCTTATTGGAAAGCCTCCTCTTTCCTGGGAACGGCCTAGTTGCCAGTATTGTGATTCTATAATATTATTTGTGAATAATTAATTATTCATTTATATGATAAGGAAAATATTCTTGGGAGACGTTTCAGAAACTGTTCAATGACAAGTACTTTCCTGAAAGTATTCGTCATATGAAGGAAGTGGAGTTTATTAGATTGGAACAAAACAACATGACGGTGTCCCTGTACCAGGTGAAGTTTGCAGAGTTATCCAGGTTTGCACCTCATTTGGTGGAGAATGAGGAACGTATGACGCGAATGTTTTTGAGAGGTTTGAAACCCGGCATAAGTCAATATCTCATTTTTCATAAATTTTCTCTCTATTCAGATGTTGTCAACAGGGCTCAATTATTAGAGCGAGATAACGAGTACATTCAACCGAGGGACCACAATCAGGATCATACCGGTGACATCAGTCATCAGAACAACGATAACCAGCGGAGAAAGAAAAATACGGATAAAAGCGGTAACCACTCTGATGGTAATCATGGCCATAAAAATAGAAGAAGCGAGTCGGGAAGAGATTTTAAAAAGAGGAGATTCAACAATGACCATGTGAAGACGTCAGCACCAGCAGCAACTGATTCTAAGGGAGGAGAACGACCACCGGTCGTATGCTATAAATGCGGGAAAGAGGGATATATCAGCCCAAAATGCCCACAACAGTTCAAGGTATGTTATAATTGTGGAAAGGAATGACATATCGCTCGAGATTGTACAGTAGCAAAACCAAGTCCAGCGGGGATGGTGACTCAAAAGGCTGTCCCAGAAAAGTCAAAGTCAACGGTTCCTGGAAGAGCGTTTGTCGTGATTGGTCAAAATGCGAGGAACCCAGACGAGGTGATCACGGGTAAGCTAATCATAAATTCTTGCGAATTTATACCTTATTAGATACCGGTGTTACCCATTCATTTATCTCTCCTGCTTGTGCTCAACGTTTAAACTTGACTCCGGAGAAATTAGACTTTGATTTATCTGTGGAGACTCCATTAGGAGAAACTTTCATTACATCCACTGTTTATAAATCTTGTTTGATCCAAGTTGGCACCATCACATTACCTGTTGACCTTATCTCTTTAAAGATACTTGCTTTTGATGTGATTTTAGGGATTGATTGGTTAACTACTCATCATGCCAAAATTGATTATTTTCGTAAGGTTGTTAGTTTTCATATTCATAACCAACCTGTTGTACGAATTTAAGCGACTAAACCATTAAAATCAATCACTATCATATTAAGTCATAAAGCTATTCGTTTTTTGAAAAACGGATGTCAAGCTTTCTTAGCCCATGTTATGGATTTGAATAAAGACACGTCAGATTTGAATAATATTCCTGTTGCTAGTAAATTTCCTGACGTATTTCGAAGAACTTCCGGTCTACCCCTTTAAGCGTGAAGTTGAATTCGTTATTAATCTTGAACTTGGTACAAAGCCCATTTCTAAAACCCCATATCGAATGGCTCCTATTGAACTTCAGGAGTTAAAGGTTCAACTACAGGAGTTATTAAACATCGGTTAAATTCGTCCTAGTACATCTCCTTGGGGTGCTCCTGTTTTATTTGTAAGGAAGAAAGGCGGGAGTATGCGATTTTGTATTGACTATCGAAAATTGAACCATGTCACCATCAAGAATAGGTATCCTCTACCTCGTATTGATGACTGTTTGACCAATTTGCAAGGAGCACAATTCTTCTCAAAGATCGATCTTCGATTACGGATATCATCGGTGAAGATTAGAGGCGAGGATATTCCAAAGAGCGCCTTCGAGAATCCCGGTAGATGAGCATTATGAATTCTTAGTCATGTCTTTTAGATTGACTAATGCTCCTACGACTTTCATGGATATGATGAACCGAGTATTCAAGGATTATTTGGATCAGTTCGTTGTTGTCTTTATTGATGACATCCTCATATATTCCAAAAGTCGTGAAGATCATGAGCACCATTTGAAGCTGGTACTCCAAAGGCTTCGTGAAAACAAGTTATATGCCAAGTTGAAAAAATACGAGTTCTGGCTTGAGGAAGTAGCATTCCTTGGGCATGTGGTGTCAAAACATGTAGTATCTATCGACCGGACAAAGATTGAAGCAATACAAAGTTGGGGAGCAAACAAGTTGGTGATGTAAGACGTAGCTTTCGGGTTTAAATTTGGTTATTATCGGAGATTTGTGGAAGGATTTTCTCGAATTGCTACTCCGTTAACTCAGCTGACTCGGAAAGATACAAATTTCGTATGGAGCGAGGAATGCGAGAAGAGTTTCCAAGAGCTTAAGAGGAGACTCATTTCGGCACCTGTTCTGACAATACCATCTGGTTCGGATGGATTTGTTATCTACAACGATGCTTCAGGCAAAGGGTTAGGATGTGTTCTCATGCAACATGGGAAAGTCATAGCCTATGACTCGCGACAACTTAAAGAGTATGAGAGGAATTTGAAAGTAGTATGCACTCAAGCCAATCATGTTTGATGATAAAGCATATACTTTGTAACAATCTTATTCATTTATTAATAAAAAGTATTAATTTATTAAAGGCTTTTAATTATCTACATGATGCTGTTTTATAATATGTGATAAACCCATAGTTTTAAGCAATGCTTTTAGAATAATGATGATGATCATTCTAATGAGATCTAAATTCTTAGAAAGCTTAAAACTAAAATAGTTCCCAATCATTGGATTACTAAATTGGGGATTAGTGAATCCGGATAGATTGGTACATACGTTGCTTGCTCATTGGATGAGGATGATTGATCTCATGATCATTTGTGTGGAGACACTAAAAAACAAGTATGTAGGTGCTTATTAGAGAATAAGTTCATTGAAGCATGGCTGGCTCGCTAAGTAATACCTAATGGAGTTTTATTTTGTTCATTCATTAGGAATTCTCAGTAGTGATAGTAGTACAAGTAATCCTTGGACTTGAGATCATCATAGTATCTTGTGTATGATGAGTTATACTTTGACTTATTCCTTAAGACCCTTAGGGTATATCAAAGGGTATGCTTTGGTATAATAAGTTATACATGGAGATAATGTATGATCAATAAAGAATCTACCACTTCTAATAAAAAGAGAAATATCCTATGTGATTCGATAAATGACAACCCAAAGAGTCCTTGGCGGCGCGTAATGAAATTAGAAAGGAGTTTCTAATTTGCATTATTTGGAGTTGTGCATTTAAGGATCGAAATACATATAATTAAATAAAATAAGACTTGACAAGTAATTCCATGTCTTATATTTAATTGAGACATTGTATGGTGGAAGGATTGAATTGTATTAAGTAACTATTTACTCAAAGGTTCTTTAATGATTAATGTTGAAATCTATATTATCCGGAAAGTCGTTGATCAGCAGGAGGCTTATCCCTATTGTAGAATAAATATTATTTATTTAAATAAATTAATTTTTTAATTTATTTATTTAAATAAGATTAGAATTGTTCTAATTGATTTATTCACAACTAGGTTTAATATGGAGAACCTAAAGGGTCACACCATAAAAGGAAGAATAATTATTTAAGAAGTTAATGGCATAATCGTAATAATATGTTATGTATATTTAATTTAATCTATGGTGATAGAATAAATTAAATAGCTTAATGTTTATTATTTAATATTTTAGAAATATTAAATATAAATTAATAAGAGGAGTCTTATTAATATTATTACAATTATTATTATTTTAATTTCTAAAAGAGTTTAGGAATTAATTTAATATAAGTACTCTCATTTATTCCTAATTGGATTAGGAAGGAAAATTAGTTAAAGGAGTTTAATTAATTATCCCTAATAAGATTAGGGAGCTTAATTAATTAAAAGAATTTAATTAATTAAATAAATCCCAATTCCTTAATTGTTAAGGTGGGTTGCCCACATCTATAAATAAGAGGAGTCTTATTATGGGTGTGGGGGTTGTTGACTTTAACAACTACGTAATAATTCTAATTTGTTGGAGAGTATGCCCTTTTTCTATACAGATAGGAAAAACTAGGGTTTGAGCCAATACACCATCTTCTTGAATCTTTTTCTTTCTTGGTGGATCACCTCTAGAGGCCAAACATATGGGTGGCTAACGTTGATCAAAGGAAGGAACAAAACCCCGGTGGATTCAAGTTGAACGCGAAAGGATTTGGAGGTGAACTTCAGACGAGGAAGCTCGATCTTCAAGGGTATGATTTTATTCTTTATCTTTTCGTTTAATTAATAATTGTGCATAAAGGGTGATCAGGGTATATAGTTTTGTAATTTTTTTAAACTCGATTTTACACGCTTAGCATTATTTTTGCAATTTGATTGCGTTCTTAAATATTACAAACCTAACAGTGGCATCAGAGCCAAACCTTTATGCGAATTATTAATTGTTCAGATTTGATATGTATATTGATATGTGTTTAGAACAATTTAATTGGGCATAATTTTGTTATATAAAATTTAAAATTTAAAAGAAAAAAAAATAATAAAAAAATAAAATAAAACCGTACCTGCTGTCCGTGCATGTCAATTTTTTTTTTTTTTTATCCATGTGATCCCACGTGGACATTCATGGCGCTGTTGGTAATTTGGGTGCAGCAATAAAAGAAAAGGATTCGACAATGCATGTTAACAGGTTTTAAAAAGAGGCAACCACGTTTTTTTTTATATATATTAAGCAAGAGCTCATGTGCACCTCTTGTCCAGGATATAAAGCAGGTCCGTTTGTATAAAGTAGGACCTTGATTAACAAAAGGAAATCCTGTGAAGCTTGATTAACAAAGTGAAGCTTAATTATATATTAACCGTATAATATATATATATATATAATATTTATATAATATATATATATATATAAAGGTTACTACGATTTTTTATAAAATATATATATATATATTGGTTATTATATTATATATATATATATAATAGTTATATATATATATATATATTATATATATATATATTATTCTTAATTATTTTATAATTAAAATAAAATGTTTATTTTAATTTTAAAATAAAAAGTTTATTATTAATATTAAAATTAAAATATTTATTTTAATTTTAAAATTAGAATTTCATGCTAACTAATTAGAGTTGGAATTGGATTCCATGATAACTAATTGGAGTTGAAATTGATCTTTCCTTAAATAAAGGAGTTTATTTAAATATGAAATAAGATTTCATATTATTCAAAATAAAGGAGTTTATTTTGTGAATAGGAAAAGAAAATCCGTGTTTCCTTAAATAAAGGAGTTTATTTAAATATGGAATAAGATTTCATATTATTCAAAATAAAGGAGTTTATTTGTGAATAGGAAAGAATATCAAGTGTTTCCTTTAATAAAAGATTTTTTTTTTTTACATGGAATTGGATTCCATAATTAATTAAAATAAAAGAGTTTATTTTAATTAAAAAATTTTTTTTTGAATTGGATTCCATAATTAATTAAAATAAAGGAGTTTATTTTGATTAAAATTTTATTTAAAATAAAATAGTTTATTTTATTCAAAATTGGATAAATTAAAATAAAATAGTTTTATTTTGATTTAATTTGGATTAAAATAAAGGAGTTTATTTTGATTCAAAATTAGATTTTATACTAACTAAATTTGCCCATTAAATGATATCAATATATATATTAAATGTTTATTATTCATGAGATGAATGTTATTTATTGATCGTATGGTGATGTGTATGATAATAAATGGGATTGATTATGGACTATTGACCAATGTGATTGGATTTTATTTTAGTTGGATGCATGAATGTATGGGTTTTATTAAATGGGGTCTGCGTACTCGCCTTCTCTAATTTTTTCTTAATGTAAATTCTATCTCCTCCTATGTACTTCCCCTTAATCTTTGATCAAGGTTTCTATTTATTTTAAATAGTTTTGTAATAGGAATAATTAGAATTAATTTTGAAAAATTGGAGATCAAGGACAAGAAAGCGCGTGAAGACCCGGTTTGTAATGGAGCCCGGGTTTAAATGTAATAGTTATATTTAAATATTATTTCTTGCACCCTAGGGTTTGACCTTTTGGTTCACTTGGTGGCTCTAGTGAACCAAACTAGAATAAAAGTCCATAATCAATCAAGGGTAGAATATAGTATTTATATATAAATGCTTATGCTATACTATATATATATTATATATTATGCAAACATGCTTCGCATGTTTATTAATATGACGCGTATTTATATATATATGTAATGCATGCGCTTAAACAAGATGAGACAAATTAATAACAAACCCCTCAATTTTTTATATGAAGTCCTAAGCGTTCAAAGATATTTGGAATATCGAACGCAGCTTTCTAGCATGATAAAATTAATAGAGTATTAAATATTTAATATGAGTTTGTTGTGTCACCACAAGGCAAGTATTAAGTATTTAAGATGTTAATTTATCACATTTGATGCTTATAAAGAAAATTGAACAATATTATTTTGTTGTGACACCACAAGGATGATATTTTTCTTTTTGAATATATGGAGTGCTAGGTCGGACTTAACTTGGATAATTTTGATTGGATGTGCCACCACTTGATCAAAATAATCTAAGAGGCAAAAAGAAAAGGAGTTGCATAGTTGATGTAATTGACAAAAGTTGTCTACCTATTTATTTATATATAGTTTGTTGTGTCACCACAAGGCTATATACATTTGAAATGGGATCCTTATTTTCACTAGCAAATCTTTAATTAGATTTTGCCGAACTATATAAGTGAGGTAATATAGTTTGAAGAAAATAGTGGGAGATACCAATTTAAAACAAGACCTAATTTATTTTGGTAATTAATAAAAGAATGTATGTTAAAATGTTGTTAATTACAAATTCATTTCTGAGAATTTTACAATGTCTAAAATTACTATCACTGCGAAGAATATTAGATGCTAAATTAACGTAATCAATTAAGCGGATTGGTTAAGGAATTTGAGAATAGTTCTCATAGTTGAAAAAGCTATGTTATGTCCTTAATCGCCTATCCTCGCAATGGTTGCGCATAATGCCTCGAGGAAGAGATTGCTACTTTTAGAAAGTGGCAAGATGATGCACGATTGGCTCAATGCATCATCATGCTCGCATCCATGAGTAACGAGCTTCACGTCAAGATGAAACTATGGATGCTTCTACTATATTCCCGCACATCAAGTAGTTGATGGTGAGGAAAGTAGGGGTGATAGATATCGGATATCTAAGGAGCTCTTCCGATCTAGAATGGCCAATGGCACAATAAGATGCAGAAAAAAAAGGTTCTTAACATAATCAATTTGATTGATCAATTAGGACAATTTGGTTTTGTCATGGATGGAGAGTTGAGCCAAGATTTGATCTTTTCACTCCCGGACTCCTTTCCTAATTGTTGTGAATTTTTCATATGAACAAGCTAGATATCGGTCTGTTGATTTGCTTAACATGTTGAAAAATGATGAGAGTCACTTTCCAACCAAGAAAGACCATGTCTTCTTGGTAGGGCAAAAGGATCTTCCGAAAAGAAGAACGATTCAAAGAAGGTAAAGAGAAAGGCGTAAACAAAGGATAATAAGAACAAAAGCGACACGGATAGATAAAAAGAGCTTGCTTCCACTGCAATAAGCATGGACACTGGAAAGAAACTGCAAGAAGCATCTTGCAGAGGCTAACCAAAAGAAGCTTAGTGAAGTTTCGGTTACAAATACAATTTTGTTCATGATTTAAACAAATTTTTCTTTAAGTCAAGGTTCTACTTGGGTATTGGATACCGACTTTGGTTATCATAAATATAGATTTATGAAGGACCAAGCGAAGTGGGAAAGTGAACATAGATAAGTAATCCTATGTGTGGGAAATGAAGCAAAGGTTCTTTGCATTAGCTATAGAAACTTATAGTTTAAGACCGCCTACTGGGCAAATCTATTAAGTCAATAAGTTGTTATTGTATTCCAATTCTTGTTAGAAACATTATTTCCATTTTATTGTTGGACAATAAAATTTTTGGTATTATAATTAAGAACAATTGTTGTTCTATTTATAATAATAATGTTTCATATAGAACCGAAAAGATTACTTAATGGATTTTGTATACTTGACTTACGTGAAAAATTATTTTGTAAATTGAACAAACTAGTATAAGAAAAGGAGATGATCATTCAAAGAGTTGAATGTATGTATACAAGTGTGAATTATTTGAAAGGTTCAAAGAATTCAGAAGTAAAACAAATTGACAAAGTATTAAGATTCATTGATTAGATCAAGGAATAAATATTTGTGCAATAAGTTTTTAGATCATCTCAAATGGTTTTCTCACAATGGACACATCCTGATACGCATTAATTGATTGATGTATTTGAATGGAAAAATCGTACCTTGTTGGACATGGTGCGGTCTATAATGATTTTACCGACATTCCAGTATCCTTCTGGGATAATGTCCTAGAAATGGCTGCATATCTACGAAAATGGTAACCTCAAAATCCGGCCCCAAGACTCTATAAAAGTTATGGACATGGAGGATTCCTAATCTTAAGTATGTTAAGATAAGAGGTTGTCCAACTTATGTGAAAAGGTTTCAAAGGATAAGCTTGGGACAAGATTTGACATGTACAGATTTGTGGGACATCCTAAAGTAAGTTTAGGGTATATGTTCTATAATCCTACTTAGCAAAAGGTGTTTGTTGTGAAACACGCTGCCTTCTAAGATAAAGGTGTTTATCATTAAAAGGGGCTAGTGGGAGGATAATAGATCTTGAAGAGTTCAAGAACCACAAAACGCTATAAGTCAAATAAGAGGAACATGTAGATAGACCTATTGTACCACAACCGAATCGTAAATCTGGAATAGTACTGAAGATACCTAGGAGGTATGGATTCATCATAGATGATGATGATGAGGTACACATCGTAGAAGATGATGATCCAGAATTACATTCGATGAGGTAAGACTTCTAGTGTGAACAAAAGGGTCAGTGGGAGCGTCGTGAAATTTCTAGTATTATATGTTGATATACTACGGATGAGGAATAACTTATCAATGCTACAATCAGTAAAGATAAAGTTGTCTAAACATTCCTCCATGAATGGTTTGGAAAGAGTATCTTAATTGGGGATAAAATCTATATAGATAGATACAAGAGGATGCTCGACTTAACCCAAGGAACGTATATTCATTTGATGCTAAAGTCGTTTAGCATGGCAAACTCCAAGAGATGTCTCATGTCGATGAGCTATGGAGTGTATCTCTCTTAATAGTCCCCACAGACTCCTGAAAAGAGAGGTCGCATGAGTAACTATCATGTATGCAATGAAATATATGAGACCTGATGTTGATCAGTCATATTATGGAGAAGTTCACTATGAGTCGGTGAAAAATATCTTAAAGTGCTTAACCGGCACTAAGGATGTGATCATATTCATGGTGGGTCTTAATTAAAACTAGAGGGCTTAACAGACTCAAGTTTTTCAGACAGACCAAGACGACAGAAAAATCCACTTTAAGGTAAAGGGTTACCTTGAACAGTGGTGCAGTGAATTGGAAAGGTTCCAAACAGCAAAGAGTTGTTGGTTTAGTGATAAAGACAAAGTATATAGCTATAAATGAAGCTGCAAGTTGATTGTTTGGATTAAAAGTTCATTACAGAACTAGGAATAGTTCCTAAGTCTCATCTTGGATCTAAACATGTGTTGTGGCACTTTCATTTGATTATTAGAATCATTGAAAGATGAGAAATCACTATAGAGATAGTGGACTCTCATGAACAACATTACATATCCATTAACTAAAGCTTATCCAACAACAGGATAATCGTCACTTAGAGAAAAAGAGTATAAGATACCATGACGATTGGCTTTAGTGCAAGTGGGAGATTGAAAGTAGTATGCACTCAAGCCAATCATGTTTGATGATAAAGCATATACTTTGTAACAATCTTATTCATTTATTAATAAAAAGTATTAATTTATTAAAGGCTTTTAATTATCTACATGATCTTTGTTTTATAATATGTGATAAACCCATAGTTTTAAGCAATGCTTTTAGAATAATGATGATGATCATTCTAATGAGATCTAAATTCTTAGAAAGCTTAAAACTAAAATAGTTCCCAATCATTGGATTACTAAATTGGGGATTAGTGAATCCGGATAGATTGGTACATCGTTGCTTGCTTTCATTGGATGAGGATGATTGATCTCATGATCATTTGTGTGGAGACACTAAAACAAGTATGTAGGTGCTTATTAGAGAATAAGTTCACTGAACATGGCTCGCTAAGGAATACCTAATGGAGTTTTATTTGTCTGTCAATAGGAATTCCTGTAGTGATAGTAGTACAAGTAATCCTTGGACTTGAGATCATCATAGTATCTTGTGTATGATGAGTTATACTTTGACTTATTCCTTAAGACCCTTAGAGTATATCAAAGGGTATGCTTTGGTATAATAAGTTGTACATGGAGATAATGTATGATCAATAAAGAATCTACCACTTCTAATAAAAAAAGAGAAATATCCTATGTGATTCGATAAATGACAACCCAGTAGTCTTGGGTTAAGAAGAATGAAATTAGAAAGGAGTTTCTAATTTGCATTATTTGGAGTTGTGCATTTAAGGATCGAAATACATATAATTAAATAAAATAAGACTTGTGAAGAATTCCATGTCTTATATTTAATTGGGACATTGTATGGTGGAAGGATTGAATTATACGGTAACTATTTACTCAAAGGTTCTTTAATGATTAATGTTGAAATCTATATTATCCGGAAAGTCGTTGATCGCTAGGAGGCTTATCCCTATTGTAGAATAAATATTATTTATTTAAATAAATTAATTGTTTAATTTATTTATTTAAATAAGATTAGAATTGTTCTAATTGATTTATTCACAATAGGTTTAATATGGAGAACCTAAAGGGTCACACCATAAAAGGAAGAATAATTATTTAAGAAGTTAATGGCATAATCATAATAATATGTTATGTATATTTAATTTAATCTATGGTGATAGAATAAATTAAATAGCTTAATATTTATTATTTAATATTTTAGAAATATTAAATATAAATTAATAAGAGAGTCTTATTAATATTATTACAATTATTATTATTTTAATTTCTAAAAGAGTTTAGGAATTAATTTAATATAAGTACTCTCATTTATTCCTAATTGGATTAGGAAGGAAAATTAGTTAAAGGAGTTTAATTAATTATCCCTAATAAGATTAGGGAGCTTAATTAATTAAAAGAATTTAATTAATTAAATAAATCCCAATTCCTTAATTGTTAAGGTGGGTTGCCCACATCTATAAATAAAAGGAGTCTTATTATGGGTGTGGGGGTTGTTGACTTTAACAACTACGTAATAATTCCAATTTGTTGGAGAGTACGCCCTTTTTCTATACAGATAGGAAAAACTAGGGTTTGAGCCAATACACCATCTTCTTGAATCTTTTTCTTTCTTGGTGGATCACCTCTAGAGGCCAAACATATGGGTGGCTAACGTTGATCAAAGGAAGGAACAAAACCCCGGTGGATTCAAGTTGAACGCGAAAGGATTTGGAGGTGAACTTGTACCTGAGGAAGCTCGATCTTCAAGGGTATGATTTTATTCTTTATCTTTTCGTTTAATTAATAATTGTGCATAAAGGGTGATCCGGGTATATGGTTTGTAAATTTTTTTAAACTCCGATTTTACACGCTTCCGCATTATTTTTGCAATTTGATTGCGTTCTTAAATATTACAAACCTAACAGAATTATCCTACTCATGATCTAGAGTTGGCAGCAGTCATTTTCGCGCTAAAGATCTGGAGGCACTATCTATATGGGGAGAAAGTAGAGATATATTCAGACCATAAAAGCCTCAAATATTTCTTCACCCAAAAGAAACTCAACATGCGGCAACGACGTTGGCTCGAGTTGTTAAAAGATTATGACCACACCATTCAATACCATCCTGGAAAAGCAAACGTGATAGCTGACGTGTTGAGTAGAAGATCATATGCAGGAACGAGTGTGATGATGTCAAGTATACGCATAGAACCAACTTTAATCGATAAAGTTAAAGTTGTTCAAGCCACAGACCCGGAGCTGATGTTTATGAAGAAGAAAGTACAAAAAGGTGTTATCCTAGAGGCAAGAATCGATGAAGAAGTAATACTTCGAGTCCACTCCAGACTTTGTGTTCCTAACAATTCTGATTTGAAGAACAAGATCATGATGGAGGCACACAATACACCGTTTGCAATCCATCTTGGAAGTACCAAAATGTATCGTGATCTTCGACATACATTTTGGTGGAACAATATGAAGAGAGAGATCGCGAAGTTTATCTCGAAGTGTTTAACTTGTCAACGTGTAAAGGCGGAACATCAAGTGCCTAAGGGTCCATTGCAAACACTTGAGATTTCAAAATGGAAGTGGGAACACATTACCATGGATTTTGTTATAGGTCTTCCCACGATTTCTCAAGGCATAAATGTTATTTGGGTTATTGTTGATAGATTAACCAAATCTGCTCATTTCTTGCCGATACGGGAGACTTATTCCCTTGAACGTCTTGCTCATATGTATGTAAATGAGATTGTGAGATTGCATGGCATGCTAGTATCCATAGTTTCGGATCATGACCCAAGATTCACTTCACGATTTTGAGTTAGCTTGCAAAAAGCTATGGGCACGGATTTACGATTTAGCTCGGCATACCATCCTCAAACAGACGGACAATCAGAGAGGACTATTCAAAATCTTGAAGATCTATTAAGACTCTGTGTCCTAGACTTCAAAGGGAGTTGGGATAAATATTTACCTTTGGTGGAATTCTCCTACAACAACAGTTATCAGGCAAGTATAGGTATGGCTCCATTCGAAGCATTATATGGACGTAAGTGTCGCTCTCCAGTATATTGGGATAAGGTTGGTGAAGCAACGTTGTTGGGACCAGAGTTGGTACGTATGACTATAGAAAAGATCCAAATAATTCGACAACGTATACAAACGGCACAGGATCGACAAAAGAGTTATGCGGATCTTCATTAAAAGGACGTGGAATTTAGTATTAGGGATCATGTATTATTGCGTGTTGCTCCATGGAAGGAAGTTACAAGATTTGGTAAGAGAGGAAAGCTCAATCCACGATTTATTGGTCCATTTCAGATTCTTGACCGAGTAGGAAATATAGCCTATAGACTCGCGTTACCTCCAAGTATGTCTCGTGTTCATAATGTTTTTCATATATCTGTGTTACGTAAATATGTGAAAGACCCGAACCACGTTATTAAGTTAGATTCGGATGAGATAGCCGAAGACTTAACGTACGAAGAGGTACCTGTCAAGATCTTAGATAGGAAGGAGCATGTCCTACGCACAAATGTCATACCACAAGTCAAAATTTTGTGGAAGAACCATGTTATAGAGGAAATGACCTGGGAGTTGGAAACGGAAATGAAAGCGAGGTATCCTCACCTTTTGAAACACAGTACGTTAAATCAATTTCGAGGACGAAATTTCATTAGGAGGGGAGGTTGTAAGACCCCAACTTATTATTAATGAAATTGAATTTCCTCTATTTATTATTTTGAAATAGTAAGGGTTGATTTGATTAATGTGGTTAGTTATGGATAAAATGCGCAAATATTTCAAATAAGCAAGTGGTTATAAAATATTCATTGTTGTCGGGGAATATTAGTTTGGTCGTGGAATATTCTTATTGTCGGAGAATATTCGAACGACGGCGCAGCTTTGTGTGGGCCCCATAACGAAAAGCGATTGGATGAAGAAAACGACAAGTATAAGTTGTTTATAAATAACGGTGTAGTTATTCTATCATTATCTTTGTTGGAATACTGGATGGTTAAAACACACGAAGATATCAGTATTGCACCAATTATTGATTCTTACGTAGAAGGCACTACTCAATAATTGTTACGTGAATTCTTATTCAATATTTTATTTTATTGATTCAATAATTGCTACGTTGATATTTTATATTATTGTTGTTTCAATAATTGTTACTACACGATATTTTCATTATCGGATCAATAATTCATATTATTTGAATAATATTATTAGATAACATTATTGGCAATGTCTAGAAAGTTTACATCAAGGAGAGGTTTGGTCACCTAATCAATGCTTTTGATGAGAGAAATTCTTATTGGAAAGCCTTCTTTTCTCAGAGCGGCACTGGTTGCCGAGATTGTGATTCTAAAATATTATTTGTGAATAATTAATTATTGATTTATATGATAACAAAAATATTCATTTTATGTGGATATAGATGGAGAAAATTTTAAAGTGACAATTGTTGAATAATTGATATTTTATCTTTTCTGATAAATAATTCATTTAAATATATTATTATATTTTAATAATATAATAATGATGATATTTTTACAATGAATGTAGGATATATGAGTATATGAGGAGGACGAGTATTTTTGTTACTAAATATATTTAAAACATGTTTTTCATGTTTGTGGACCCCATTTCTTAACTGAAATTTGATTATAACCTGCAAAATCGTCCGTATGTGGATTTCGGTCAATTTCTGCTTAGAATTTGGAAAAACTTAAACTTACAAAGTTGTAGATAATGGAATTTCCTATTGAAAAGACATAAGTTTCGAATTTTTCGGACAAAAGGGCTATTTATTATGAATTATTGAAGTTTGAAGTTCCGAAATAATTGATTTTTGGAAGTTTTAATTATGTTTACTAAGAAAAACGTTTTTTTTGTTTTGTGGGCTACACTAACATGTGCAAAATAAGCTGAGATCAGTTGTCTAAGGTGGGCGTGAAAATTATATATATATATATATATATATTATTTTATTAAATTTTCTGCTTTGGTGTTCTAAGCATTTTTCTATAAATAGGGTGCTTAGGTTAGAATTGAAAATCACACCAGAAACTGAAGTTTTCTCTCTCTATATTATTGAGCGTATTCTTGTGAGTATTTTGATACTTTGAGTGTTGCTATACGGTGCAAGTTCTTTCAGCGTTATATCTGATATTCCAGCCAGAAGTACTATTCCTTTCGAGGTAAGGGATGTTATTTTTTTTTTAAATGATATTATTTCTTCTAATGTCATTATGTCGGATTATTGGGAAAATTTTTCTTGTGAAATTCTTGTTTTTAGTGTCAGAGTTACTATTCACGTATACTGCACTATTCACGTATACGGCACTATTCACAGAAAAATTAAATTTTTGTTTTTTTTCTAAAATATCGATTATGGATACTAGCTTTGATTGTATCCATGTTTTGATCATTCTTGAATTTTACTTCACTATGGTTATTTATGAAGTATTTTTTAACTTGGACTGTTTAAAGTACGAATCCTTAATATTTGTTCTTTTGTTTCACTGGATTCGTTTTCTTTAAAATATTTTTCATCATCCTCAATCCTAAATGATGATATTACTGAATATCTTTGGCCTGTAGTGCAAAGATGGTTGATTTTCTTATGAATATCTTTGGCCTGTAGTGCAAAGATGTACAGGTGTTGAGATGAACATGACCGACTGATGAATATCTTTGGCCTGTAGTGCAAAGATGAATATTTGATTCAAGATGTATATTGATTGATGTTACAGGAAAAAAATATTGATGATGGACTTTTAAATTCATAGATAATAGTAGATTTCATTCTCTACATAACTCTTCTATGAATTATTATTTCATTATGAATATTGATCCGAAACTTGTTTATTCATTATATTCTATCGATTTTTCCTTGTTGAAGACTAACGATAATTTGTTCTATATTATCTTAGTCATAATATTCTTTTACTAGGCTAGTTGAGCTCACCCTTTTCTTTTTGTTCCATTTTTTCTTCTCGAGGCGAGAATGTAGCGAGTACTAGTCGGGGTATGGAATGAAGGTTCTAGAAAGTCGTTTTAGTAATCCTCACCATTTTTGTAAAATAATGTATCAATAATTGTAATGAGGACTTATTTGGGTGTGAATATTGTCTAGATGACAATATTTGTATTTAAACTCATAATTTATGTGTTGTATAAATAAAGTTATAGTTGTTTATGTACCATGTTATTGACAACTCAAAATGGGTGATGTATACCTATTTTTGGGGAGTCACACTATCAATGTTCCTACCCATGTTAGTCATGGTGAGAAACCTGAAAAATTCAGTGGGATTGATTTTAAAAGATGGCAACAGAAAATGTTATTTTATCTTACTACATTGAATCTTTCAAGGTTTTTAAATGAGGATGCCCCTGTGGTAAACGATAATGAAACTGATAGGACCACATTGGCTGTTGTGGATGCATGGAAACATTCTAATTTTCTTTGCAAAAATTATATCCTCAATAGATTGGACAATACATTGTATAATGTGTATAGCCCAATCAAAACTGCTAAGTTATTATGGGAGTCTTTGGATAAAAAATATAAAACGGAATATGTCGGCATGAAGAAATTCGTTGTCAGTAGATTCTTGGATTTTAAAATGGTTGATACAAAGACTGTCATAAATCAAGTCCAAGAGCTTCAATTGATAATCTATGTGATTCATGCTGAAAAAATGGTTTTAAGTGAATCTTTTCAAGTGGCCGCAGTAATTGAAAAATTACCTCCTTTTTGGAAAGATTTTAAAAATTATTTAAAGCATAAACGTAAAGAAATGGGGCTCGAGGACTTGATAGTTAGGTTGAGGATTAAAGAATATAATCAGATATCTGAAAAGAAAGTTGGAAAACTTCCAATTACATCCAACGTTAATGTAATAGAAAGTGGTAACAAAACTAAGAAAATAAAACACAACTATGAAGACCATTTTATCCTGGGAAGTAGACGTCCTTTGTTCCATCCGTAAGCACCGATAGCGGGGACGAAATCTGCTTTAAGGAGAGTCTGTCCAACAATTGACTTAGTTTTAAAAGTTTGTCAATTGCATCTTGTAAGTCATTATTATAAAATTATTTATCTTACATTTCTGTTTATATATTTAGTATATAATAATAATACTCAAGGAACAACAATCTTTCAGCAGTTGTCTCGGAAATATAATAATAATACTCAAGGAACAACAATCTTTCTACAGGGTTGTTTGCAATGAATAGAAAATTCAAGTTGAACAAAATAATTATTGGAAAATATATTAGTATGTTTTTCCTTAGTAAGTTGCATGTGACGCCCCTAAAAGAGGTATACATCACCCATCTTGAGTCGCCAAATACATGGTACAAAATTCAAATACAAACTTAATTATACAACATGAGCTGTGAGTTTTAATACAAATAATGTCTTCTAGACAGTATTCAAACTCAAAATACGACAAAACAAAATCTGAGAGTTTTAACACGAATATTGTCATCTAGAAAATATCCACACTCAAATTCAATCTTATTACATTTATTATAACACTATTTCATAGAATAATGAGGACTACTAATGCTATCATCTGGACCGTCACTCCGTTCCCCGACTAGTTCCAGGTACGTTCTCATTTCCTGAAGAGAACAATGAAAGCAAAAAGGGTGAGCTCAACTAGCCCAGTAAGAAATATTATGACTAAGATAATGCAGAATAAATTATCGTTAGCCTTCAACAATGTTAAACTGATACAATATAACAAACATCAAGTTTAACGGCAGCGGAACAAGCAATCCATTAGAAGAGTCATGTAGAGAATAAAATCTACTATCTTCTATGATTTAAAAGTTTTTTCATCACTTTTATCGCTGAAACTCAGCTTAATAAATAATCGACATCATCGAATCATCCCTGCACTACAGGCCAAAGATATTCTTTAGTATCACAACCACAAATTATCCATGCACTACGGGCTAAAGATAATCATGTTTTCATCAACGGTCTTGATCATGTCATAAAATAATTCATCTTTACACCCTTGGCCGAAGAGAATCCATGGCCATAATCATACCAAAAACTGTCCATCAATGCACTACGGGCCAATGAGGACTTTTTCAACATCATTTGTAACATTACGGTCATGATTATACCGAAAATCTCTGGTCATAATCATACCAAGACCATCTATGCACTACAGGCCACAGATGACTTTCAACATAATATAAACATGAGGATGATGACAATGACATAATAATTCAATAAAACAAGTTCAAGAATTAATTTAACCAGGAACTAATAACGTCTAAATTGTCAACATGATACTTCTTTTTGTAGAGTAAAATTCAAGAATGCTCAAGAAGAATATTTCCATGAAAAGATCTTGGATGAAGCGCAAATATCAAGGGTATTCCACTAATTTCATGGAGTATAGAAGTCAAAACTTTAACCAACCGAGTATAATAAAGAATGGAATAACAAAAGAAATCACCAGCATGCGCGATAATCGCGTATAGTAGAGTTATTCCAATAGAATAATAAATAACGGAACCATGTCAAAGCGAAATTCGCATGCCGACAAGATGTTCAATGAGAATAATAAATAACGGTTGCAGTCGTGCGTAAACGCATGCATGCAGGATGTTCAAATGAATAATAAAGAATGGAACTGAAGTCAAAGCGAATCCTTGACCGACAAGATATTCCAAATGAATAATAAATAATGGAATAACAACAGAATTCACCATAAATGCGATAGGCGCATGCAGAAAGTTATTCCAACAGAATAATAAATAATGGAACCAGTCATGTAAACTCACGCATGTGATATTTCGGCGAATAATAAAGAATGAAATAATAGAAGAATTTCACCACGATGCAGATTGCGATAGACAAAAGTTATTCAACATAATAATAAAGAATGGAATAACAGAAGAATTTCACCATGTATGCGGTATTTTGCATATACAGGTTATTCCAACAGAATAATAAGGAATGGAATAACAGAAGAATTTCACCAAGTATAGGGTAGTCCCCGTATACATGTTATTCCAACAAAATAATAAAAAATAGAATAACAGAAGTTCTCTTCATGAATACGAAAGAAATAATACCCCTTACGAGTACAACAAATAATATCCCTTACCTTATAAAGAAGAGTACTCAGCCCGGGTAGTAAGGGATATACTTGAAGAAACTCAGACTACGCTTCAAAACTTTCTTAAACTCTAAAGAAAATAATTCAAGATTATAGAAGAAGAATTCTCTCTGTTTCTCTCTCTCAGAGTTTCAATGAATTAAAAGAAGTAATGAAGGAATGAGCTTCTATTTATAGAAGAATGGATCTGAATAAGAAACTAACTCCTGAGCGGTCCAAATTGATTTACTTTTAAGCAGACGGTCAGATTGATTTAATAAAATATTTTAATAAAACAAAATCTTTTTAAATAAAATATAATATATTCTATTTATAATCTAATAAAACGAATAACTTTATAAAAGTATTATGTTTTTATATAAAAGATTTTACTATGTAAATATTATACAAGCACTATGCAAACACTATGCATAATAAAATATAATATATTCTAATTATTGTCTAATAAAACAAATAAATTTATAAAAGTATTACATTTTATATAAAAGATTTTACTATGTAAAATACTACGCATAATAAAATATAATATATTCTAATTCATCATCTAATAAAACAAATAACTTTATAAAAGTATTCATTTTATATAAAAAGTTTTTCAGTTTTATTACATTAATAATACTAATAAAACAAAACTTCATTATCATTATTATAATTCACACTATTAATCGACCAGGTCGTTCCCAGGAAAGAGGGGGCTTTCCAATAAGGATTTTTCCCTATTGGCGCGCAATTAGGTGACCAAACCTCTCCTTGACTAAACTTCTAGACATTGTAAATATTGCAATTTAATAATATAAATAACTTTTTCGTCTCAATTATTGATTTAATAATATATCATATTATGCAGATGATACTGTGACAATAATCGAATCAATAATATGAGAGATATGATGCAGAATTATCGCAAAGAATAATTGAGTATAACCGAGTTAATTCTCACGTAAGCATCAATAATCAATACCGTAGTAACTACGCTATCACGCGCCACATATTATTTTTACTTTACCGATTAGTTCAACAAGATTAGCGGTAAAACTTTCATGCATTATTTTCATAAAAATATTTTTGTCGTTTTCTCCATTCGACAATAATTCCGTTGTGGGGTCCACCAATAATTGTACCGTCGTACGGATATTCCCCGACAAAAAAGAATATTCCCCGACCAATCGAATATTTATACAACAACTTGCATACTTTGCAAAATTTATAAATATTACTCGCAACTATAACATTATATCAAATTCACTCCATAATATAAAAAAAAATATTTCGAGAAACTTAAATCTTTATTCGTAAAATTTGGGATTTCACATTGCATCATTCCCATTTATGGAACAGAACACTGGCCCCACAAGGTATATGGTTTTACTTTTACCCGTGGAAGAAGTAATAGACAATCAATGCTCTTTATCATGACAATTCCAACATCACTTACATGATAAAAAAAACAAAAAAAAGCAACCTTGGCAGCAACATTATTTATTTATTCAATTCATGTGAAGTGATTAAACACAATTAGGCAGGAGGGGTGATTTTACAACGGAGAACACGCCAAAATTCCACATGTAACATCAACATAAAACCAACCTTATATAAGTAATGCTATAATTGCAACAAGATAGGGCATCTTGCGAAGGATTGTCGCAAACCCAAAAAGCAAGAGAACTTCAAAAGGAAAAATGCTCAAGCAAATATAACAGAAATAGATGAAGTATCTACTAAAATTTCTGATATGTATCTTTCAGCAGTTGTCTCGGACGCTAATTTAGTAGGAAATCCTAAAGAATGGTGGGTTGATACTGGCGCTACACGCCACATATGCTCGGACAATAAACAGTTTACTACCTATCAACCAATAAAAAATGGTGAGCAACTATTCATGGGTAATTCCTCCACTTCTAAAGTTGAAGGAAAAGGAAAGGTCGTGTTAAAGATGACTTCGGACAAGGAACTTACGCTCAATGATGTACTACATGTGCAGGACATTCGCAAGAATCTAGTCTCTGGGTCTGTATTGAGCAAGAAAGGGTTCAAACTAGTGTTTCATGCTGATAAATTTTTACTTACTAAAGATGGAATGTATGTTGGAAAAGGCTATCTGTGTGATGGGATGTTCAAAATGAACGTCATGACTATTGTACCAAATGTTATTATTAATAATAAAAACACATCTTCTGTTTATATGCTTGAGTCTGTGAATGTGTGGCATGGTAGATTAGGACATGTGAATTATGGTACTGTAAGTAAATTAATTAATTTAGAAATAATTCCAAAATTTAGTATTGACAAAAGTCATAAATGTGAAATATGTGTAGAGGCTAAATTAACTAGAACATCTTTTCATTCATTGAAAGAAGTTCGAACCTCTAGATTTAATTCATTAATCGATATATGTGATTTAAAATTTGTACAAACTAGAGGTGGTAAAAAGTATTTTATTACTTTTGTAGATGATTGCACAAGATATTGTTATGTCTATCTTTTAAGGACAAAAGATGAAGCAATTGAAATGTTTAAACATTATAAGAATGAAGTTGAGAATCAACTTAACAAAAAGATTAAGGCTATAAAAAGCGATAGAGGTGGTGAATATGAATCACCATTTATAGAATTTTGTTTAGAAATTGGTATTATTCACCAAACTACCGCTCCTTATTCACCTCAATCAAATGGTGTTTCTGAACGCAAGAACCGAACTTTAAAAGAAATGATGAATGCTATGTTAATAAGTTCTGGGTTACCTCATAACATGTGGGGAGAAGCATTGATATCTTCAAATTTTATTCTCAACCGTTTGATTCATAAGAAAACAAACAAGATACCTTATGAATTATGGAAAAGTCGAAAACCTTCCAATAAATATCTTCGAGTGTGGGGGTGTCTTGCGAAAGTAATTGTTCCTGATCCTAAGAGGGTTAAGATAGGTCCTAAAATAATTGATTGCATATTCATAGGTTATGCAAATAATAGTAGTGCATATCGATTTCTTGTGCATAAATCAGACATTCCTGATATTCATGTCAATACATTTATAGAATCAAGGAATGCATCTTTCTTTGAAGATATTTTTCCATATAAAAATACACAAGAAACAAGTTCTCGTAAAAGACCTTATAATATTACGACTAGTAATCATCAAAGTATAATAGACCAAGAGTCTAATGAACAGGGAGATGAATGTAAGACCCCAACTTTTATGAATAAAAATGTATTTTCTATAAATATCATTTTTGAATATTATGGAATAAATTTGATATAATGTTATAGTTGTGGGTAATATTTATAAATTTTTCAAAGTACGCAAGTTGTTATATAATATTCGATTGGTAGGAGAATATTCGTTTTAAACAGGGAATATTCGTACGACGGCAAAATCATTGGTGGAACCCACAACAGAATTATTGTCGGGTTGAGAAAATGACAAAAATATTTTTAAGAAAATAACTGGCGGAAGTTTTATGAATTAACTATTGAAACACCGGTGTTAAAAATGCAGAATACGCTGTGGTTGCATAAGTAGCACGCGGTATTGATTATTGATGCTTACGTGAGAAGTCATTCAGTTTTTATTTGTGACGCCCCCAAAATTAGGTATACATCACCCATCTTGGGTCGCCACTTACATGGTACAGAATTTAAATACAACTTACTTAACATAAGCTGCCGTGGTGTACAATACGACATAAAGCGTGAGTTTAAATACAAATATCATCTACTAGATATTATACAAACTCAAAAGGAGTCCTCATTACAATTATTATCACACTATTTCACGTAATAGTGAGGACTACTAATGCTATCTTCAGGACCATCACTCGCTTCCCGACTCGTCCGCCTATATTCTCATTTCAAGAGAAGAACGGTGAAAGAAAGGGTGAGCTCAACTAGCCCAAGAAGAAATATTATGACTAAGATAATGCGAATAAATTATCAATAGTCTTCAACAATGTTAAACCGATAAAATACAATAGACAAACCGGTTTAATCTGCAATGAATATCGCAATCCATTAAAAGAGTCAAGTAGAAAATAAAGTCTACTATCTTTTAGGTTTTAAAAGGTTTTCATCATCTTTGTTATAAATGAGACTCAACTTTAATAAATATTCCACATCATCGAATCACCCCCCGCACTACGGCCGAGGATATTCTTTAGTATCACGACCACAATTATTCATGCACTCACGGGCCAAGAATATTTGTGTATTCATTAATGGTCATGATCATGCCAACAATCGTCCATCAATGCACTACTACTAATCGAGGATTTTTACCACATCATTTGTAACATTACGGCCATGATTACATCGAATAGTCTCGGTCATAACCATACCAAGTCCATCTATGCACTACATGTGCCACGGATGACTTTAAAAAAAATATAAACATGAGGATGATGATAATGATATAAGAATTCAATAAAACAAGTTCAAGAATTATTTTATCCGGGGAATTATTAACGCCCAAATTATCAATATGATCTTTGTTTTGTAGAGTAAAATTCAAGAATGATCGAAGAATATTTTCATGAAAAGATATCTTTGGATGAAACGCAAATATCAAGGATATTCCACTAATTTCATGGAGTATATAAGTCAAAGTTTTAACCATTTGGGTATAATAAAGAATGGAATAACAAAAGAAATCACCATGCATGCGATAGATCGCATGCATGAGTTATTCCAAGCAGTAATAATAACTAACGGAACCAGTCGGTGAAATTCACACAAGCTGGATGTTCCAACAGAATAATAAAGATGGAACCGCATCCGGTGTAAAACACACGAGATAGGATATTCCAACGAGAATAATAAAGAGCGGAACCAGTCCGGTGTAAAACACACGCATGAGGATGTTCCAACAGAATAATAAAGCGGAACCAGTCCGGTGTAAAACACACGCATGTGATGTTCCAGCGAGAATAATAAAGAGCGGAACCAGTCCGGTGTAAAACACATGATAGGATGTTCAACAGTAATAATAAAGAGCGGAATCAGTCGGTGTAAAACACACGAGCAGGATGTTCCAACAGAATAATAAAGAGCGGAACCAGTCGGTGTAAAAACACATGCAGACGCAGGATGTTCCAACAGAATAATAATAAAGCGGAACCAGTCCGAATTGTAAAACACACAGACAGGATGTTCCAACAGAATCATAGAAGAATGTCACCAAGTATAGGGTAAATCGCGTATACAGGTTATTCCAACAGAATAATAAGCAATGGAATAACAACAGTTCTCTTCATGAATAAGAAAGAATAACACCCCTTACATTTGGTAGAAGATTGAATATCGCAAAGGTGTAGTAACAAAATACTCTTCTTCTTTCTCTTATTCTCTATATTTTCTCTCTATAGCTTGAATGAATTCGTGAAAATAATGAAGCCCTAGGCCTCTATTTATAGAAGATTTCTAGCTTAAAGACTGCCAGTGTGAAAAGACAAGTAAGCGACATTTGGTTTGGACTTTGTAATGTGAAACGACAAGTGGTTCGACCTTTTGTAATGTGAAACGACAAGTGGTTCGACGTCGGTAAAGGTAATTACTATTAACGAAGGTAAATACTATATTGGACGAAGGTAAATACTATTCACAAGGGTAATTACTATATTGATGAAGGTAAATACTATTCACAAGGGTAATTACTATTGACGAAGGTAAATACTATTCACAAGGGTAATTACTATTGACGAAGGTAAATACTATTCACAAGGGTAATTACTATCGACGAAGGTAAATACTATTCACAAGGGTAATTACTATCGGCGAAGGTAATTACTATTGACGAAGGTAAATACTATTCACAAGGGTAATTACTATCGACGAAGGTAATTACTATTATTGTGAAGAGACTCTTAGATGATGACATATGAGCCCCCATAAAATAATCAAACTTACCACAAATCATTTTTTTTCATCAACACATATTTAATCTTTCAACAATTATTAATCATTTATAACTTGTCGCCTCAATTATTGATTTAATACTATAACATATTATACGTGATGATAATCTTTGTGACAATAATTGAATCAATAATATAAGAGATATGATGCAGCAATTACTGTAGCAATAATTGAGCATAGCTGAGTGACTTCTCACGTAAGCATCAATAATCAATACCGTGTGCTACTATGCAACTACGCCAGATTCATCGTACTTTTTTATCACCGGTAGTTCAACGCTTTTAACAGTAACACCTCCGTAGTTATTTTTATAAAATATTTTTGTCGTTTTCTCAATCCGAATAATAATTACATTATGGGGTCCACCAATGATTGAGCCATTATACGAATATTCCCTAAACAAAAGAATATTCCCGACCAAACGAATATTTTATAACAACTTGCATACTTTGCAAAATTTATAAATATTACCCACAACTATAACATTATATCAAATTTATTCCATAATATTCAAAAATAATATTTATAGAAAAAATTCATCTTTATTTATAAAAGATGGGGTCTTACAACCTCCCTTCTTATGAAATTTTAGCCCTCGAAATTAGGGTACGATGACTGGTATGTCGAAAGAGGTAAGGATACCTTGATTTCATTTTGATTCTAACTCCCAAGTCATTTCCTCAACATCGTGGTTCCTCCACAAAACTTTGACTTGAGGTATAACTGGAGCGTAGAATATGTTCCTTCTTATCCAAAATTTGAACAGAACCTCTTCATACGTCAAATCTTCCGCTTATTTCGCCCGATTCTAACTCAATAATATGGTTCGGTCTTTCACATATTTACGTAACATAGATATGTGAAAAAGCGTTATGAACACGAGACATATTTCAAGCAGAAAGCGAGTCTATAGGCCACAGTTCCTACTCGATCGAGGATTAAAAATGGACCGATGAATCGAGGATTAAGTTTTCCTCTCTTTCCAAATCTTGTAACTCCTTTCCATGGAGCAACTCTTAACAACACATGATCTCCTATATCGAATTCCACGTCCTTTCGATGAAGATCAACATAACTTTTTTGTCGATTTTGTGAGGTTTTTATACGTTGTCGAATCGTTTGAATCTTTTCCGTAGTCATACGTATCAACTCCGGTCCCAACAACGTTGCTTCACCCACCTCATCCCAAAGATCATCGAGAACGACACTTTCTTCCATACAACGCTTCGAATGGAGCCATGCCAATACTTGCTCGATAAGCTCATATTGTAGGAAAACTCCACCAATGGTAAGAACTTGTCCCAACTCCCCTTGAAATCAAGGACACGAGTCTTAATAGATCTTCAAGAGTTTGAATAGTCCTCTCCATTGTCCGTCCGTCTCGAGGATGATATGCCGAAGCTAAATCGTAAGTCTGTGCCCATAGCTTTTTGCAAACTAACCCAAAATCGTGAAGTGAATCTTGGGTCTCGATCGAAACTATGGATACCTAAGATACCATGCGATCTTACAATCTCGTTTATGTACGTCTGAAAGCAAGACGTTCAAGTGTATAAGTTTCTCGTGTCGGTAAGAAATGAGCGGACTTGGTCAATCTATCAACAATGACCCAAATCGCATCAATGCCTTGAGAAACTTTAGGAAGACCCAGAACTTGAAATCCATGGTAATGTGCTCCCACTTCCATTCGGAATTTCAAGTGGTTCTGATGGACCTTTTGGTACTTGATGCTCCGCTTTAACTCGTTGACAAGTTAGACACCTTGAGATAAACAAAGGCTATCTCTCTCTTCATATTGCTCCACCAAAATGTATAGCGAATATCATGATACATTTTGGTACTCGAGATGGATTGCAAATGGTGTGTTGTGCGCCTCCATCATGATATTATACTTTAAATCGTGGTCGTTAGAACACAAAGTCCGGAGTTGACTCAAGTATTCCTTCTTCATCGATTCTGCTTCCTAAGGCGTAGCACCTTCTTTCACTTTTTTTTTTCTCATACGCATCGCCTCCGTGTCCGTAGCTTGGCGACTTTAACTTTATCGATTAAAGTCGGTTCTACTCGTATACTCGCTATCATCACATGCGTCCCTGGAGTCTTTAACTCTATCTCCATCCTTTGCAAGTCACACAAAATGGGCCTTTACGTTGACAACATCGCACTCGTACTTGAATATGATTTTCTACTCAATGCGTCAGCTACCACGTTCGCTTTTCCAGGATGGTATTGGATGGTATGATCATAATCTTTCAACAGTTCTAGCCAACGTCGTTGTCGCATGTTGAGTTCCTTTTGAGTGAAGAAATATTTGAGGCTTTTATGATTCGTAAAGATCTCCACTTTCTCCCCATACAAGTAATGCCTCCAAATTTTAAGTGCAAAGACAACAGCTGCCAACTCTAGATCATGAGTAGGATAATTCCTCTCATATTCTTTGAGTTGTCGTGAGGCATAGGCTATTACTTTTCCATGTTGCATGAGAACACATCCCAACCCTTTGCCCGAAGCATCACTGTAGATGACAAATCCCTCCGAGCCAGATGGTATTGTCGTAACAGTCTTTGAAATAAGTCTCTCTTGAGTTCTTGAAAACTCTTCTCACATTCTTCGCTCCAACCGAACTTTGTATCTTTCCGAGTCATTTGAGTCGATGGAATAGCGATTCGAGAAAATCCTTTCACGAATCTCCGATAATAACCAACTAAACCGAGAAAGCTACGTATTTCGGCCATCGATTTAAGTTGTTCCCAACTTTGAATAGCTTTAATCTTTCTTTGGGTCAACAGATATTCCATGACTTGATACCACGTGCCCAAGGAATGCTACTTCTTCAAGCCGTAACTCGCATTTCTTCAACTTGGCATAAAGCTTATATTCACGAAGCTTTTGGAGTGTCACCTCAGTGTTGTTGCTCATGATCTTCACGGCTTTTGGAATAAATAAGGATGTCATCAATAAAGACGACCACAAAGTGATCTAAATATTCCTTGAATACTCGGTTCATCATATCCATGAAGGCAAATAGGAGCATTAGTCAATCCAAAGGACATGACTAGGAATTCATAATGCCCGCATCGGAGTTCAAAGCCGTCTTTGGAATGTCGTGAGTTCTAATCTTCAATTGGTGATATCCTAACGAAGATCAATCTTTGAAAAGAATTTGGCTCCTTGCAATCGGGTCAAACAAGGTCATCAATACGTGGCAATGGATACCTATTTTTGATGGTGACGTGATTCAACTCCCGATAATCAATACAAAGTCGCATACTCCCATCTTTCTTCTTCACGAATAGAGCAGAGCACCCCAAGGAGAAGTACTAGGACGAATAAAGCCAATGTTTAACAATTCCTGCGGTTGTGTCTTTAACTCCTCGAAGTTCAATAGGAGCCATTCGATATGGGGCTTTGGAAATAGGTTTTTTGTATCGTGTTCAAGGTCGATACAAAATTCAATTTCACGCCGGGGTAGGCCAGAAGTTCTTCTGGGAATACGTCGGAAATTTATTAACAATAGGAATATCGTTTAAAAGCCATTTATTTTTATTTAAATCGTGATATGAGCTAAGAAAGCTTGACATCCGCTTTTTCAATAAACGAATAGCTTTATGGCTTGAGATGACCGTGATTGATTTTAATGGTTTGGTCGTTTGAATTAGCATAATAGGTTGATTAGGAATATGAAAGCTAACAACCTTACGAAAACAATCAATTTTTGCATGATAAGTAGTTAACCAATCAATCCACTAGAATCACGTCAAATACAAGTATTTTTAATGAAATAAGATCGATGGGGTAATGTGAGGGTACCGATTTGAACCAAACAAGACTTATAAGCAGATGGATGTAATGAAGGTTTCTCCCAACGGAGTTTCCACAGATAAGTCAAAGTCTAATTTCTCCGAGTCAAATTTAATCGATGAGCGCAAGTAGGAGAAATAAAAGAATGGGTAGAACCGGTATCAAATAAAGTATAGACTTCATTAGAGTTTATGATAAGCTTACCCGTGATGACCTCATTCGGATTCCTTGCTTTTGGGAGGTCACAACAAACGCCTCCCTCAGACTTCTGGGTTTTGAATTTTCCGGGATGGCCTTTGGTGCCTCCATCCTAATCGAATTTATCTTGATGAAACGACAAAATCGAGCTAAGTGACCTTCTCTTCCACAATTATAACATGCTTTGGATGGGTATGACGCATTTGATCGATGTGTCCCTCTCCTCCGCATTTGAAGCATATGATAGGTGGTCTTTCTCCTTCCTTAACAATGGGTCTTTGGTCGACGTCTTTCCACCATGTTGAATCTCCGCTTCTTGAAATGTCCATTCTTATTGTTTTGGTACGATTACCACCCAAGTGGTTACCATATCTCGCCTGTAGATTCCCCCACGCTTGTTGTCACCGCTCGATGACTACTCTCACCGGTATTATAATTTTGCTTACCGCTTTCTCTTTTAGTCAGTGTTGACTCATTATTGCGTTCCACTAACTGAGCCCTATTTACAACATCTGAATACAAACACAGTTTATGAGAAATAAGATGTTGACGTATCTCCGGCTTCAAACCTCTTAAAAACATTCGCGCCATTCTCTCTTCATTATCCACCAAGTGGGACACAAACCGTGATAACTCCACAAATTTTGCCTCGTATTGCGACACGGTCATATTGTTTTGTTCCAACTTGATAAATTCCACCTCCTTCATGTGGCGAATACTTTCAGAAAGTATTTGTCGTTGAATGACTCTGGAACTTCTCCCAAGATATCTTGAAGACAAAGAGTTGAGTACGTTTACCGATTCCCACCAAGAATCCCTCTCTCCGCGCAACATAAAGGCGACAAGCAAAGGGAACCTTTTGATCTCGGATCATCCCAAGACATCAAATATCTTGGTAATCTGCTTTATCCATGCTTCCGCCAGAAGTGGTTTTGGCTCTCCCTTAAACTCCGGTGGTCCCAGCTCCTTGAATTGTTTAGCGGTGACCGCCCGAGAGTTTTCCGTGTTTCCACCTACGTTTTGGACAGAGTCGCCTAAATCATTGCATTGCATAAATTACATAAAGCCTCCGAACATTTGATCATTCATCATTTGGTCGGTGTTGTTTGTTTACATGAGGATTATCGCCTCGATGCACATTATCCTGATTATTGATATTTTGTTGAATAACCAATCCCTGCGCTCCATTGCTATTCTCAACATTCTCAGATGTCATTTTCAGATACTGCCACAAAACAAAAGGTTAATTGACATGTAACAAATTATCCCTATCTTCTGACCAACCAAGTAAAATAAACATAAACTTAGGTAGGTCATACTACTAGCGAAGGTATTCCCGCCTCTCCCTCCTAGTACTATTCTCACATCTTAGCCGGGGATCATATCCCTAAGCTCTACGATACTGTTGTGATGATGCCCCCAAAATTAGGTATACATCACCCATCTTGGGTCGCCACTTACATGGTATGTAATTTAAATACAACTTACTAACATAACTGCGTGTGGTACAATACGACATAAAGCGTGAGTTTAAATACAAATATCATCTACTAGATATTATACAAACTCAAAAGGAGTCCTCATTACAATTATTATCACACTATTTCACGTAATAGTGAGGACTACTAATGCTATCTTCAGGACCATCACTCGCTTCCCGACTCGTCCTAGCTATATTCTCATTTCTTGAAGAGAACGATGAAAGAAAGGGTGAGCTCAACTAGCCCAAAGAAGAAATATTATGATTAAGATAATGCGAATAAATTATCAATAGTCTTCAACAATGTTAAACCGATAAAATACAATAGACAACCGGTTTAAGCTGCAAATGAATATCGCAATCCATTAAAAGAGTCAAGTAGAAAATAAAGTCTACTATCTTTTAGGTTTTAAAGGTTTTTCATCATCTGTTATAATTGAGACTCACTTTAATAAATATTCCACATCATCGAATCACCCCCACACTACTGACCAAGGATATTCTTTAGTACGACCACAATTATTCATGCACTACGGGCCAAGAATATTTGTGTATTCATTAATAGTCATGATCATGCCAACAATCTGTCCATCAATGCACTACTACCATCGAGGATTTTTACCACATCGTTTGTAACATTACGGTCATGATTACAACCGGAATAGTCTCTCGGTCATAATCATACCAAGTCCATCTATGCACTACAAAGCCACGATGACTTTAAAAAAATATAAACATGAGGATGATGATAATGATATAAGAATTCAATAAAACAAGTTCAAGAATTATTTTATCCAGAATTATTAACGTCCAAATTATCAATATGATCTTGTTTTGTAGAGTAAAATTCAAGAATGATCGGAAGAATATTTTTATGAAAGAGATTTGGATGAAACGCAAATATCAAGGATATTCCACTAATTTCATGGAGTATAGAAGTCAAAGTTTTAACTTATTTGGGTATAATAAAGAATGGAATAACAAAAGAAATCACCCGCACGCATGCGATAACCGCATGCATGTGTTTTTCCAATGAATAATAACTAACGGAACCGGTCGGTGAAATTCACACCGACGAGGATGTTCCAATGCAGAATAATAAAGATGGAACCGCATCCGGTAAAAAACACGAGATAGGATATTCCAACAGAATAATAAAAGCGGAACCAGTCCGGTGTAAAAACACATGCATGTGATGTTCCAAATGAATAATAAAGATTTTAACCAGTCGGTGTAAAAACATCTGCATGTGATGTTCCAATGTAATAATAAAGACGAGAACCTGTGTCCGGTGTAAAACACATGCATGTGATATTCCAATGTAATAATAAAAGCGGAACCAGTCCGGTGTAAAAACACATGCAGGATGTTCCAACAGAATAATAAAGAGCGGAACCAAGTCGGGTGTAAAACATACGAGCGAGGATGTTCCAATGAGAATAATAAAAGGCGGAACCGGTCGGGTGTAAAACACATGCAGACAGGATGTTCCAATGTAATCATAGAAGAATGTCACCAAGTATAGGGTAAACAGCGTATACAAAAGTTATTCCAATGTAATAATAAGCAATGGAATAACAACAGTTCTCTTCATGAATAAGAAAGAATAACACCCCTTACATTTGGTAGAAGATTGAATCTTTTAGAAGCGTAGTAAGTAACAAAATACTCTTCTTCTTTCTCTTATTCTCTATATTTTCTCTCTCTATAGCTTGAATGAATTCGTGAAAATAATGAAGCCCTAGGCCTCTATTTATAGAAGATTTCTAGCTAAAGCTTTTCTTAGTGTGAAAAGGCAAGTGGCTGATTGAATTGGTTTGACGCTTTGTAATGTGAAACGACAAGTGGTTCAACGCTGTAATGTGAAACGACAAGTGGTTCGACGTCTGGTAAAGGTAATTACTATTAACGAAGGTAAATACTATTGACAAAGGTAAATACTATTCACAAGGGTAATTACTATCGACGAAGGTAAATACTATTCACAAGGGTAATTACTATTAATTGAAGGTAAATACTATTCACAAGAGTAATTACTATCGATTTAAGGTAAATACTATTCACAAGGGTAATTACTATCGACGAAGGTAAATACTATTCACAAGGGTAATTACTATTGGCGAAGGTAATTACTATCGACGAATGTAAATACTATTCACAAGGGTAATTACTATTGAATGAAGGTAATTACTATCGACGAAGAGACTCTTAGATGATGACATATGAGCCCCCATAAAATAATCAAACTTACCACAAATCATTTTTTTCATCAACACATATTTAATCTTTCAACAATTATTAATCATTTATAACTTGTCGTCTCAATTATTGATTTAATACTATAACATATTATACTGTGATGATCTTTGTGACAATAATTGAATCAATAATATAAGAGATATGATCGCAAAGAATTCATGTAGTAATAATTGAGCATAATGAAAGTGACTTCTCACGTAAAGATCAATAATCAATACTGAGTGTCTACTACGCAACTACGGCAGACATTCTTTGTACTTTTTTCATACGGGTAGTTCAACAGCTTTTAACGGTAACACCTCCGCCGTTATTTTTATAAAATATTTTTGTCGTTTTCTCAATCCGACAATAATTACATTGTGGGGTCCACCAATGATTTAGCCATTATTTAATATTCCCTAACAAAAAGAATATTTCCCCACCAAACGAATATTTTATAACAACTTGCATACTTTGCAAAATTTATAAATATTACCCACAACTATAACATTATATCAAATTTATTCCATAATATTCAAAATAATATTTATAGAAAAATTCATCTTTATTTATAAAAGATGGGGTCTTACATTATTCAATTATTGTCGATATTTTATATATTATTAAATCAATAATTGAGATGACAGAGTTATTAATATTATTATTTGCATTATTAACGATATGTCTGTAAGTTACGCCATGAGAGGTTTGGTCACCTAATTGCACCCCAATAGGGAGAAATTCTTATTGAAAAGCCCCCTTTTTCTTGGAAACGACCTGGTCGATTAATAATGTGAATAATAATAATGATGATGAAGTTTTGTTTTATTAGTATTATTAATGTAATAAAACAGAAAATCTTTTTATATAAAACAAAATACTTTTATAAAGTTATCTGTTTTATTAGACAATAATTAGAATATATTATATTTTATTATGCATAGTGTTTCAGATAAGGCTGCAGATAGTGTTTGCAGATAGTAAAATCTTTTTATATAAAATAGAATACTTTTTTAAAGTTATTCGTTTTATTAGATTATAAATAGAATATATTATATTTTATTGTAAACCAATCTGGACCATCCGTTTAAAGTAAATCAATCTGGACCGTTCATGGATTGGTTACTATTCAGTCCATTCTTCTATAAATAAGCTCATTCCTTCATTATTTCTTACGAATTCATGAAACTCTAGAGAGAAACTATAGAGAGAAAGAAGAAAAGTATTCGCTACTTCACTCATCTCGATATCAAGTTTCTTTTACGGTAAGAGGGTATTATTTCTTTTGTATTCATGAAGAGAACTTCGTTATTCCATTCTTTATTATTACATTTGAATAACTCAGATACGCAAGCTACCCTATACTTGGTGAAATTCTTACGTTATTCTATTCTTTATTATTCATTTGGAATATCACATGCATGCGCTTTTATGCCGCATTCGGTTAAAATCTTTATTATTTTGTTGGAATATTTCATCGATGCGTTTTTACTTGGGACTTGGTTTAAATCTTTATTATTACATTGGAATATCCCGTCTCGTGCATTTTATGCCGGACTGGTTGCGTTATTTATTATTCTCATTGGAATAACACGTTTATGCCAAGCAATCTCGTATGCATGGTGATTTATGTTGTTATTCCATTCTTTATTATTCTCGTTGAATATCCCGCTCGGTGCGTATTACGCTTTGACTGGTTCTCGTTATTTATTATTTTGTTGGAATAACTCGCTCATGCGAAGTACCGCATGCATGATGATTTTTTTGTTATTCCATTCTTTATTATACTCAATTGGTTAAAGTTTTGACTTCTATACTCCATGAAATTAGTGGAATATCCTTGATATTTGCGCTTCATCCAGTATCTTTTCGTGGAAATATTCTTCTGAACATTCTTGAATTTTACTCTACAAAGAAGTATCATGTTGACAATTTAGACGTTATGAGTTCCTGAATAAATTAATTCTTGAACTTGTTTTATTGAATTCTTATATCATTGTCATCATCCTCATATTTATATTTTGTTGAAAGTCATATGTGGCCTGTAGTGCATAGATGGACTTGGTATGATTATGACCAGGGATTATTCGGTGTAATCATGACCGTAATGTTACAAATGATGTGGTAAAAGTCCTCATTGGCCCGTAGTGCATTGATGATGTTGTTGGCATGATCATTTAATTATCGATGAATACACAAATATCCTCGCCCGTAGTGCATGGATAATTTGTGGGTTGTGATACTAATGAATATCCTTGGCCATAGTGCGAGGATGATGTGGATTATTTATTGTCGAGTCTCGGCGATAAAAGTGATGAAAACCTTTAAATTATAAAAGATAGTAGATTTTATTCTCTACTTGACTCTTTTAATGGATTGGATGTTCCATTTGTAGTTAAACTTGATGTCTATTGTATTTTATCGCTTTTTAACATCGTTGAAGACTAATGATAATTTATTCGCATTATCTTAGTCATAATATTTCTTCGGGCTAGTTGAGCTCACCCTTTCTTTCACCGTTTCTCTTCGTAAAATGAGAACGAAGGGGACTAGTCTGGGAGGCGGAGTGATCGGTCGGATGATAGTATTAGTAGTCCTCACTATTCTGTTAAATAGTGTGACAATAAATGTAATGAGGACTTATTCTAGGAGTGGATATTGTCTATAAGACAATATTTGTATTAAAACTCACAGCTCTCTTGTTGTATATTAAAGATTGTATTTGTATTCTGTACCATATATTTGGCGACTCAGAATAGGTGATGTATACCTATTTTGGGGGTGTCACAATGAAGATGAACCTAGACGTAGTAAAAGGGTTAAGATCTCCAAGTCTTTTGGTCCTGACTTTCTAAGTTACATACTAGAAAGTGAACCTCAAAGTGTGAAAGAAGCTTCATATTAGAAAGAAACAATCAATAGTGAAATTGAATCCATTATGCAAAATCATACTTGGGAATTGGTGGATCTTCCACCAGGAACCAAACCATTAGGATGCAAATGGATCTTCAAAAGGAAAATGAAGGCCAATGGATTTATTGATAAATACAAAGCAAGACTTGTAGCCAAAGGTTATAGGCAAAAGGAGGGACTTGATTATTTCGACACTTATTCACCAATTACAAGGATAACATCCATTCGAATGTTAATTGCAATAGCTGTAATACACAATTTAGAAATACATCAAATGGATGTTAAAATTGTCTTTCTTAATGGTGAATTAGAGGAAGAAATTTATATGGACCAGCCAGAAGGGTTTATTTCTCCTAAAAAAAAAAGAAGGTTTGTAAGCTTGTTAAATCATTATATGGTTTGAAAAAAGCACCAAAGCAGTGGCATGAAAAATTTGATAATGTTATGATATCAAATAATTTCAAGATAAATGAGTGCGACAAATGTGTATATGTCAAAAACACTCAAAGGGGATATGTAATAGTTAGTCTATATGTCGATGATATGCTAATCATTGGTAGTAATAATGATGTTATTAATGCTACCAAACAAATGTTAATTAGCAAGTTTGAAATGAAAGACATGGGCCTAGCAGATGTTATTCTAGGAATCAAGATTTTAAGAATATCTAATGGACTTATTATGTCTCAATCTCATTATATTGAGAAAATACTTGCAAAGTATAATAAATATGAGAAAAGCCAGTAAGAACACCTGTTAATCCAACACTTCATCTCACTACTAATCGTGGTGAAAGTATATCCCAATTGGAATATTCTCGTATAATAGGCAGTTTAATGTATTTATCAAACTACACTCGAGCAGACATAGCATACTCAATAAGTAAGCTAAGTCGATATACGAGTAATGTGATGCCCCCAAAATAGGTATACAACACCCATTCTGAGTCGCCAAATACATGGTACAGAAAGCAAACTATAACTTCAATAATATAATTGTCGTGCAAAATACGACAACATATACTGTGAGTTTAAATACAAATATTGTCTTTTAGACAATATCCACACTCAAATAAGTCCTCATTATAATTATTCATACACTATTTTTACAGAAATAGTGAGGACTGCTAAACATCTTTCTAGAACCATCACTCCATACCCCGACTAGATCCTGCTATGTTCTCACCTCCTGGAAAGAAATCTAGAACAAAAAGGAAAAGGGTAAGCTCAACTAGCCCAGTAAAGATTATTATGACTAAGATAATATACAACAAATTATCATTAGTCTTCAACAGGGAAAAATCTGATAGAATATAATAGACAACAAGTTTTAGATCAACAACCTGCACGGAAACAACAATCCATTAAAAGAGTCAAGTAGAGAATGAGTTCTACTATCTTCTAAGATTTAAAAGTCCATCATCAATATTTTATCCCTGTAACAACAATCAATATACATCTTTAATCAAATATTCATTTTTGCACTACAGGCCAAAGATATTCATTGGTATCACCCGTCGATCATGTTCATCTCAACACCTGTTCATCTTTGCACAACGGGCCAAAGATATTCATCAGTTAATCATTCATCTTTGCACTACAGGTCAAAGATATTCAGTAATATCATCATTTAAGACTGAGGATGATGAAAAATATCTTAAAGAAAACGAATCCAATGAGACAGAAGGACAAATATTAGGGATTCGTATAACAGTTTATCCAAGTGCAATAATACTCCATAATAACCAATTGTGAAGTAGAATTCAAAAATAAATCTCAAAACATGGATACAATCAAAGATAGTAACCATACTAGACATCTGGGACAAAAAAGAGAAAATTTCATTTTTTTTTCGGTGAATAGTGTCGTATTCGTGAATAGTGACGTATACGTGAATAGTAACCCTGACACAAAAAAGGTAGAAATTCCACAATAAAATCCATACCAATATTTCGGTATAATGATATTGAAAGAATAACATCATTATGAAAAAAATAACATCTCTTACCTCAAAATGATAGTACTTCTATTCGGAATATCGGATATAAAGCCGAAGGAAACTAGCACTGAATAACAACTCTCTAAGTATTTAATTACACACAAAAATACGCTCGACAATAGAGAGAGAAAAAAAACTTGTTTCTGGTGTGATTTTCAATTCTAACCTAAGCGCCTATTTATAGAAAAATGCTAGAACGCCATAGGAGACTAAAATAATAAATAATATTATTTTTATTTTTTCTCTACGTATGCCTAACCTTTGAAATCAGTGGCCAGCCACCTTTGAACCAAATTTGCAGCCCACGTGTTATAAACAAAAGTGGGTCCCACCCATAAATTTAATAAAAATATTTTAATTTCTGAAACTTCAATAATTCATAGAAAATAGCCCGTTTATCAGAAAAATATGAATTTTATGTCCATTCCACACGAAATTGAATTCTCTACAACTTTGTAGCTTTAAGTTTTTCCAAATTCCAAACTGAAAATATCCGAAATCCACAAACTGATGATTTTCAATACCTCATAAAATTCATAACAAATCATACGCTAATTTTTAACGGTTCAAAATTTGTGGACATATACTCAACTTATATATGTATAATATATCCAAAAATCACAATGATCCAACGGTCGGATTAAAATTATTACTCACGTAATAGAGCTTTAAGAACACCGATTTGATCTTTTAATACCTCCAATCCGACAAAATACTGATAAAACACCTCAACATTAATTCCTTCATTTATAACCACTTAAATAAATCCATCATTTATATCCGCATCAAATAAATATTTTCTTATCATATAAATCAATAATTAATTATTCACAAATAATATTACTGATTCACGATAATGACAACTCTGGCGGTTCGAGAGAGGGGCTTTCCAATAAGGATTTCTCTCTTCTTGGTAGCCATAATTAGGTGACCAAACCTCTCCTCGATGAGAACTTTCTAGACATTGCCAATAATGTTATCTAATAATATTATTCAAATAATATGAATTATTGATCCGATAATGGGAAATCTTGTGCAAATAATAATTATTGAAACAACAATAATATAAAATATCATCGCAATAATTATTGAATTAATAAAATAAAATATTGAAGCAAGATAATTCTGTAACAATTATTGAGTAGTACCTTTTTACGTAAGGATCAATAATTCCAAAATATTGTGCAATACCAAAGTGTATTGTTAACCACGCCAGACATCTTATTTTAACCACCAGGTATTTCAATAGTGTTAATGGTAATAATTACGCCGTTATTTATAAAAACTCATACTTTGTCGTTTTCCGTTATGGGGCCTACAAATGGATGCGCCGTCGTACGAATATTCCCCGACAAAAAGAATATTCCAAGACCAAACGAATATTCCCCGACAGAAATGACTATTTTATAACCACTTGCTTATTTTGTAAAATTTGCACATTTCACCCATAACCAAAGTATTATATCAAATTATCACCTTATTATTTCAAGATAATAAATAGAGGAAAAATTCAATTTTATTTATAATAAATTGAGGTCTTATAAGTAATCCTGGAAAAGAACATTGGAAGGCTTTAGTAAGGGTACTCAGATATCTAAGATACACTTTAACTGACGGATTGCATTATACAAGATATCCAGCTGTACTTGAAGGATACAATGATGCAAATTGGATATCTGACTCCCATGATACTAAATCCACAAGTGGATATGTGTTTACTCTGGGAGGTGCAGTTGTATCATGGAAATCCTCTAAGCAAACATGTATTGCAAGATCCACTATGGAATCTGAATTTATTGTTTTAGATAAAGCAGGAGAAGAAGCAGAATGGCTTCGTAATTTTTTGGAGGATATTCTAATTTGGCCTAAACCAGTGCCGCCAATCATTATTCATTTAGATAGTCAATCAGCGATTGGTAGGGCACAAAATAGTAATTATAACAATAAGTCTAGACATATACGTCGACGACATGAAACTGTTAAACAATTACTTTCAAATGGTATAATATCTATTGACTATGTGAAGTCAAAGGATAATATTGCGGATCCACTAACTAAAGGTATACCTGGAGAGCAAGTGAGAAGTTCATCAAGGGGAATGGGTTTAAAGCCTACAAAATCCTAAAGAGTCGCCATAATGGAAACCCAACCTAAATGATTGGAGATCCCAAGAAATAGGTTCAAAGGGATAACATAATTATGTGTGATCTAGTAAGCACTGAGAAGATAAATACTTCTTCCCATTCCTATGATGATACAGTGCACAAACTGCCGAGTGAAACATGATAAACTTTGTTTTTAATAATTTCTATAGCTTGAATATAAAAAAGGTCAAGTGGGGTATTAGCAGGATACTCTTTATAGAAATTACGTATGTGAGTGAGAAGGGGGCCACTTCTATGAGAATGACAAAGGCTAAATTCTCTAGCACACTCATGAAACCAGGAGGTGTCCAAGGCCAAAATGGACACAATAATGAGAACCAATAAAATAAATTGAAAAATACTATGTGAATTCTATTGTCTCAGTTTACACTAAAAGGCTGAACAGTTCAAGACATCACGTTCACTGATTGGCCAGTAAATTCGATAGTCTTTCACTAGGAAAGGTTTATGGCCATAAGCTACCTTCACCGATTCAGTATTTTTTGTTCACTGATACTCTCTTTAAGTCTGTCTGCATATTCATTTGCATTAATTTACCCAAATTTCATTCATGTGGGGGATTGTTGGATATATATATATATATATATATATATATATAAATGAATGAAATAAAACCAATAGGTGTGACCTTTGGTTCATACCTTTTCAAAGAGATGCATCTTTTCAAAGGGATGTAACCTTTCAAAAGGGTGTAACCTTTCAAAATGATGTAACCTTTTGAAAGGATGTATATTTTCAAAGGGGTATTTGGAAACCTATAAATAGGTTCCAAATCCACCCAAAACAATAACTTCATCTTCAAGTACTTCAATCCTTCTCAAGTTCTTAAAACTTACATTCATTCTTCAGTCATATAAAAGTCATATAGAGTATTCATATAGAAGTCATAGAGAGTATTTAAATTTTGTTGGTTCGTGGAACTCTTCCATTGAAGTGCTTCTTGTGAGGTTTGAAGACCATTTTATCCTGGGAAGTAGACGTCCATTGTTCCATTCATAAGCACCGATAGCGGGGACAAAATCTGCTTTAAGGAGAGACTGTCCAACAGTTGACTTGGTTTTAAAAGTTTGTCAATTGCATCTTGTAAGTCATTATTATAAAATTGTTTGTCTTATATTTCTGTTTATATATTTAGTATATAATAATAATACTCAAGGAACAACATTTCATACTCTCACCAAAGAAATAAAATTCACAAAATTGGCATAAATTGAAATGGTTCATTCCATTCTAATAGAATAACTAAATACATTTTTTATCTCATATAAATGAGTCATTTCACTCTCACCTTCATTCATACAATTCAAACGTAGCATATTAACTTAGGTTGTGTTTGATTACCTCTTAATATAGGTGTGCCTCTGATTCACTCAAAATCAAAGGCAAAACTTGTTTGGTAAATTTTTTTTGCATCTTAATGCCTCTTAATTAGTTAGACACAAAATTAATTTTAAACTATCCAGATGTATGTCTGAACAAAATTAGCTAATTTTGGACAAAAATAATCTCTTTAATATTACAAAATTTCTTTTGTATCCTCTCTCTCTTCTATTTTCGTATGTCTGAATTGTTCATAACCCTTTCTCCTCCTCTCCTTCTTCTTCTTCCCCTGTAGATTTATTAGTGCTTTAGAAACAACCCTCTGTTTTCTCTCTCCAAAATTCAAAAAAAATATTCAAATCCACAATCATCGCCATGAGTTCTACAGTAGTCAAGGATATGGCTGGAGAAGAGGCAAATCCAAAGGCACAAAGTCATATCTCTTTCTCTCCCCTCATTTATGTCTCTATTTTGATTATTTGTGGATAATTTTGTTGACTTTTTTTTGTTTATAATAGCTTTGGAGCTAGTTGGGAATGGCAAGGGAAGACTCGGATAATTTCGAGATATATTCACTTGGTTTGGGGAGGAGAGATAATGAAGGGAAGAAGATAGGGAAGAGGAGTTTTTGTTGAAATTGAATATAGTGGGTGGGGTTAAAATAGTAAAATAGTGTTATTCAAACTATTTGAAAAAATAAATTATCAAATAATATTTTTTTTCATTCAAATACAATTGTAAACAGATACTCTATATTATTCAGATGTCTAAACTATTCAAATCTTAACATTATGTGACACCCCCAAAATAGGTATACATCACCCATTCTGAGTTGTCAAATACATGGTATAGAAACAAATACAACTTCATTAATACAATTGTCGTGCAAAATACAACAACACAAAAACTGTAAGTTTAAATACAAATATTGTCTTCTAGACAATATCCACAATCAGATAAAGTCCTTATTACAATTATTGATACACTATTATATAAAATAGTGAGGACTGCTAAACAACTGTCTAGAACCATCATTCCACACCCCGACTACTTCCCGCTATATATATTCTCGCTTCCTGAGAAGAAAAATGGAACAAAAAGGAAAAAGGGTGAGCTCAATTAGCCCAGTAAAGAATATTATGACTAAGATAATATACAACAAATTATCCTTAGTCTTCAATAGGAAAAAATCTGATAGAATATAATAGACAACAAATTTTTGATCAACAACTGCAGCGGAAACAATAATTCATTAGAAGAGCAAAGTAGAGAATGAAATCTACCACCATAAATGAATTTAAAAGTCCATCATCAATATTTTATCCATTTAACATCAATCAATACACATCTTGAATCAAATATTCATCTTTGCACTACGGGTCAAAGATATTCATTTATATCACCAGTTGGTCATGTTCATCTCAACACTTGTTCATCTTTGCACTACGGGCCAAAGATATTCATCAGGTAATCATTCATTTTTGCACTACAGGCCAAAGATATTCATCAAGTATCACCATTAAGGACTGAGGATGATGAAAAATATTTTAAAGAACAAATCCAGTGAGATAAAAGGACAAATATTAGATATTCGTACTTTAGATAATTCAAGTTTAAAAATATTCCATAATAAACCATAATGGAGTAAAATTCAAGAATGAAGATCAAAACATGGATACAATCAAAGATAGTATCCATAATAGACATCTGGGACAAAGAAGAGAAAATTTTATTTATAGGTGAATAGTGCCGTATTTGTGAATAGTATCGTATACGTGAATAGTGTCGTATACGTAAATAGTAAACCCAACACAAAAAGGTAGAATTTTCACAATAAAATTCATATCAATATTTTGGCATAATGATATTGAAGAAAATAATATCATTTACGAAGAAAATAACATCCATTACCTCAAAAGAACAATATTTCTGACTGGAATATCAGATGTAATGCTGAAAAAAACTTGTACTGAATAGCAACTCTCAAAGTATCTAAATACTCATAAAAATACGCTCGATAATATAGAGAGAAAGAAAACTTGTTTCTGGTATGATTTTCAATTCTAACCTAAGCACCTATTTATAAAAAAATGCTAAAACGCTAAAGGAGACTAAAATAATAAAATAATATTATTATTTCCTTCTCTTCTACGCACACCTTACTTGAACCAAGATTTTCCAACTTTGCTCATCCACCCCATTTATCACATGTTTTTTGAAAAAAATAAAAGAATTCAAATTCAATTTAAAAACTAATTCAATTTGATCATCTTTACTCCATTTAATTCACATGCAAAAAAAATATAATAGTATTACCATTTAAATTATAAAAATTATACTATTATATTATCCCATTATACTATTATAATGTAATATTATAATAATATATTTGAATGAATTATTTTATCAAAAAAGATAAAATATCAATTTTTAATAATTGCCACTTTTCTAAAAATTCCTCCATTTATATCCACATTAAATAAATATTTTCTTATCATATAAATCAATAATTAATTATTCACAAATAATATTACAGAATCACAATTATGACAACCAGGTCGTTCCCAGGAAAGAGGTGGCTTTTCGATAAGGATTTCTCCTTACTGGCGCGCAATTAGGTGACCAAACATCTCCTTAAACAGAACTTCCTTAGACATTGCCAATAATGCTATCTAATAATATCATTCAAATAATATGAATTATTGATCTGATAATGGAACTACTGTGTAGTGACAATTATTGAAACAACAATAATATAAAATATCAAATGAAGAATTATTGAATCAATAAAATAAAATATTGAGCGAAGAATTATTGTAACTATTATTGAGTAAGTGCCTTCTTACGTAAGAATCAATAATTCAAAAATACCGTGCAATACCGTATGCTACTACGCAACCAGCAGTACATCAGATTTTAACCACCGTGTAATCCAATGTTGTTAATCTGTAACAATTATGCCGTTATTTATAAATACTTAAACTTGTCGTTTTCCTTCATCTGACCATTTTTCGTTATGGGGCTCACAAATGGTCGCTACTGGCCGCATTTAATATTCCGAAATGCAAAAGAATATTCCACGACCAAACGAATATTTTGTAATCACTTGCTTATTTTGCAAAATTTGCACATTTTACCCATAACCAAAGCATTATATCAATTTAACTCCTTATTATTTCAAGATAATGAATAGAGAAAATTTAATTTTATTTATAATAAATTGGGGTCTTACACATTTAATTTTATCAAACACCACCTTAGTAGTCCACCATACATCTATTCTAGTACAAAAGTATAAATTTCACATAGATAATTTGGAGAAAATAATCTTTATATTATATTAATAAGATAGAACCCATTTTGAATTTAGGTGGAAAAGCACAAGGACGGTTTAAATTCATTCTAAATGATTTGAGCGAGAAAGAGTGGTGAGAGATGAAGGAGGAGAAAGAGGAAATAAAAGTGGATTTGTTGAAACGGGGAGAGAAAAGATTTCGTTACGTCGTGCGCCCGTGCTTTCAGGCACGAGCAATTACTAGTTAATTTATATAACATAAAGATTGCATTGACATATTTCACTCCAATGGTTGAATTATGTCATTTCAAAAAATACCATAGTCATATTATTATTATATTTTTTTCATAAATACTCTTTTTGTCCCATAAAAGAGTATTTTTTTTATTTTATAAAAAGAGGTATCCTGTGACGCCCCCAAAATTAGGTATACATCACCCATCTTGGGTAGTCAGATATATGGTACAGAATTTAAATACAACTTACTAATATAACTGCGTGGTACAATATGACATAAATCGTGAGTTTGAATACAAATATTGTCTACTAGATATTATACAAACTCAAAAGGAGTCCTCATTACAATTATTATCACACTATTTCACGAGAATAGTGAGGACTACTAATGTTATCCTCTCGGACCATTACTCCAGTTCCCCACTCTCCCGGCTATGTTCTCATTTTCAAGAGAAAAAGTGTGAAAGAAAGGTGAGCTCAACTAGCTCAAGAAGAAATATTATGACTAAGATAATGCGTAATAAATTATCAATAGCCTTCAACAAATGATAAACCGATAAAATATAATAAACATCAAGTTTAATGCAGCAATGAACAAGCAATTTATTAAAAGAGTCAAGTAGAAAATAAAATCTACTATCTTTTATGATTTAAAAGGTTTTTCATCATCCGTTATATATTTGAAACTCAGCTTTAATAAATAATCCACATCATCGAATCACCCCCCGCACTACTACGGCCAAGGATATTCTTTTAAGTATCACGACCACAATTATTCATGCACTACGGGCCAAGAATAGTTGTGTATTCATTAATGGTCATGATCATGCCAACAATCGCCCATCAATGCACTACTACCATCGAGGATTTTTATCACATCATTTGTAACATTACGGCCATGATTACAACGAATAGTCTCGGTCATAATCATACCAAGTCCATCTATGCACTACATGTGCCATGTATGACTTTCAACATAATATAAACATGAGGATGATGACAATGATATAAGAATTCAATAAAACAAGTTCAAGAATTATTTTATCCAGAATTATTAACGCCCAAATTATCAACATGATCTTGTTTTGTAGAGTAAAATTCAAGAATGATCAAGAATATTTCCATGAAAGATATTGGATGAAACGCAAATATCAAGGATATTCCACTAATTTCATGGAGTATAGAAGTCAAAGTTTTAACCAACCGGGTATAATAAAGAATGGAATAACAAAAGAAATCACCATGCATGCGATAGAGATCGCAGACAGCAAAAGTTATTCCAACAGAATAATAAATAACGGAATTTCAGTCCCAGTAAAAACGCATGCATGTGATGTTCTAATGTAATAATAATAAAGACGGAACCAGTCCGATGTAAAAACACAGTGATGTGATGTTCCAATGAATAATAATAATAAAGACGGAACAGTCCTGTAAAACACATGCATGTGATGTTCCAATGAATAATAGAAGAATGTCACCAAGTATAGGTAAATCGCGTGATACAAAGTTATTCCAATGTAATAATAAGCAATGGAATAACAACAGCTTCTCTTCATTAATAATAAGAAAGAATAACACCCCTTACTTTTGGTAGAGATTGAATATCGCAGTTAGTAGTAACAAAATACTCTTCTTCTTCTCTCTTATTCTCTCTATACTTTTCTCTCTATAGCTTGAATGAATTGTGAAAATAATGAAGCACTAGGCCTCTATTTATAGAAGATTTCTAGCTTAGCACCTACAATGTGAAAAGGCAAGTGGCTTGACGACTGGTGATGTGAAAAGAAAAGTGGTTTGACGCCTGTAATGTGAAACGACAAGTGGTTCGACGCCTGTAATGTGAAACGACAAGTGGTTCGACGCTCAGAATGTGAAACGGCAAGTGGTTTGACGTCCGGGTAAAGGTAATTACTATCGACGAAGGTAATTACTATTCACAAGAGTAATTACTATTGACGAAGGTAAATACTATTGACGAAGGTAAATACTATTGACGAAGGTAATTACTATTCACAAAGGTAATTACTATTGACGAAGAGACTCTTAGATGATGACATATGGCCCCCCCCATAAAATAATCAAACTTACCACAAACGTCTTATAACAGACTCTTTATATACATTAAGGATTGAATAAATATTACCACAAATCATTTTATTTTTAATCAACACATTTTTAATCTTTCAACAATTATTAATCATTTATAACTTGTCGTCTCAATTAATAATATAACATATTATATGATGATCTTGTGACAATAATTGAATCAATAATATAAGAGATATGATGCAAAGAATTCTTGTAGTAATAATTAAGCATATTGAAAGTGACTTTCACGTAAGCATCAATAATCAATACTGGTGTGCTACTATGCAACCACGCCAGACATCGTATTTCTTTACCACGGGGTAGTTCAACAGCTTTTTAACAGAATACCTCTCCGCCGTTATTTTTATAAAATATTTTTTTGTCGTTTTTCAATCCGACAATAATTCTATTCATGGGTCCACAAATGATTGAGTAGTTGTCATTTAATATTCCTAACAAAAAGAATATTCTCACCAAACGAATATTTTATAACAACTTGCATACTTTGCAAAATTTATAAATATTACCCACAACTATAACATTATATCAAATTTATTCCATAATATTCAAAAATAATATTTATAGAAAATTCATCTTTATTTATAAAAGTTGGGGTCTTACAACCTCCCTTCTTATGAAATTTCGCCCTCGAAATTAGGGTACGATACTGGTATGTCAAGAGGTAAGGATACCTTGATTTCATTTGATTCTAACTCCCAAGTCATTTCCTCAACATCGTGGTTCCTCCACAAAACTTTGACTTGAGGTATAACCTGGAGCGTAGAATATGTTCCTTCTTATCCAAAATTTGAACAGAACCTCTTCATATGTCAAATCTTCCGCTATTTCGTCCGGTTCTAACTCAATAATATGGTTGGTCTTTCACATATTTATGTAACATGGATATGTGAAAACGTTATGAACACGAGACATATTTGGCGGTAGAAAGCGAGTCTATAGCCACGTTCCTACTCGATCGAGGATTAAAAATGGACCGATAAATCAAGGATTAAGTTTTCCTCTCTTTCCAAATCTTGTAACTCCTTTCCATGGAGCAACTCTTAACAACACATGATCTCCTATATCAATTCCACGCCCTTTCGATGAAGATCAAGATAACTCTTTTGTCGATTTTGTGAGGTTTTTATACGTTTTCGGATCGTTTGAATCTTTTCCGTAGTCATACGCATCAACTCCGGTCCCAACAACGTTGTTTCACCCACCTCATCCCAAAGATATCGAGAAAGACATTTTCTTCCATACAACGCTTGAATGGAGCCATGCCAATACTTGCTTGATAACCGCTGTAGGAAAACTCCACCAATGTTAAGAACTTGTCCCAACTCCCCTTGAAATCAAGGACACAGAGTCTTAATAGATCTTCAAGAGTTTGAATAGTCCTCTCCCATCGTCCGTCCGTCCGAGGATGATATGCCGAAAGCTAAATCGTAAGTCTGTGCCATAGCTTTTTGCAAACTAACCCAAAATCGTGAAGTGAATCTTTGGTCTCGATCGGAAACTATGGATACTGGCAGAGATACCATGCGATCTTACAATCTCGTTTATGTACATACGAGCAAGACGTTCAAGTGTATAAGTTTCTCGATTCGCAGAAGAAATGAGCAGACTTGGTCAATCTATCAATAATGACCCAAATCGCATCAATGCCTTGAGAAACCTTAGGAAGACCCCAGAACGAAATCCATGGTAATGTGCTCCCACTTCCATTCCGGAATTTCAAGTGGTTGCAATGGACCTTTTAGTACTTGATGCTCCGCTTTAACTCGTTGACAAGTTAGACACCTTGAGATAAACAAAGACTATCTCTCTCTCTTCATATTGCTCCACCAAAATGTATGATTTAATATCATGATACATTTTGGTACTCCTGTGATGGATTGCAAATGGTGTGTTGTGCGCTCCATCATGATATTATACTTTAAATCGTGGTCGTTAGAACACAAAGTCCGGAGTGACTCAAGTATTCTTCTTCATCGATTCTTGCTTCCTAAGATAGCACCTTCTCAGACTTTCTTCCTCATACGATCACCTCCGTGTCCGTAGCTTGAAAGCACTTTAACTTTATCGATTAAAGTCGGTTCTACTCAGATACTCACTATCATCATCGACATCGTCCCCAGAGTCTTTAACTCTATCTCCATCTTTGCAAGTCACACAAATGGGCCTTTGCGTTGACAATATCGCACTCGATTGCATATGATTTTCTACTCAACGCGCGCCGCCTACCACGCTCGCTTTCCGGATGGCATTGGATGGTATGATCATAATCTTTCATCAGATTCAAGCCAACGTTGTTGTCGCATGTTGAGTTCCTTTTGAGTGAAGAAATATTTGAGGCTTTTATGATCCGTAAAGATCTCCACTTTCTCCCCATACAAGTAATGCCTCCAAATTTTAAGTCAGAAGACAACAAATGCTAACTCTAGATCATGAGTAGGATAATTCTCTCATATTCTTTGAGTTATCGCGAGGCATAGACTATAACTTTTCCATGTTGCATGAGAACACATCCCAATCCATTGCTCAAGCATCATCAGAGATGACAAATCCCTCCGAGCAGGATGGTATTGTCGTAACAAAATGAAATAAGTCTCCTCTTGAGTTCTTGAAAACTCCTCTCACATTCTTTCGCTCCAACCGAACTTTGTATCTTTCCGAGTCATTTGAAGTCAATGGAGTAGCGATTCGAGAAAATCCTTCCACGAATCTCCGATAATAACCAAATTTAAACCGAGAAAGCTACGATTTCTATTATCATCGATTTAGGTTGTTCCCACTTTGAATAGCTTCAATCTTTCTTTGGGTCAACAGATATTCCATGACTTGATACCACGTGCCCAAGGAATGCTACTTCTTCAAGCCGTAACTCACATTTCTTCAACTCGCATAAAGCTTATATTCACGAAGCTTTTGGAGTGTCACCTCAAGTGTTGCTTTCATGATCTTCACGGCTTTTGGAATAAATAAGGATGTCATCAATAAAGACGCACCACAAAGTGATCTAAATATTCTTGAATACTTGGCTCATCATATCCATGAAGGCAAAGCAGGAGCATTAGTCAATCCAAAGGACATGACTAGGAATTCATAATGCCCGCATCGAAGTTCCTAAAGCCGCCTTTGGAATGTCGTGGTTCTAATCTTCAATTGGTGATATCCTAACGAAGATCAATCTTTGAAAAGAATTTGGCTCCTCAGAATCGGGTCAAACAGTCATCAATACGTGGCAATGGATACCTATTTTTGATGGTGACATGATTCAACTCCCGATAATCAATACAAAGTCGCATACTCCCATCTTTCTTCTTCACTTAATAGAACAGAGCACCCCAAGGAGAAGTACTAGGACAAATAAAGCCAATGTCTAACAATTCCTCGCATTGGGTCTTTAACTCTCAAGTTCAATAGAGCCATTCGATATGGGGCTTTGGAAATAGGTTTTGTATCTGGTTCAAGGTCGATACAAAATTCAATTTCACGCTCTGGGGTAGGCCAGAAGTTCTTCAGAATACGTCAGAAATTTATTAACAATAGAAATATCGCTCAAAATCGATTTATTTTTGTTTAAATCGTGATATGAGCTAAGAAAGCTTGACATCCATTTTTCAATAAACGAATAGCTTTTATGGCTTGAGATGACCGTGATTGATTTTAATGGTTTGGTCGTTTGAATTCGCATAATAGGTTGATTAGGAATATGAAAGCTAACAACCTTTTAAAACAATCAATTTTTGCATGATAAGTAGTTAACCAATCAATCCCTAGAATCACGTCAAATGCAAGTATTTTTAATGAAATAAGATCGACAGTGTAATGTAAGGGTACCAATTTGAACCAAACAAGACTTATAAACAAAGTGGATGAAATGAAGGTTTCTCCCAACGGAGTTTCCACAGATAAGTCAAAGTCTAATTTCTCCTGAGTCAAATTTAATCGATGAGCGCAAGTAGGAGAAATAAAAGAATGGGTAGAACCCAGATCAAATAAAGTATAGACTTCATTAGAGTTTATGATAAGCTTACCCGTGATGACCTCATTCGATTCCTCGCTCTTTGGGAGGTCACAACAAACGCCTCCTCAGACCACTCTGGGTTTTGACTTTTTCGGGACTACTTTGGTGCCTCCATCCTAGTTTGAATTTGTTTTGGTAAACGACAAAATCGAGCTAAGTGACCTTTCTTCCACAATTATAACATGCTTTGATGGCATGGCGTAGTTCGATCGATGTGTCCCTCTCCTCCGCATTTGAAGCATATGATAGGTGGTCTTTCTCCTTCCTTAACAACGGTCGTGCCGACGTCTTTCCATCATTGTTGAATCTCCTTTTCTTGAAATGTCCATTCTTATTGTTTTGGACTTGATTACCACCAAGTGGTTACCATATCCGCCTGTTGATTCCTCCACGCTTGTTGTCACCGCTCATGATGACTACTCACCGGTATTATAATTTTGCTTACCGCTTCTTTTTAGTTGCGTTGACTCATTATCGCGCTCCACTAATCGAGCCCTATTTACAACATCCGAATACAAACACGCTTTATGAGAAATAAGATGTCGACGATTCCCGCTTCAAACCTCTTAAAACATTCGCCATTCTCTCTTCATTATCCACCAAGTGGGACGTTAAACCGTGATAACTCGCAAATTTTGCCTCGTATCGCGACACTGGCCATATTGTTTTGTTCCAACTTGATAAACTCCACCTCCTTCATGTGGCGAATACTTTGAGGAAAGTATTTGTCGTTGAATGCAACTCTGGAACTTCTCCCAAGATATCTTCAAGACAAAGAAGTTGAGTACGCTTTTACCGATTCCCACCAAGAATCCGCCTCTCCGCGCAACATAAAGGCGTGAAGGAACCTTTGCTCTCTGAGCATCCCAAGACATCAAATATCTTGGTAATCTGCTTTATCCATGCTTCCGCCGTAAGTGGTTTTGGCTCTCCTTAAACTCCCCGGTGGTCCCAGCTCTTGAATTGTTTAGCGGTGACCGCCCGAGAGTTTTCCGTGTTTCCACCCACGTTTTTGATAGAGTCGCTCGCTTTCATTGTTGCATAAATTGCATAAAGCCTCCGAACATTTGATCATTCATCATTTGGTCGGTGTTGTTGTTTGCATGAGGATTGTCGCCTTCCTCGATGCACATTATCCCCGATTATTGATATGTGGTGAATCAACGATCGTCGCTGCCCATCATTGCTATTCTCAACATTCTCGATGTCATTTTCAGACATCGCCACAAAACAAAAGGTTAATCGACATGTAACAAATTATCCCTATCTTCCTAACCAACCAATAAAATAGACATAAACTTAGGTAAGTCATACTAGCGAAGGTATTCCCTGCCTCCCTCCTAGTACTATTCTCACATCTTAGCCAGGATCATATCCTAAGCTCGATAACAACCGTGACGCCCCAAAAATTAGGTATACATCACCCATCTTGGGTAGTCGATACATGGTATGTAATTTAAATACAACTTACTAATATAACTGCTGTAAGGTAATACGACATAAACCGTGAGTTTGAATACAAATATTGTCTACTAGATATTATACAAACTCAAAAGGAGTCCTCATTACAATTATTATCACACTATTTCACGTAATAGTGAGGACTACTAATGTTATCCTCTCGACCATTACTCCGCTCCCCGACTCGTCTCCGCCTATGTTCTCATTTCTCAAGAAACGGTGAAAGAAAGGTGAGCTCAACTAGCTCAAGAAGAAATATTATGACTAAGATAATGCGTAATAAATTATCAATAGCTTCAACAATTGTTAAACCGATAAAATATAATAAACTTCAAGTTTAACTGCAATGAACAAGCAATCCATTAAAAGAGTCAAGTAGAAAATAAAATCTACTATCTTTTATGATTTAAAAGGTTTTTCATCATCGTTATAGCCGAGACTCACTTTAATAAATAATCCACATCATTGAATCACCCCCGCACTACTGCCAAGGATATTCTTTTAGTATCACGACCACAATTATTCACGCACTACGGGCCAAGAATAGTTGTGTATTCATTAATGGTCATGATCATGCCAACAATCGTCCATCAATGCACTACTACCATCGAGGATTTTTATCACATCATTTGTAACATTACGGCCATGATTACACCGAATAGTCTCGGTCATAATCATACCAAGTCCATCTATGCACTATGTGCCATGTAGATGACTTTCAACATAATATAAACATGAGGATGATGACAATGATATAAGAATTCAATAAAACAAGTTCAAGAATTATTTTATCCAGAATTATTAACGCCCAAATTATCAACATGATCATTGTTTTTGTAGAGTAAAATTCAAGAATGATCGTCAAGAATATTTCCATGAAAAGATATGGATGAAACGCAAATATCAAGGATATTCCACTAATTTCATGGAGTATAAGTCAAAGTTTTAACCAACTGGGTATAATAAAGAATGGAATAACAAAAAATCATCACCATAAATGCGATCCATCGACATGCGCGTCCCAATTCTAAAAGTTATTCCAACAATGAATAATAAATAACGGAACCAGTCCGGTGTAAAACGCATGCATGTGATGTTCCAATGTAATAATAATAAAGACGGAACCAGTCAGGTGTAAAAACACACGCATGTGATGTTCCAGCAGAATAATAATAAAGATTTTAACCAGTCCGTGTAAAACACACACATGTGATGTTCCAAATGTATAATAGAAGAATGTCACCAAGTATAGGTAAACCGCGTATAAAAGTTATTCCAATGTAATAATAAGCAATAGAATAACAACAGATTTCTTCATGAATAAGAAAGAATAACACCCCTTACTTTTGGTAGGAGATTGAATAACGCAAAGAAGTAGTAGTAACAAAATACTCTTCTTCTTTCTCTCTTATTCTCTCTATACTTTCTCTCTATAGCTTGAATGAATTCGTGAAAAATAATGAAGCACTAGCCTCTATTTATAGAAGATTTCTAGCTTAAGACCTACCATGTGAAAAGGCAAGTGGCTCGACGATCGGTGATGTGAAAAGAAAAGTGGTTCGACGCTCAGTAATGTGAAACGACAAGTGGTTCGACGCTTGTAATGTGAAACAATACAAGTGGTTCGACGCTCGTAATGTGAAACGGCAAGTGGTTTGACGTCCGGTAAAGGTAATTACTATCGACGAAGGTAATTATTATTCACAAGAGTAATTACTATCGACGAAGGTAATTATTATTGACGAAGGTAAATACTATCGACGAAGGTAAATACTATTATCGACGAAGGTAATTACTATTCACAAAGGTAATTACTATCGACGAAGAGACTCTTAGATGATGATATATGGGGCCCCCATAAAATAATCAAACTTACCACAAACGTCTCATAATAACTTTTATATACATTAAGGATTGAATAAATATTACCACAAATCATTTTATTTTTAATCAACACATTTTAATCTTTCAACAATTATTAATCATTTATAACTTGTCGTCTCAATTAATAATATAACATATTATACATGATGATATTGTGACAATAATTGAATCAATAATATAAGAGATATGATGCAAAGAATTATCGTAGTAATAATTAAGCATACCGTGAGTGACTTCTCACGTAAGCATCAATAATCAATACCGCAGTGCTACTATGCAACTACGCCAGACATCGCATTTTTTACCACGGTAGTTCAACAGCTTTTAATTCAGTAACACCTCCGCCGTTATTTTTATAAAATATTTTTTTCGTTTTCTCAATCCGACAATAATTTTGTTGTGGGGTCCACCAATGATTGAGCAGTTGTACATTTAATATTCCTAACAAAAAGAATATTCCCACCAAACTAATATTTTATAACAACTTGCATACTTTTGCAAAATTTATAAATATTACCCACAACTATAACATTATATCAAATTTATTCCATAATATTCAAAATAATATTTATAGAAAAATTCATCTTTATTTATAAAAGTTGGGGTCTTATATATCCTTCCGATAATAGTACTTTTAAGATGATAATTGTACGTACCATCATTACTTAATTAATAAATTATTTCAAAAAATAAGAATAAAATAAAATTATATTCTTAATATTTATTTATAAATTTTGAAAAACATACTATTTATGTGAACATGATAGTATCTAACAAGCGAATCCGGTTACCCACCCCATAGTAAGTTGGTCAATAGATCAATACAGTACTACACGTAAAGAGATGATCAATTGACCAAAGTTAACTTTATGTTGAATAATGTTACTATCACATAAAAAAAGTTCACATAATACTCACATACTGTGACGCCCCCAAAATAGGTATACATCACCCATCTTAAGTCGTCAAATATATGGTACAAAATTTAAATACAACTTAATTATACAACGATGCAGTAAAAAATACGATAAAGCATATCTTTGTGAGTTTTAATACAAATATTGTCATCTAGACAATATACACACTCAATTGAGTCCTTATTACATTTATTATCACTCTATTTAACAGAATAGTGAGGACTATTAATGATATTACCTGGACCGTCACTCCGTTCCCCGACTAGTCCCTGCTATGTTCTCATTTTCTGAAGAGAACAATGAAAGTAAAAAGGTGAGCTCAACTAGCCCGGTAAGAAATATTATGACTAAGATAATGCAGAATAAATTATCATTAACCTTCAACAATGTTAAACTGATACAATATAGCAAACATCAAGTTTAACTGCAGCGGAACAAGCAATCCATTAAAAGAGTCAAGTAGAGAATAAAATCTACTATCTTTTATGATTTAAAAGATTTTTCATCACTTTTATCGCTGGGACTCAGCTTAATAAATAATTCACATCATCCCTGCACTATGGCTAAGGATATTCATTAGTATCACAACCAAAAATTATCCATGCATTACTGGTCAAGGATATTCGTGTATTCATCAATGGTCATGATCATGCCAACAACTGTCCATCAATGCACTACGGGCCAATGAGGACTTTTACCACATCATTTATAACATTACGGCCATGATTATACCGATAAATCCTCATGTCATAATCATACCAAGTCCATCTACGCACTACGGTGCCACGTATGACTTTCAACATAATATAAACATGAGGATGATGACAATGATATAAGAATTCAATAAAACAAGTTCAAGAATTAATTTATCCAGGAACTAATAACGTCCAAATTGTCAACATGATAATTCTTTGTATAGTAAAATTCAAGAATGCTCAGAAGAATATTTCCATGAAAAGATACTGGATGAAGCGCAAATATCAAAGATATTCCACTAATTTCATGGAGTATAGATATCAAAACTTTAACCAACCGAGTATAATAAAGAATGGAATAACAAAAGAAATCACCGTGTACGCGATAGACCGCATGCAGGCGAGTTATTCCAATGTAATAATAAACAACGGAATCGTGTCGTGCGTAAACGCACGCATGTGATATTCCAACCTGAATAATAAATAACGGAACCAGTCAAAGTGAAATTCGCACCGACAAGATGATCCAATGTAATAATAAATAACGAATTAAGTGTCATGCGAACGCACGCGGACGGGATGTTCCAAGCGAATAATAAATAACGGAACCAGTCGGTAAATTGCACCGGCTGTGATGATGTTCCAAATGTAATAATAAAGAATGGAATAATGAAGAATTTCACCGTGTATGCGTGATCAGCATGGACAAAGTTATTCCAATAGAATAATAAAGAATGGAATAATGAGAAGAATTTCACCATGTATGTGGTACTCAGATAGATAGGTTATTCCAACATAATGATAAAGAATGGAATAATGAAGTTCTCTTCATGAATATGAAAGAAATAATACCCCTTACCTTGTAAGAAACTGGATATAGAAGTGGTGAAGTAGCAGAACACTTTTCTTCTTTCTCTCTATAGTTTCTCTCTCTAGAGTTTCAGTGAATTCATAAGAAATAATGAAGGAATGAGCTTCTATTTATAGAAGAATGGACTGAATAGTAACTAATTCCTGAACGGTCCAGATTGATTTAATTTTAAACGGACAGTCCAGATTGGTTTACAATAAAATATAATATATTCTATTTATAATCTAATAAAACGAATAACTTTATAAAAGTATTCTATTTTATATAAAGCGATTTTACTATCAAACACTATGCAGGCACTATGCAAATACTATGCATAACAAAATATAATATATTCTAATTATTGACTAATAAAATGTATAACTTTATAAAAGTATTTGCATTTTTATAAAAAGATTTTACTATGCAAAACACTACGCATAATAGAATATAATATATTCTATTTAAAGTCTAATAAAATGAATAACTTTATAAAAGTATTTTGTTTTATATAAAAACTTTTCATTTTATTACATTAATAATACAAATAAAACAAAACTTCATCATCATTATTATAATTCACACTATTAATCAACTGTGTCGTTTCCAGAGAAAGAGGGGCTTTCAATAAGGATTTCTCCCTATCATGCGCGCAATTAGGTGACCAAACCTCTCCTTGGCGTAACTTCTAGACATCGTTAATATTTCAAATAATAATATTAATAACTTCGTCATCTCAATTATTGATTTAATAATATATAAAATATCGACAATAATTGAATCAATTAACGTGAGATACTATGCAACAATTACTGAAACAATAATTGAACAAAACTGGGTGACTTCTCACGTAAGCATCAATAATCAATATTGTGTGTTACTATGCAACCACGCGTATTACTGTTGTAAGACCCCAACTTATTATTAAATAAAATTGAATTTCCTTTATTTATTATTTTGAAATGGTAAGGGTTGATTTGATTAATGTGGTTAGTTATGGGTAAAATGCGCAAATATTTCAAATAAGCAAGTGGTTATAAAATATTCATTTTTATCGGAGAATATTCGTTTGGTCGTGGAATATTCTTGTTGTCGGGGAATATTCGTACGATGGTGCAGCCTTGTGTGGGCCCCATAACGGAAAGCGATTGGATGAAGAAAACGACAAGTATAAGTTGTTTATAAATAACTACAGTAGTTATTCAAGATTATCTTTGTTAAGAATACCCTTTAGTTAAAACACAAGAAGACACCAGATTGCACTAATTATTGATTCTTACGTAAGAAGGCACTACTCAATGATTGTTACAAAGAATTACTATTCAATATTTTATTTCTTCGATTCAATAATTGTTGCGATGATATTTTATATTATTATTGTTTCAATAATTGTCATTATACAAGATTTTCCTTTATCGAATCAATAATTCATATTATTTGAATAATATTATTAGATAACATTATTGGCAATGTCTAGAAAGTTACATCTAAGGAGAGGTTTGGTCACCTAATTGCTACTAATAAGGAGAAATCCTTATCGAAAGCCCCTCTTTCCATGCAACCTCGTTTATCGATATTGTGATTCTCGTAATATTATTTGTGAATAATTAATTATTAATTTATATGACAAGGAATATATTCATTTTATGTGGATATAGATGGAGAAAATTTTAAAGTGACAATTGTTGAAAAAATTGATATTTTATCTTTTCGATAAAATAACTTTATTTAAATATATTATTATATTTTAATAATATAATAATGGTGATATTTTTACAATGAATGTGGGATATATGAATATATGAGGAGGAAGAATATTTTTGTTTGCAAAATTTGTTTAAAACATGTTAAACATGTCTGTGGGCCCATTTCTTGCTGAAATTTGATTATAGCCTGTAAAATCGTCCGTATGTAGATTTCGGTCAATTTCTGTTTGAAATTTGGAAAAACTTTCTTCTGCAAAGTTGTAGAGAATTAAATTTCCTATAGAATGGACATAAGATTTGAATTTTTCTGATAAAAGGGCTTTTTATTATGTTTTATTGAAGTTTCAAAGTTCCGGAATAATTAATTTTTGAAGTTTATAATATTTTAATTAAGAAAAATATTTTTCTTATTTATTGTGGGTGGGTGGCTGATGTTGTGGGCTGGTGGTGTGCGTAGGAAGTTAAGAAATATTATATTAATATTATATTAAATTTTTTGCTTTGGTGTTCTAAGCATTTTCCTATAAATAGGATGTTTAGGTTAAAATTAAAAATCACACCAGAAACTAAAGTTTTCTCTCTTTATATTATCGGCGTATTCTTGTGAGCATTTTGATACTTTTGAGTGTTGCTATATACGGTGAAAGTTCTTTCAAAGACTATATTCAAAAGATTCCAATGTAAGATTGTCTTTTTGGAGGTAAGTGGTGTTATTTTTAAAATGATATTATTTCTTCTAATATCATTACGCTTAACATTGGTAAGATTTTTCTTGTGAAATTTTTGCTTTTTAGTGTCGGGGTTACTATTCACGATATCTATTAATTATTCACGATAAGGCATTTATTCACTTATCACTAAGACTATTCGTAAAAATTAAATTTTCATTTTTTGTCAAAATATCTATTATGGATACTAGCTTTGATCAGATCCATGTTTTTGATCACTCTTGAATTTTACTCTACTATGATTATTATGAAGTATTTTGAACTCCTGGATTGTTTAAAGTACGAATCCTTAATATTTGTTCATTTGTTTCACTAGATTCGTTTTCTTTTAAAATATTTTTCATCATCCCTCATCCTAAATGATGATATTCTTTGAATATCTTTACCAGTAGTAAAAAGATGAATAAATTTTGATGAATATCTTTTACTCAGAAGTGCAAAAGATGAACAGTGTTGAGATTTAATACCATTAATGAATATCTTTTAATATCTTCTTTCAGAATGCAAAGATGAATATTTGATTTAAGATGTATATTAATTGATGTTACGAGAATAAAATATTGATGATCGACTTTTAAATTCATAGATAATAGTAGATTTCATTCTCTCACGAACTCTTCTACATGAATTATTATTTCATTGCGAATATTGATTTAAAAACTTGTTGTCTATTGTATTTTATCGATTTTTTTTTTCATTGAAGACTAACGATAATTTGTTCTATATTATCTTAGTCATAATATTCTTTTAATGGGTTAATTGAAATTTCACCCTTTTCTTTTTGTTCTATTTTTCTTCTCGTGGGACGCGAGAATGTAATGAAGACTAAATAAAATGTGGAATGATGGTTCTAGAAGTTGTTTTAGTAGTCCTCATTATTTTGTAAAATAGTGTATCAATAATTGTAATGAGGACTTATTTGAGTGTGGATATCATTCTACAGATGATAATATTTGTATTTAAACTCATAGATTTATGTTATGTCAGATATTTTGCACGACAATTATATTAATAAAGTTGTAGTTGTTTCATATCATGTATTTTGGCGATTTCAGAATGGGTGTCAGATACCTATTTTTGGGGGTGTCAATCGCATTTTAACACCGGGTGTGTTTGACGATTAATCTGTAAAAACTTATTTGTTATTTTCATAAAAATATTTTTGTCGTTTTCTCAATTCGATAATAATTTCATTGTAGGGTCCACTAATGATTGGTAGTCGTGCATTTAATATTCCCCGATAAAACGAATATTCCCTAATTAATCGAATATTATATAACAATTTACAGATGCTTTGCAAAATTTATAAATAATACCCATAACTATAACATTATATCAAATTCATTCCATAATATTCAAAAATGATAATTATAGAAAATTCATCTTTATTCATAAAAATTGGGGTCTTACACATACATACATGCATATTTATGGGTTATACATGTCAGGCAGGGGCCGACAATATACTTGTATATGTATGTGAATATTATGTGAGTCTTTTTTATGTGATAGTAATATTGTTACTTTATGTTATCCATCCTACTACTCCCTCCATTCTTAAAAGATTGTCGTTTTAGAAAGTAAAATTTGTTCTAAAAAATTTGTCGTTTATAATTTTTGAGGAGAATAAATTATTTATTTTCCTATATTATCCCTACCTTCTCTCATTGTCCCAAGAAATTATCTCCCTTTATTAATAGTTTTCAACTTCCCATAAAGGAGTAGTGATAGAATTTAAATAAATTTTATTTGGTAAATAGTACTTTTTTAATCCATGTGTAAAAATCTTAAACAATAATATTTTAATAACGGAGGTAGTAACAAGCATGCTCACCACGTAGCTGAAATAAGAGATCTTATTGGTCCAACAACGTCATTCGTCTAACCACGGCGCGCGCAATCCAATATATAATCCTTGTCTTTCAACTCAAACTTCACGTAATCGCAGAAGCAGAACTACTAATCACGCGCTACTCTCCTCAACCGACACGATACTTTCACCTATATTCCAATCGCTCTCTAAAGCGAGTAGGCTTTTGTATTATTGTTAGAACCTTCTTTCTTCGTTCTAAAATGACGAATCAATATGTAGATTTCGCGTTGAATTCAACCGACCTAAGGCAAATATTAACAACCCCGCATTAATCTATAAGACTTTTATCAAAATTTCATTCAGAAATGTATCTAGATTTTTGGGATTTTAGGGTTTAGGCAAAATTGGGGGAGAGTGAAATTGCAATGGTGGAGATCGCAGAGAAGAAAAGGAGGGATGGGTATAAGAAAAAATGGGGATGGAAATGGGGTGCTGTAATTGGGGCTTTGATCGCGGTTTTAGTAGCTACAGCTCTCACTTCTAAGAATTCCCAGAAGATTTCTTCCTTTCTTAACAATCACAAGATCTGCAGCTGTTCTGAGGTTATTTCTTTCAGTTTCTGCACTTTCTCTCTCTCTCTCTATGTCTTCAATTCTTGTGTTTTTTGTTTTGGAACTCCGGAATTCTACAAACGCTATGTTTGGTAGCTCAATTCCAGCTTAGGAATCGAACCTGAAGCTGAAAGCGCATTTGCAATTCTTAAATTGAAATTTAGTTAATATTTGGGCATCAATTCCGATTCCAAGGCCTGGGATTGAGTTGCCTAATATAGCTTGACTATTTATGGTACAGACTCAAAAATTTTGTTTTAATTGGATATACATGCTATTATGAGAAATAGAATGAAACTATTCCAATTGCAATGTGAAACAGAAAAAATCTGTGTAGGTATATAATTGTGTTTGAGAGGAATTATAAGACGATGCTATATGAGAAGCAGAATGTACTCTTTAGTTTTGATGTAATACGAAAACAAACCAACTAAAACTCCTTGGATATCTTCTTTTAGCTACTAGCTTCTATTAATGGTGAACACTGGGGTGAACTTCTTGAATAGTTCTTGGTTTAACTTCAATATTTGACTTTAATTTCTCCTTCACAAATATGCTAAGAAATATAAAGAACCTGACCACCGCTGTTGTGTGTGACTTGTTAGTTATTTCTTTTGTTGTGCTTATGCAGGATTCTCATAAATATTCAGGCCTAGTTGAGGACTGTTGTTGTGACTATGAGACCGTATACACTCTTAATGGAGCAGTGTTGAATCCCTTGTTGCAAGAGCTTGTTACTACTCCTTTCTTCCGATACTTTAAGGTGTGGTACAAACTCATATTTGCTAATAGTAGAAGACTTTACCTACAATGGTTTGACAGTATTTTTATTATCAGAGAAGTTTTAGGCCTTTAGTTTTTATTGGATTGGATATGCTCAATTATCAATTAACGAAATTTACGGGGTATTTTTAATTAGTATGTTTGTGGAAGTTAACTCTCTGTAGGCAGTGTCAGTAGGTTAACCTTAGAGATTACCTGCTAACTTGTTTAAATGCTTCATTTGAAATGTCAGTCAAAATCACGTGTCCTCTTAGATGAAAATTATACGACTAATCAATGTACTGGGATATGCTTTGACACAGTAATATGAAATAAGAGATGGCAATAAGTCCAATATGGGCTCTTTCGTTGTTAGAACTTAAGTGAGTTGCTTGGCCTTCATTAGGATTGCACAAATTATTGATTTAGATGATGATGCAACTTGTTAGGTGTTTCCATTCTGCCATTTTTGGTATGATTATCTATGATTCCCTTCCTCAGGTTAAGCTGTGGTGTGACTGCCCCTTCTGGCCTGATGATGGCATGTGCCGATTACGTGATTGCAGTGTCTGTGAATGTCCCGAGAATGAATTTCCAGAGTCATTTAAGAAGCCATCATATCGTAGTCTTTCATCAGATCATTTAGTATGTCAAGAGGGAAATCCCCAGGGTACTGTTGACCGCACACTAGACGCCAAAGCTTTCAGAGGCTGGATAGAAATCGATAATCCTTGGACAAATGATGATGAGACTGATAATGGTAATTGTTGTTCTATTCCGTGATGCATATTACATGCTTTTCATTATTTGTTAAGTCCTGAAAATTTTATGTTTCTATATCGGTCTCTGAATTCTCAACCAAAAAAGGTTTAGTATGGATCAGAAATGCACCTTTTTCTTTCTAATCAAATATCACTGACATTTATTTCATTCACTTAAAACACAACTAGGTATCATAACACATCCTTGAAAGTTATTGCACTGGAACATGTTATAAATGGAAAATATAGAAACAAAACCCTGATTTTATGTTCCTCCGGGTAATGCCTAATTTCCTTTGAAGATATGATTGGCATCATTGTAAAGATCATCTATTGATTACAGAAAAAGGACTGACAATTTTCCACCGGCAGGTGAGATGACATATGTAAATCTCCAATTAAACCCCGAACGTTACACTGGCTACACTGGACCATCTGCCAGAAGGATATGGGATGCTATATACTCTGAAAATTGTCCAAAATGTGAGTTCTTTCTTTTTATTGTTGACCATTTTAAATAATAATAATTCCATAGTGGTTCCGTAATTATATTCTTAATATATGATAATATGGAGACCATCCAAAGTTTGAGCAGCCATAGTCTTTATAACCCACAATCTTCTCACATCACCCCAAAATTTAAAAAGAAAAGCAAATCAAACGTTGTGAGCTGGTTGTTGTTTGGACAAAGTGTTATAGCCATCTTGGTTTTGATTTCCCCCCCCCCCCCTCCCCTCCCCTCCCCTCCCTCTCCAAGTGTGGTGGGATGGATTATAGTATAACTATTGAAATTTTGAGATTTAATCTTGTGTGCAGATTCATCTGGAGAAATCTGCCAGGAGAAGAAAGTGTTATACAAGTTAATATCTGGTCTTCACTCCTCAATCTCAATTCACATAGCTTCTGATTATCTTCTTAATGAAAAGACCAATATGGTTTGTTTTTCGTTTTTGCCTTTGAATGCAATACTTTTTCATTGTCTATAATTTATTTTATGAAGTTCCTTTTCAAGATGATGTAATTGAATCTGATTACGTAAAGCAAATGGCGTCATTAATAATTTTGACTAGAATTCTGAGGACTCCTTTGCTGCAATTTCAGTGGGGTGAAAATCTTGAATTGATGCATGATCGTGTTTTGAGATACCCTGATCGTGTCAGAAACCTGTATTTCACTTTCCTATTTGTTCTCAGAGCTGTGACAAAAGTGAGTATTATTGCCTAGCATCCTTGTTTTCATAATCCCATTTATATATCTTTTGGTGAAATTTTCTTAAGAATGTCTCTTTTCTTTATTGATATAATTTACAGGCATCAGATTACTTGGAGCAAGCTGAGTATGACTCTGGTAACCATATAGAAGACCTGAAAGCGCATTCCTTGATGCGGCAGCTACTTAACAATCCAAAACTTCAAGCTGCATGTCCACTTCCATTTGATGAGGCCAAATTGTGGCAAGGACAAAATGGTCCTGAACTGAAGCAGCAGATTCAAAAGCAATTTAAAAATATTAGGTTTCTACCTGAATTTTTCCTTGGAAAAACAAAATAAAATTATGTTTCTCATAAAAGGGCTAACTTGCCGGTAGACAAATTCAGACACCTTACTATCCTGATTTTAGAGGACCTTCAAGATTATATTGCCAGCTGTGATATGCTTAACATGACATCAATTGATATATGATTCAGTGAAAGCAGATCCATAATATTGTCATACTGTATCCACTATTCAAGTCATCACAGGAACTGCATGAAGTTTCAAAATTGTTCCTTTTTATCTTGATAATTTATTTAATTATGTTAAACATAGTTGTAACTATGACTTTTCATGTTGTAGTACCCTGATGGACTGTGTAGGATGTGAGAAGTGTCGCCTGTGGGGAAAGCTGCAGGTTCTTGGTCTTGGAACTGCGTTAAACATCCTCTTCTCAGTTGATGGTCAGAATAACCCAGCTCAGCCCGTGAGTTTATGTGCTACTTTTTTTTTATGGTTTCCAAAATATTCTCTTGCCAAGTTTCCAAGTATATTGGTCATACAAATTCGAAACATTTGGTATGTGTGAACTTATGACTCTTCCTCTCAATTTTTGTGTTACTTGTGTTACAGCTACAGTTGCATAGAAATGAAGTGATTGCTCTGCTAAATCTACTCAATAGACTATCAGAATCTATCAAATTTGTCCATGAAAAGGGGCCCTCTGTTGAGAGGATAACAAAGGAGCGGCCTCTAGAACTTTCTGCACAAGAGCTTGGTTTATGGCGAAGACTATGGGAATCAGTAGTCGAGCTCCGGTACTTAAAACTACTCTTTGATATCTGTGTTTCATCTTTAACATCGTAAACTCCAGAGATGGGGCTTGATTAATGATGCTGACAAGCTATCTGTTTCAATGGTTTTTTCTTTCAGGTTGAGGAAGCTGAGATAGCCCATCTGTAGTTTTTTGTTTCAAGTTTTGAAGGCGTAGACAATGTACATTAATTAGACTATCTAAGAGCTTTAGAGCAAAGTTTGGGGAAACAAACCTATTTTGGAGGATACAAAATGCATACTTTATTAGAGGAAGAAACATTGTAAAGTGTAATATGTACTTGTTCCTTTGGTAGATTTGAACAATCAATTTGGAGCGTTAAAATATTTTGGAATTGAGGTATGTTTGCAAGTTAAGTTTGTTTTGTATGATTAACTGAAAAAAAATTAAAAAATATAAGTTTAAATCTTCAATGGCTTGGTTTAACTGTCTATAAGCTGTTAATGTGACAATACCAACTATACCCACTTAGGTGTTGTACGAATGCTTCATGTGGTTGTAGATATCCAAATTTAGAGATACATTTCCAAAGTCACGTGAAATTCCTAACAAGTTTTCTATGCTAGGTAGATATAGATCGTCGAGTATTATTATGTTACAACTACTACATTTCTAGTTTGAGAGAGATTTTTGAAAAAACATAATTTTTCTTAAAAGTTGCCGTATCGCTAATTTTGAAAGGGAATGAACACAAAGCAAGCTCAGAATGTCTAAATGAACAATCATCAGACGAAAAAAAAAATTGTATCATTTGTCAATTGGATCAATATATACAGTAATCAATCAAATATTGTTTAAAAAGTTGAACAAATCTCCAAACAGATGATAGCATCATCCCTAAGAATCAACACCCAAATAAAATAAAAAAAATCCTTCGTATCTATCAATGCACAAATGGAAATGGCTTCCATTTAGTTAAACGAGAAAGAAGAAAATATAAGAAACATAATAAAACACTCTTCTGCTCATGTTATATAACAGCTCTTCCTGCAGTGCTAGTAGTATTCCACCCTCTCTCCTTTTCCCTGTGGCTTTGCTTCTGCTGAATGTCCTTTGTCACCCTTCTACCATTGCCAGCCAATACTCTATGAGCCATCCTCCCTCGGCTTCCAATGGAAACTCTTACCTTTTCCATTCCTACATTTACACCACCTCTTCTAAAATGTTGCTGCATTGGAGACTTCATCTGTGTTTTCTTTTGAAAGCTTCGCCTCAATATACTGTTCAACTTCTTACCTCCATTTTCATGTTCCGGCATGCATTTAGGCTCAGTCCGATCCTGATCATCTTCTTCATTATTGGCTTGTATTGGTGTCAATGGTAAAAATGGTTGTGGGAATTTTGCTGAGCCTGGTAAAGTAGGTAAAGGAACAAGGGAGTTACGTCGTGGAGCTGAGGCTGCTGGGATCCTCTGCATTGTTGTGCAGATAGAAGCTCTCCCGGTCCTCTTTGGCAGTAGGATTTGTTCTGCTATCTCAGGATTATTTTCTTTTTCTGCAAGATCATTATGCTTACCAAAACCATCTAAAGGGGTTATGGCTGTTGGAAATTTGTAGCTGTTGTTCTCTGTAAGTGGTCGGTTGAGATGTACTTGGTCTTTGCCTTCGCTCAAGTTCTTTTGAATTCCCAATGGCCTAGTGGCAAGTGGCGGCCTTGGAAGTGCAGAATTTGGCTCTTCTTGTTGTAGTCTGATATGTTGTTGCTGCTGCTGCTCTGCTATTTTTGTATCCACGTGCTGCCGCGCTAGCTTTCTCTCTACCAAAAGTTGTGATTCGAGTTCTTTGATCTGCAAAATGAACCCAATTTTGTTACCATATATTTAACTGTTAGACGCAACAAACAGGATTTCATCTCAAGGAAAATTCAGCCAATGATTACAAGTATTTAGGGGGTGGGGGGAATATATTGATTCATAATTTGGCACCAAGTAGAGGGTTGGAACAAGCTGAGCTTGAGGTTAATTACTCAAGCCCTCTGTCATTTCTCCCACCCTTTGGGATCATCAACCAGTAAAAATATAAATTGTGTACATGAAAACATGTAAAGAAAATTTAATGTGGAATACCTTGTCTTGTAAGTTCTTATTCTTCAAATCTTTCTCTTTAATTTTCATGTCTAAACCGTGAATGGTGTCCTCCATCTTCTTAGCTTGCACCTCTTTCAGCTTCATATCTTGCTTGGTTTTCTCAACCTAAGTAGAAGATAAAATGATTTATTACAAATGTGATACAGACTGTGCCACAAAATGTGACAAAGACATTAACAAGAATGGGATAAATCTGAGATTGATCTTTTTAGAAAAAATATGGAATTGAATCTCAGTATCTAGTTTACCATTTGTTTGTATTTTAGAAGCTCGGTGCTTTCTAATTGCTTCTTTGCAGGACCCAACTCTATCCCTCTCACTCTACTTGCAAAGTTGAGTGAGCAAAGAGTCTCATTCAAGTCATTCTCATTAGGACTAATTTGTACAAGCATTAGTGTCTTCGAATCTCCACCTATAAAAATAACAATTCATAATTAAACAGTTATTTTCAATTTCGCGTCATAAACTGAAAAACTAGAAGTAGATGATAACCAATTCTCTTATATTATATAAAGAAATAGAAATAGTCAAAATTTTCTTTATTTCCCCAATTAACTCCAAACTCAAATAAAGTACCTAGAGAGTCTTGAAGCAAGTGAGTGAGCTTGGAATTCCTGCACAGAAGGAAAGACATCAGAAATTCAAAAATCAAATACGTGACATAAAAAAAAGGCCTAATGATAGCAGTTGTAGTACCTGAAGGGAACATGTGGACTCTTAGTTGCAAGCGCAGATATAACATCCCCAAGTGCAGAAAGGGACCTGTTAATATTTTGTGTTTCCTTTAGTCTTTCTCCTTGTACTTCGGTCTTAGCTACTCGTTCACTCCCTGCTAGGTCTACTAGCCATAACTTGCTTCTGGTATATTCCCCATTCAACAAACTCTCCCCCTTCACCATAACACAATGTATGCTGCATTTTTAAAGTAATACGCACTCAGATTCTGTAGATGTAATGAAATTCGCAAAATATATAGGTCAGTTATAAAAAGAGTAAACTAACCAATGGGATCGACTACTGTGCTCATTAGCATTAGTTGATCCAACTGCCCTTGCATTACTCCCAGTCTGTAGAACTTCCCACACTTCACTCATATTCTTTACGCTTGCTTCAACAAGCCCAGGAACATGATTTATTCCTTCACCTACTTGCCTTATTTCAAGCCTACAATTAATTTTGTACATTAGATTTATGTATACCTATATATACATATACATACATACATATATATATATATATATAGTTTTAATTTTGGTCATTGAGAATATTTCTTTATACATGATCTTGCAGTTTTAATTTTGGTCATTAAGAATATTACTTTATACATGATGACCCAACAAACATGTTGGAGAAATAAAGATATCCATGAATCTCTTTGCAGCAACAAATCATAGTATGTTCTAGCCTACCTCTTTGAAGCTACTCCTGAATGTGATCCTGAGACGAGCAAATCTCGTATCTGCTCATTATAAACTTCTAACACACTGACACAAATTTCATATCGGAATTGTTTCTTTCGGTCCTCAATGATGTGAAACAACTCTTCAAGAGTCCTAAAATTGACACCACGAGCTTCATCTTTTCCCTCCATCGTGAAGGTCTTCCCAGTTCCCGTCTGTCCATAAGCAAATATGCACACATTGTAGCCATCTAGAACTGAAGTTGTAAACGGAGCTGTGTCTTCGAAAACATCAACTACAAACAAGCAAAAACTCATGAGATATATATAATATATGTAAGAAACAAAGAGTAATCTTATTAAGATATTAATAGAAGCTGATCCTTCTCATCCATTATTAGTTACCCTGGTCTGCTAGGGGGCCAAACACAACATCAAACTTGAATGATTTCCTGAAAGCACCGTTAGATTTTACTGTAAGCTCATCATCCTTAACAGCTCCAAAATCAATTGTCATTGAGGCTCCTGCAGCAATTTCTTCACTGTTTAAAGGCCTACACCGACAAAAGACCCTAATGTTTCCTACAAGAGCCAAAATTAACAATTATGAGCATTAATTAGTTCCTTGTGCTGTTCTAGTATCTATAAAGGAGAACAGTAAGTAACCTTTCAACTCTAAAATCTTGTTGTAAAGCTCCTTCCGTTCCTTGGCTCCTTTGATATATTTGACCTTAAGATCTTCGTGCAACTCAACTTGTTGATTTACTATCAAGAAAAAAACATGCATTACGAAACAAGACACAAATTGGATAAAAATTGAAAGTTAAGATCAATAGGCATGTAAATTTACATTTTGACTGAATTATAGAGCTCATGTCATTCACATCTCCCAGGCACTTTTTATATGTCAATGCCTCTTCTGATAGCTTAATTTGTTCCATTTTCAATATCTGTTGGGAAAAACAAATTCAGAATGTGTTAAAATATTTTAATTTGAATATAAATTCATGTTAGCCACGAATATAAGTTTCAATACCTTCAACTTTCTTGTCAAATCTCTCAAGGATGAGAACCATCTGCTCTTCTCTTTCACTTGTCCCTCAACCGCAAAAGCTGTGAAATGAAAAAATCAGCATGTTGGTTACCTGATCTAGTAGTTAGTTCAATGGTTGCAAAACATAAAAGCAACTGTCTTACCTAGTGATCCAACATGCATCGATTTGCGCATGAGCTCATTTTGGAGCTCCTTTAAAGACTTCCAAGCTTCTTGACATTCTCTGCTCTTTTGTTCATTCTCCCTCCTAAGCAGATCTAAAGCCCTCTTGGTTTCAATTAGCTCATTTTTCTGACACTCATTTAGTCCATTTTCGTGACCCTCTTTAAATTTCCCCAATTCTGCTTCCACTTTACAGTCATCATCACCCTAAACACATTCCAGAAAAAAGGAAAAACATTAAGTTTTTAAAAATTCATACAGCTTACTTTATTACAAAGAGCAGGTTCTGAAAGGGCACCACTTTCGGAGACTCGCATGGTGGCAGTTGAGATATTCCCATTAATTTGACCAATTCAGCTTCTCCACAATCTGGCATGCAAATCAATAGATTTGTTTAGCATAACCCCGGCAATACATAATGGTAAAGTTCTCAATTTTACTTGCAGGGTAAGTTAAATTTTCCGGTGGTCAAATTTTAACAATTAGAAAATATTGCCAGCTTACATGCAGAAGAATCTTTTCTTATAGAAATGCCACAAACAATAGGGCTTCCCGTTACTCCTTCAAATCTAATTGTCAAACCCTCAACACCATTGACAAAAGTTTTCAGATCAGGTATAACCAGAGGTCTATTTGCACCAACACGCGCATAAATGTCTAAGCAGGAAACAACCTACAAAAGCAATTCAACATACTGATAAAGATTAGATCCTTCAAGCATATAACCCAGCGGTAACTCTGATACATTAGCCCTAAGTTGTTTCCTATCCATGCCTCATGGCCTCTTACCTTCTCTTCTTGTATGAAAATGTCAAACACTCTCATCCCTGAAGGACCTTCTGTGAAAACAATCTCAGCAAAGTGCAGATCAATAATGTAATTTCCAGAGTCCGGAGTCTTGAAGTAGTACATAAAGTTCCCAAACCGTGTAGTTTGATAAAGGGCAATGCCTTCTCCAGTCCCAATTGCAGCATCAGTTCTAGTAGTATCACCTCCACTAAAACAACTGTCCTCCAAAAACTTTACCCCACCAGATATCACACTGCTATCTGCAGATCCTGAATTAATACTCAAAAGTGGAATATCACCTTTCAAAAGATTGTCTTCAATTGCTGGTTGTGGAAGAAGCTCAAATGAAGATTCTGCATATACATCTTCCTTTGACGTTTGCCATAATGTAGAAATCTTTGTACGAGCTGGGGTCCCAGGATTGTACTCCATTTCAGACCCATTAATGCCATTTTCTAATGAGACCTCAGTGGAGGTGCCCTTCAAAATTTCAGGTGAACTTTCATTGCCTCGCCTTGGAACATCAGGCGATTCCGCGCAGATAACCAAATCAGGTGATGTCAAAGAAAACCCTAGCATGGACCGACCTAAAATTAAGACAAGAAAATCTTGATCAAACCAAATCTTGATAACCCAAATGGATTAAAAGATGGAAACTTTCTTCATATTCCTAACATCAACAACATTTTTTGCAATTGGGTCACTAGTAAATTCATCACTAGTGGCTTCCAAGCACCTATTTCGCAATGGAAAATGTAACCCATATACCAATCACCCTTTTTACTCATTAGATTCACAAAATTAATTTTGTCAAGAAAGATTCATAAAATGTATACTAAAGAGCAACAAATTTAATAAAGAACCGTAATGGAAATGCGATTCTGCCATTCTTGAAGTCTGCAAGCTGGGAAATGCGATTGAAGGGTCTGCCAATTAGAAGAGCAACAAATTTAATAAAGAACCGTAATGGGAATTTTTTTTGCTTCTTGTTTGTTTAAATTAAACCTTGGGGAGATGAAAAGCTTACAATGAGAATTTTGAGCGTTCTGTTGCTGCCAAGAAACATCAGTTATAATAAGTGGGTCATACCATTGATCATCATTTTCCATCGATAAAGAGAGAGTCAAAACTGTTTGAATTGAAACAAAATAATCAAAGACCACTGCTATTTTTAAAAGAAAAGGGGGAATGAATGCTTTTCAGTTGTTGGGGAGAGAGAAGAAAGTTTCCTTTGAGATGCCGTTGATTTCGTTCGGGACGGAACATTCATTGCCGTTATGTTTAGAGACGACCGTTGGCTTTTGAATTTTGAAATTTCGTAACTGGGTAAAATAAAATTACAGTACAAATTTGGTTTACGGGGCAAGAGTAAAAATGTAAAATTTCAGGATAAAAATTATTTGTTTATTGAGCTCAATATATACTTTTCTTTCCATAAAAAGAATATATATATTTCCTCCGCCTGTATCCCTACATTTATTAAAAATAGAATTATGATCTTAAACTTAACAAATATTCTGGACATGAAAATTGGACATAAGTGTATTTGAATTTAATTTATTTGTATTTTAACCTTAATAGTGGATAAAAATATAAATAAATAAAATTTAAATCTGTTCTATTAATTTTATGTATAAATTCATGTACTAAAAAAATTTCTAAACTTAAAAGACATTTTGTTGTTTTGTACTACTCTTATCATTAGAAATAAAACTCTTTTTTATAACAAAAAAATTAACAAATGAGAATATTTTTTTGAAACTTAAGAAATAATCGGCATCTTTACATTACTCCCTCCCTCCCTTCATATAAGTGATTTTAAATAAATATTTTATCTCTTAATATTTATCATTTGAAAATTTCAAGTAAACATTAACTTTTAGTTTTAATATTAATTAACATAAGTATTAAATATAACTTTGGTTCTTTTATTTATTTTATGTCCAATAAATAATACTTATTTTTTTTCAATCTGAAGAATATATATAGATAATTGATATTATATTTAGTGTTATATAATTATTTTTTAATAAATTTATATACAACTCTAAAACGGATGGATGGAGTATATTCCATTTGTCCCCATATGAAAGTCATATTTGATATTCTTATATTAAGTATATTAAATCTAGTTAGAACACACCCTAATGACCCTATATTACTAATCTATATCTTAATAAATTATTTATACATAAGATTGCGCATTCATTTGTTTCATATTAGAGAGTAAACTGAAAATTTATATTGATAGAGTGGAAAACAAATAAAAAGAGGAGAGTATAAATTAAGTGTATAGGACAGGTAATTATTACTCTCTCCGTCCCATGATAAAAGCCTTTATTACTATTTTGAGTAATTCCATGTTAAATGTCTATTTTCTTTTAATAATCAAATTTTTACACATTTTTTCCTAATATACATACCCATAGTTTTGTGTGATTGATAAATAAAATATAGTAGCCCATAGTTTTCTTAAACTTTAGATCTAGTCCCTTAAGTTACAAACTTTTCATTTAAGTCTTTGTTTTTCTTTCATAATCACTCTTAAGTTTTTTGAGTTTATATTTTAACCCCCAGACCCCATATTTTCAGTGTTAGCCTTGTTCATTAGTTTAGTTTTCAGTTAGCTACTTAAGTCCCCATAAATGTTTATTATTTATAAATGAGATATAAATGTGAAATATTAATGTTTTTGTTTCTAATGGTATTTAAGAGTATTGTTTGTGAATTAGTAATATATTTGATTATTTGTGAGCAATTTCTTCTATATTTAACTTAATTGAAGTAAAATGTATCTATAAAATTACATAAAAAATAACTTGTCGACTTATGAACGACTAGTCGGTCGCCTAGTCGATTAAGCTCCCAGTTACGGACTTGACTCGACTTAGCGACTTGACAACTATAGTTACTACGTTATCAAATTATTGTGTAACTATAAAATATATACGCAATTTAGTCCTTTTATATTTCTTTTGTCCTGTTGATTGTAGAAAAATGAAAAGGGAAAATTATAAAATTTTAGTTAATCAGTGAGTTCATAAGTTTAGAGTAAAAAAAATAAAAGAAAAATTGTTAAGAGCAGTTATCAGTTGATTGTGTTAAAAGCAGTGATCAGTGAGTTGATTTTTGTCCCGTTAATATCAATTGCCTTTTATTAATGATAGTTTTGTTATTTCACAATATAAATATAAATAAATAAATAGAGAATCGAACCTACAATTGAATATTTTAAAAAAAAACTGCACAATTTTTTATATAAAATTAGTGCACATAGTATTATGATATTATCCTTCCATTATTGAAAATATTTTCATTTTCCTGTTTCACTGTCAAAATTGTTACTCAGGCATGGTTTACTGAAAAAGAGGTTTTAAAAATTATGAGTACATGACAAGTGTTTTTATTGGACAATTTTAGCTCAACAATTATCTTTATTTATGGTTGAATAACAAGGGCAGTTGATTTATCCTTTGTCTTTTTAATATTAATTCCCTTCCCTTATCCATATTGCAGGGTGTAACTTTGCAGATCTTTTGTCATCATCAAATCAAAAGCCCTTTGCCCATCGCCCAATGCCCAATTCTGAACAGTCCTTCTCCTATCCGGAGGGAGAAACAAAAGGACTAGACTGTTGTTGCAGAACTAATTGTTTGCATATGCATGGGCAAGACAAGTACAAAGAATACACTTTTAACTCGTATCTACAACTAGCCCCACAAGTTTGGCTTTGGCTTTGGTCCTTAAAATGAGTTTTTCAAAGGGTGTTGGGCTGTTGTCTACCGCTGGCCACATCTTAATTCCAAAACAGACTGCCGGCTGCAAATCACTGCTCCGTCCAAATGCTACCGTGGTACTCAAGTCAGAAATCACTGAGGACGTACACATTCAGTTTGGTGGCTCTAGACATCATTTTTCTGGACAAATGGAGTATTTAATTAGCAATACTAGCGAAGCTTGTATGATCAGCAGATTGAATCCCCTGTTATACACACTGCAAAATAAGGTTGATTGTTTTAACATTGGAGTACAAAATAAGAAAGAAAGAGAGAAGGACTATTAATAATACTGTACTAAAGAAGGGAAGACTGTAATAAATGTGAACAGACATATGTATATATATAGGATTTAACCTTCATCCATGCAGCTGGTATCGCCTCCTTTAAGTTAAAGTTTCGATTATTTATGTCCCATTTCTTGATTCATAGATTAGAAGTTATGCGGAAAACTGGAAAGGGCAAAGAAAATATTTAAAAAGGTAATAACTAAAATTAACTGAATAAAGTTTTGAAGATTATGAAATCACCAAAATGTCAAAAGCTATGAACATTCATTTCCAGGGGACCAGCAGCTAATAGCTAAGACATTATATGGCTCTTAGATAACATCGGCAAAAAGTTGCAATGTGGAAAGGTCAAAATCCCCAATTAAGAAAGTAGTACTTCTTTTCCAGACGGGAATTATATAACTAGGAAATTTCAAACATTTTGAACCATATTGCAGAATCAAAAATGTTCAGAAACAGTGTACATAACCAAACAGGCTCTGCTGCTCTGACTGTAATTCTTCCTCTCTGCAAAGTGAAACTTAATAGGGCTGTTCTCATAAAAAACCAAGATTGCTATGACACATCAGAACGATAGTGAAAGTTTAGAGGCATGTAAAAAGAAATCTAATCAAGATTTATGGTCCCCTTCTATATAAACCATGCATCCATGCATGAGGTACTAGAATCATGATTGCCATAGTCTAGTCGTTTTCTGCGTTAATATGACAATTCCATGCATTTAATACAAAAAGAAAGGACGGCAGTACAGTTCAATGTTTATTTCCACAGCAACAACGTATGAACCAGGCTATCGCGACATCTCTCCCTATATATTTACCTCTAAAGCGTCAAGACTCATCTCATTCTTCATCCTAGGCAAATTAAACTCATATAATCCATCAATCTATTTTTTGCCTGAACTTAGAAAGCTATGATGTCAAAAATAATACCAAAATCAAGGTTTGTGATGGAAGTTGCTCCACCACAATTCATCTCTGTGATTAGGCGGCCCTTGGCAAAAAATTTGGCTACCATTAATGAGGAAGAAAGTGAGAACGTACGTGGAAGCCTCTCCACGTCTTTCAATAGATCTATAGACCGCAAGAGAGATTGTGAAGTCTCTACATTTTGATAAAAACAAATATGTTTTACAGTTTGAGGAAATAAAGAACCAAAGCATTTTGCAGTTGCAATGCACTAGTTCAGTGTCATCAGCGGCGCCTAGAATGTTATCATTTTATTTTGAAGGAGAATATTCATTAATTCTTCACTGTCTGCATTTTATAGGCAGTGATGGATTGGAGTCTCGAGGAAACTTCATTCAACCCTTTCTTCACCTACAATTTTTCCAGGGGGAAAAACATTGGTTGTGATTTGTTTCTATATGTTATTTCTGAGTATCTTTTTTGTACCATAATAAGCACTTGCTATATAGTAAGCAGTGCATGAAGTTCGAAACATTAATGAATTGTTTTATTTGTTTTTTCCTTCTTTGCTCTGCATGAACTGTGTTATTCATCACCATTTTTATAACGTATGCCGAGGAGTTGAATTGTCCTGAATGTACTAGTTTACAGGAATCTATTTCGACATGGCTTTTCACTCTCAGAAGTAAGATAATTACTTGAAATTGCCAACAAGCAGGAGATGGCTAATAACCAAGAAAAAGATAGGGGACATTGAGATTATTCCTCCTTTTCTTTCAAGTATTGTTTTTCTTCCCAATCAACTAAATAACTCAAATTACAAGGCAAGACAAATAGCGGATCACAAAACAGAGTTCTAGAATAACTTGCATTACACAGTTCCAAGATTACTGCATCACTACAAAAATCACAGCACGTTGTCTCAAAATTGAAACCAGGAGAAGCTAACTGGCACGTTATTTATGGTTTATCAGAGTCGAGGGTTCCAAAATCAATTCCAGGTAATTTGGAAGACTGAAAATAAGTAAGATATCAGAGTGTAGAAGGCGTACCAGATTTATGTCCAAGCAAACGTTTGCTGGTGTTGAATGCCAAACTGGAAACCCATGTATGTCAGTGGCTCCCAAATGCACAGTGCCCGTCTTAGGCTAATGGTTTTGAATGAGCTACTCATAATAGACTCTAGTAACAGTGATGAGAAATGAATAAGAGATGATGCATCCAATTTAGAGAATCACTATAATTTTCCTTTCTTTCTTCATAGATAAATGTTATGTTACAGCTTGTAGCCTTGTATTGTCATTGAAACTTCAGCATTAAGTAAATGGCACATCTGTCATTCTTTACAAAATGGAGCCTGAAAGTAAAATATATCACTATTTACAATGTACCAGCACACTACAATTTACCCAATCTCCTCAAAGCTGAGATCTTTGCACTTCGTATCAAGGGTCCATGACCAGTGGGATTTAGCAAGCTCATCAATATCACGCCTGCCTGAGTGTCGTCAAATTGCTGGGAGTCAATTTTACCCGTCTAAGGTAATTACAGCTTGAAATTCAAGAAGTAGGTAAGCAAGGTAAAATCTTGTATTCTGATGTTGTTATCGCTTGATGCCCACTTCTTCAAGCGCTACTACCATTGAGGCTGATGCCTCTTCAAGTGTTCGGTTCTTTTGCACTGTGTTGAAGGCTTCAAGAATGTCTCCAACCTCCCAATCACTGAAGTCATCAATCCCGATTCCACACTCTAGTCCAGCACTTACCTGTCCAATTTGGCAAGAGATAGTACTTTGTAAACTAAAACACTGAAGGGCAAGAGACTGTGCATTGTAAATAAATTAAATTATTGATGCAACTCAACTATAAGAATATTAATTTTATTCACTTTAATGGATAAACAAAGTGAGGAACTAATGTGTCCATGGCAGAGGTACTCATCATTTTTCAAATTAAAAGAGGTGCAGGAGTCTGCAACCTATGAAGAGAGAAGAAGTAGAAGCCAAATCACTTTTTCAAAGAAAAATGGTCCCCTGTATCTGAAGTCTTTACTTAAATCACTAACGGGATTTGGAAGGTTAAACTTCAAATTAAGATTTCATATTTCATAACACAAACGCACAAAATCTATACAGTAATAAAATTGAAGTGCCCAATAACTTTTACAATGAGGGAGGAAGAAGGAGAATTAGCATCCCTATTAGTAACTGAGCTTCTACTTAAAAATATGGGAGTTGTTTCCAAACAATATAACAGCCCAAAAGTTCTCAGATTGTACCAAAACTGGTCCAAAAGTATCCACCGACAAAATATATATTGCAACCAAGGACCAGTGAACCTCCTTATCAAATATACGTATACCGTATTTCTGGAAGTACTTTAGACACTTGGTATAAAAAAAGAACAAGCTAGAAAGAAAGAGCTTTAGAGGCATACCTCTTTTACAGCCTCCTTGATCCGTTTCAAAGAATCAAGAACACCAACAAAGATCGTTTTTCCTTTTCTAAGAACTCGAATTCCACAGTCTTTCACTACTTTTCCTTCTGTTACCATGCATCCTGCTATACGACCACTGCCGCTACTGAATACAGCTCGTACTTCTACTGAACCAATTGGTACTTGATCCTGTCAAGATACGAGAGTTAGTTTTGAACTGTAATCGTATGCATTAAGGTACCACAACATACACGAACAAAAGAAAGGCATGAAAGAATTATTTCTTCACTAAATTTAAGAGACCAGTAAGTAAATATGTAATCTTTTACTCCAGGTAACCTGTTTGAAAAGAGGAGAAAGGAATTTGAACTTCAAAAATGAGCAAATACATCTCGATCGCAGCAGCTATCTGATCACTCAAACTAGAATAACAGCCAATTCGCTATCATCAATGGAAACAAGGAGATAGCAGGCATATCCAGGGAAAGAAAGCTCTCTTCTGTGCTTGAGTTTTGTTCAGCAGAAAGTAAAGAAAGTGTTGTGATGCATTATGTGTACATGAAAGGGAAAGATTAACTAAAAAGGTAATCAGAAATCAAGTAGTCAGTCCAATTCACTACACCTTTGCCCCCAAAAGGTGAAGGAAATAATATTTTGCTCCCAGGGTGAAAGACCAACATCTGTTCTCTTCCTACCCATTTTCCTCCCACCAAAGAAAGAAAGCTTATTATTGCTCCTTTCACTACTGCAAATATATGAAGAACCTGCTCTCAATTCCATAAAGGATCCAACCTGAGAAAGTTTGTAGCAGCGGACAGTTTTCATGCTAGATGGGCATTTTCAATAGAGGGAAATCCAGAGTAGCAGGGAAAAAGTCTAAAGGGGATATCTTATTGCATCATAGAACCATTACCCAAGAGGCATGTCAAATAAATATATAGGAGAACACAACCCTGAATCTTGTGGAGTTCCTTGGGATATACAGATAAACTAATCCTTTTCCCACATTAATACTTCACAAGTGAATAACCCACATCACAGAAGCTATATTAGGCTTATACAATATAATATGGCCTGGCTTATAAAGTAGAAAACTCAGACCTCAACAAGTTCTCTGTGTGCCCTCGTCCAAAGATATGGAGGTTGATTGGTTTTACCAATTGTATTACAGCTTCAAATGCTTTTCATGCCCAAGTCCATCAAAAAAAGACTCTTGCTATTCTATATATCGCTTTTTAAAAATAACTGAAAATTGATAACTGACTAGAAATATGGTAATATCTAAATATACCTCAACAGGCTCCAAGAGTCCCTCCATTGCAGTTCGCACGTCATCAATGAGTTCATAAATAACTCTGTACAGTCGAATCTCAACTCCTTTGTTATCTGCATAGCTCTTGACAGAACCGGGTGCTCTAACATTAAACCCAAAAATAATTGCTTTACTAGCAACTGCAAGATCAACATCACTGTTGCTCACATCTCCAGTTGCTTGCAAGAGGAACTTCAGAGTGACATTATCTTGTGGGAGCACTTGTGTAGCTTGTCTGATAGCTTCAATGGATCCCTAGTCAAGATTAAGATATTTCAACTTACACACAAGAAAAACCTCATTACGACAGATAAAACTAAAGACGAGATAAGAAGCAAGATATATAGAGTTTGTTTAGTGTGAGCACTGTGCTTGCACAGGCAATTAATTAATATATTGCGCAACAAATAGTAAACCTGATCACGAAAACTAAATTTCATTCAACCCAACTAGACAATGATCTGACTTGAAATCAATTAATATCTTTTTCAGACTTGAACAAATCTGTCAGATATTAACCTACTAGTCCAAACAAGGATGAAGAAATATTATGCAAGAACCAGAAAAGTTAAGACCAAAGGTGATAACCTAGCGGTAAAGGCATCTCCCTTTATTGTGCAAGGTCACAGGTGCGAGTCTACCAGCAGGCGTTACAGAAGATTAAAGGTAAATTTTTCCTAGGTTCCCCCCTAGTTCCACTCCTATCCCACTCTCCAAGCTCCCCCATAGGCCCAAGGATAAGATGGATCCTAGAGTTGAATTGTACTAGTGTAGGTTCCAAAAAAAATAATAAAAAAGTCGAACACTTTAAAGTTTTGACCCATCCAACAAAATGCCAAATCCAACCAAATTCTATAAACTTTCAGTGACTTTTGCCTTTTGAATGAGAAAGGTGCTACATACGTGGGCAACTGGTAAGATATTTTTCAAAATATATCAAGATATCATTGACAGAATGAACTGTAGTTAACCATTATGTTACTCCCTATCCATTTGTCAATTTATTTGCTTCAAAAAAAGAGTCATTTTGTGCGGTAGTAAATGACACAATATCTCAAGTTCACCATCACAATTCCATTATCACACCATCATAACTAAACTATACACTCCATAAATTTAGGGGTAAACATGGAACACAAATATATTCTTAAAATTTGTATTATATTTTGCAAATAAGACTCTTTTTGTGTGATCTAACTCAGCCTTATCAAATTGTCTTGCTTTTTCGCTACAGATAATGGATATGCTTACCTGAAGGTCAACCTTCATAATGATAACCAGCTGGTGCAAGTCTAATCCAGCATGCGTTCTTGATGAAACGGCAGAAGCAAAAGAAGAAAGTGTAATCTTTCCATCCCCAGCTTTGGCCGAAATGCGTTCATTTCGAATTGTCTCTGCTCTTGACTCCGCCTTTTCACGTGCATTATCAAGGGAGCCAACAACCTCAAACTCATCTCCAGCAAATGGAACATTGTTCAATCCAATGACCTTCAGAAGTATGTCAAAGATGTATAGAAACCATTTATTAAACAAAGAGCCATTTGACATATTTAAATGCTAGAGAAAGAAAGAGAGGTTTCAAAAACCATATGGTGCATTGTGAAAGAAACCTCACTTTGAATAGCCTTTTAGATGGTACTTAAAAGGTAAATTCTGAGCTCCTATAGATGGACTCGCAACCATTTCATTCTTTTCTTCTTGTTTCTTTTTATCTTTTTGCTGGTGCAAAATAATCAATCAAAGATGCCATGTCATGTTTCCAGAAATTTCAATAAAATATGAAGTCAGATGTTCACGTATGACTTTTAATGGTGAGTTTTATCATGAGAGAATTTCCATGCCAGTATGAAGTCAGCAAAGGTAGCGCCACACTCATATTACTTGAAGAATTGATGCTTCAAAAGAAAAGGTGATCTGATAATTGATAACTATGACATTTCTATCAAGAGGAATATATAGACAGAAAAGCAATTGGCTTTCACTAACCTAAAATAAAACCTCAAAAGGATTGTGTGATGTATTATTTTATTAAGATACACCTACTTGTATAAACAACTTCAGATACACCCTTCACTTTTTCTTATATTTTCCAAACAGCTTCCAACTCTTTAAAAACTGAAAACAATTGCTTACATTAGGCTTATAAGAAGATTTGAACTTATTGTTCACCTCGCCGCTTGGCTCAGTGGTTTAAGGGAGAACTTGGGATCAACCGTAAACCCGGAGGTCTTGAGTTCAACTCCCACTGACATCAAGCATAGGGGCCACGGACCGCTGACGTAAGCCTATTATTGAAAGCCTTGTTCAGGGAGGGGAGACATAGTCTGGTCTCGAGGCCGGGAAACTCTTCTTTATCAAAAAAAAAAAATTAACGGTAAGGAATTCTTAGGACCTTTTAGTACGCCACCAAAAAGAGCCAATTAATGACTAAAAAATGCAGGGTGTTGATTCCAGTAGGACCCTTGGCGCTTATTCATGAGTACAACAGACTGCCTCTTGGTATATGTGGTACCTAACTTTTTGTAAACTTAGAAGCAGATATCAATAGCAGCATCAGAACTCCAACTAATTCTGGTTAGTTTTGTCTGACATCTTACTATCACTTAAGTATCACATATGAACACACCATAATCCTCTATTATTTTTTAATTTCTTTGCTAGTTATCCTCAATTAACTTCCGTGCTCTATCCCTTAAATTTCTCTTTCAATTTGTTTTGCAAATGTTGAGAACAATGCTTTGTATATATGTTGCTTGAGTAACCAATTCTTCCTCCATTCCTCGATGTATTATGCCCAAAAAGAACTCATACATCAGATTTCTTCTTTTATGTTTGGAACATTTCAGCAACCCATATATGAAGTTTAATGTGTTAAAGCGTTTAAGCTTGGCAGACGAGTTTGCAGAATTGTGAAAGAAGTTGATTAAGATACAGTTCACAACCTCATTGGTAGTTTTGATACTAGCTCCATCACTCAAAAGAAAGCACAGCGAGTTGTGGTGACTAATTTTCAAGAAAGGTTATGAACGTTAGAAATTTTCAGTGAAGCACCAGTGAAGCTGAATAGACTCACTTGAAAAGAGAGGCTGGGATTTACTTTTTCTTACCTCTAATCATCTTGGACCTCCTTTCGTATACACACAAATATATAGCAGGGCAAATCTAATTTCTTAACTATGCGTCCATCACACCCCTTGCTCCAGATTATACAAGATAAAAATCTGATAAATAAGAGGGACCACAAAATGCAGTATGCAGATTACAAACCTGTATTGGTAATGAGGGTCCAGCTTCATCAACACGCTTTCCACCATCATTGAATAAAGCCCGAACCTGACATGTTCAAAATTGGAAAGCTCTTCAAGATAGCATTATATGAAATCAACCAAATAAACAGTTTACACCCAAGGTAAATCTAGGTCAACTAAGTATTTGATTTTTTTAAAAAAAATAAAAAATTACAAGTTTCTTGCCTTATCCACCAACCTTTCCAAAGGCTTCCCCACAAACTACTATATCTCCTCTTTTAAGTGTGCCATTCTGTACAATGAATGTAGCTACTGGTCCTTTAGATTTATCAAGACCTGCCTCGATGACTGTGCCCTTTGCATTTCTGTGAGGATTAGCCTTCAACTCTTGCAACTTAAAGGAAGATAGAAATGTAATTTAGAATAGATGGATCATGCATGCTAAGGATGACAAAGGAATGGGCATTTAGGAACAATTAAGTTATTTGTGTATACTTTTTAAGCAACAGAAAATTAAAAGACAATCATACGCCCAGGAATTTACTTGGATGTCCAGAAGGAAAGTGAGTGTATTCAGTAGACTAACTAAATCATAACCTTGAAAATATTAATGAAACAATTCATCACTGCGTACTAATGTCAACTCGATATCACAAGTACTGATCGCACAAAGCCACTTCATAAAACTAAAGGAAAATCTTTTAGGATCAAACAATCTACATGTGAAATAGTGAACAGTGAAGACACCTGCAGCTTGTGGGCCTATCAAATTCAGGGCAATATAGCATATAGTGAAACCATAATAAATTGCTTATGAATCTGGCATCACTACAAGCAATTACGTAAGGCATTGGTTTCTTCTAAAAAAATAGAACAAATAATTAAATAAACAAACAAACAACAACGACATGTTCACTAATTTTTTGGAACTAATGAGTTGTATATTTAATAAGAAACAACTGTGTCGAGTAAATCTAAAACAGCTTATAGGAGTATGATAGAGCTGTTACTTATCCTAAGAAAAACATCAAAGGAAAAAAGTTAGGGCACAAATTATATTCAACTTACCTCTGCAACAAGCATGACGGTTTCCAACAATTCATCTACATTAACTCCTTTAAGAGCACTGATCTGCAAAGGGAATTAGCACCAAAAGCAGGGTCATTGAAAGGTAAAAATACTGACATTCAATTTCACTTTCTATGATGCATTTCAAAGACCTGAATCATTGGGATATCACCACCCCAGTCTTCTGGCATTAAACCAATTGAAGAAAGCTCTTGCATGACACGCTCTGGATTAGCTCCATCCTTGTCTATCTGGAGTTTGGGGAGGGGGAATGTAATAAGAGCATGAAATTTCCTAAAGCCAGCAGAAAGCCACGCGTGACATGTGGAATACAAATAAGATACCTTATTTATGGCAATCACAATTGGCACCCCAGCCGCTTTGGCATGAGTTATGGCCTCATTTGTTTGAGGCCGAATCCCATCATCAGCAGCAACCACAATGATAGCAATGTCTGTGATCCTCGCTCCACGAGCTCTCATCGCCCCAAATGCCTACAGAAGCAAATTTAATAAACATCATTGAAAGGATAAAGGGAAGCTCTGACAATGAATCCATAACACCATATTACCAAAAGGTACATAGATGCTATAACAGGGATTGCAAAAGCTACCCAAAGAAAAAACTCTAGCAAGAAAAGTGAGGAAGAGAGGGTTATATTTCTGCCAAAGGAGCCTGAAATTGAAACAACAGAACAAAATGAGATTACCTCATGTCCAGGAGTATCAAGAAAAACACATTGTTTCAACTTTCCATCAATAGGTACTTGAACCTTATAAGCACCAATTCCTTGTGTAATTCCACCAGCTTCGGATGCCGCAACCTATAATACTTAGCAGTCAAGCATTGATATCCAATTCAATGTCAATTGCGGCAAATCTAGCCGACATGTGATATGTTTTATTATCACTTCATAAGTTATTCAATTATAAAATATGGTGATGTACAAAAACTATAATCTAATCACAAGATGGAAGTCATTAGAAATAAACTCCAATTTTGGCATCAGTTACGAAAAGCATCAAGAAACTTAAGCTTCAACATATACCTTGGTCTTTTGAATATGATCCAACAGGGTTGTCTGCCAAGTGGATAATATTAAAATATGTTAGTGGAATCTTGCCGTTAGAAATTAAATAAATAGTAATTATAGGAATAAATATTCAATGGTGAAAAAATGAAAAACAATAGAGCTATGGTTCTTTACCTTTCCATGATCGACGTGTCCCATTATAGTGAGAACTGGAGGCCTATCTTCTAATTTATCCAAGTCTTCTTCATCAAAAATTTCCTTCTTTTTTGCCATTTCCTCCACTCTAACAGGGGCAGCATCAATAACTTCCACATCATATTCTTTGCAGACCATCTTCACAATGTCTTTGTCCAGAGTTTGCACCCCATCAGGCTTAATCCCCTTCGCATATAAAAACCCAAGAATTTCACCTTCATTGGTGGCCAAGTTGTAGGCTAATTCCTCGGTCAACATACCATCTTCATCAACCTCCAGAATTTCAGCTTTTACAGGTTCAGCCTCTCTAGCTGCCTGAAGTCTAGCTGCTTTCCTACTCGCCTTACTCCATTTCCTTCCTTTCCGTGCCGAAACAGCACCAGGAATAGAAACATCAAGTTCTGATGCCTCCTCATCAGGAATATCAACATCCTTAGGACGCCTGCGTGATCCCCCCAATGGACCACTTTTTTTACAGAAATCATCCTTGAATCTTCCAGGTGCAGAGGCCTTCCCAGGTTTGGGAGGTGCCAACATAGTTTGAACAATCAAAGGATCAACCGCAGCTTTTTTAGATGCAAACTTGTCAATCAATATTGGCTTGCGTTCTTTCGTTTGCGCAGCTGAATTAGTTCCATCACTAACCAGTGACTTTGTAGCTGCCCCCACATCCTTCAAGATAACAGGTTTCTTGATTACAGGCGGAGGGGTTACAGAGGGTTTCATCTGTAACTTAGGTTGAACTCTTTGAGGCGGCAGAGGGGGTCTTAGAGGAGTAACAGGCGGGGAATCAATCTTCGCCAATACCTCTGTATCTGGTTCCTTTTCATTCTTCGGTAATTCTTTAACTATTTTTTGAACAGTGGCAACCGGATTTCCCTTACGCCATTCACTCTTCAAAGTCTTAGACTTCCCAACTGCAGTGGAATTAACTGTTCTAGCACCTCTTTGATCAACCCTTGTATCGGTTGGTGGTGGCTTTCTAACTGATGCAGTCGCCTTCTTACTAGTTTCTAGTTTCTCCGCCTTCTCCAATACCTCTCCCAGTGACTCAATCACCTTATTTCTCTCTTCTTCATCAACATTCAACTTCTCAACCTCCGAATCATTACTAAGTTTTGATGGGTCCCATGTTACAGAATTCATCCCTAAAAGGGGGTCAACCTTAGGCCCAGATTTTATTACAGGCCTGGGAGCTGGCTTAAGAATGAGATCAGCCTCATCCTCTTTGATACTTCTATCTGTGGAATCAAGTGATATCAAAGTCCCTTGATCAGCAATGTAATCGGTGCTAACCGAATATTTACATATGGACACATACCGCCATCTCTTCCCAATCCACACTTTGCGAAAACTACTAAAATTTTTAGAAAGAGAAACTCCTCTAACCAATGAAAGGGACACTTCAAATTGCCCAGAATAGCAAGTACAAGTACTCCCCAAACTCACTAAGGAAGCCACACTAGCCATAAGTACACTTAAATATCCTCCACCATCAGCTTCAGCCCAAGAAACAGCAACTCAAAAACGTAAAGTTCAATGCTGAAGCCTATAGGTATTCAAATTATATATTAACACTGAACATTAAGCAGCCAGTTTAACCAACAAACACATAGAACATAAACAGAAAATGATACTGAATTAGCAATTATTATCTCTCCGATTGAAATTGTGAGGATCCAAATTCCGGTAGATATTACTAATTCAGAATCGGAATGTAAAACCCAAATTCAGGAGAAATAAAAAAAATACCTCCAAGAATTTGGAAGTCTGTTTCTTGAAGCCAGCTAGCTGATTAGATTTTTAAAAGGATATGGAATTTCCAACAGTTAGGAGAATAGAGTGAAAAGGTAGTTAAGCGAGCTTGTGGCTGTGGAGGTCTTGCGGAATAATGGCCCCAAAATTGTAAAACAGACGGACCAGACCGTGTGGATGGATTTGGGTTTTGTATGTGGCTATTTCTCTGCCTGTAATCAAGTGACAACATTATTGTGGGATAAGGATTGGGTAAGGTTTTCATTATATTTGCTCGTTTTTATTTATGTGAATATATTCTTCTTCATTTCTGGTCCATGTCATGTGTAAATAAATACTATATATTACATATGTTTTCTAGAATTCATGCTAAACAAAATGTCAAATAGTCACTTGAACCTTTCACTCGTTCTGTTATCATAATATTTTGCCAAAGTAATCTGAAGTGTGGTTGCCACAACTACATATGCTGCTAATATTTTGAACCCTTCACTCGGATACAGTGCAAATATGAGGGTGATCTCTCCGTCTGTGTGTCAGCACTATATTAAATATTAAGTGACTTACCAATTCACTTCATGCCAACAAATACTCATATCTCTTTATTGACATTATTTACTTTTAAAGTTTTGTTTTGGTTCATTTTGTAACTGTTGATTATATGTCACTCCAACTCTCCTATAAAAAGTTTTGTTCTGCTCATCTCCTAACGGTTGATTATATTACCATGGCTAATAGCTAATATGAAGTTTGATAAAAACTTCTAGCCAGTTAGCCGATTTTTATATGCAACATACATACATATATGTGTAAACAATTTCAATTTGGTGAGGTAATAGACTACGCATTGGCGTATTTATTCTTTTAAATCAATTGAATGCCCATTAAAAAAATATATTATATAATATATAATAAATTCATAAGAAATTTAAGTTTAATGAATAAATTGACCCTACTTAAATTTTATAAATTTTTTAATATACGGGGTCAAATTGAATTTTTTATAACTTTCTCAGTTACATATTACTATAAGCATTAAATTACAAATTAACGCAAAAAAATTATAATTATTTTTTCCAAATATTAAATTTTACGTAAAATAAACTTATTATTACATAACAAATCTTATTATTCATATATAAAAATAATAAAACTATATTAATTATTTTATCGTACCATCGATACCATCCTGGAAGCTGAGGCAGTGGATATCATTTGTTAAAAGTTAATGTTGGTGTGAGGAAGAAAGATCGGCTATCTTAAGCAAGAATCGATGAAGAACATCAGAGACGTTTTGTGTTCCTAATACATGACACAGATTTATAATCCATCTGGAGCCAAGTACGAAAAGAAGTTCATTTATCCTTCAAATCAAGTACGAAAAGGTTGATATTATTTGATTCACGGCTTCCAAGGCATATTCTAAAGAATCTGAGAAACTTATAGATGTATCTTAGATCCATAGTTTTGATCGAGACCAAGATTCACTTCAATTTTCAAGTCAAATTTCAAGACGATCGGAGGAAGATCTATTAAGACCGTGTGTCCTTGATTTCAAGGGAGTTGGGACAAGTTCTTTAACATCGTGGAGTTTTCCTAACAGCGATTATCCGAAAGTATCGCATGGCTCCATTCAAGCATGAAATGACTCGGGAGTTAGAATCAAAAATGAAATCATTAAAAGAGTTATCGATCTTATCGAAAAGGGGCGTGGAATTCGATATAGGAGATTGACATACAAGATTTGGAAAGAGAGAAAACTTAACCCCATTTTAATTTCGAAAGTAGGGTATTTCATAGAATTTCTGCTTAAATTAGGTTACGTAAATACATGAAGACCCGAACCATATTTTTATAAATAAAGATGAATCAAATTTTTATAAATATTATTTTTGAATATTATGGAATAAATTTGATATAATGTTATATTTATGAGGTAATATTTATAAATAAATTTCAGATAAGTAAATGATATAAGTTATTGTAATATAAAATATTCGTAAAGTTGTTATAAAATATTATATTCTTTTTGTTAGGGAATATTCGCATAATGGCTCAATCATTGGTGGACCCCATAATGTAATTATTGTCTTGATCGAGAAACGATAAAAATATTTTATAAAAATAACTACGAGGTGTTACCGTTAAACCGCTGAACTACCCGGTGGTAAAAGTACAAGAATAATGTAGTAAGACAAGAAAGACACCAGATTGATTATCGATGCTTACGTGAGAAGTCACTCAATTCGGTATGCAATTATTACTCACGATGAATTTACGCATCATATCTCTTATATTATCGATTCAATTATCACACAAAGATCATCCGTGATAATATGTTATAGTATTAAATCAATAATTGAGACGACAAATTATAAATGATTAATAATTGTTGAAAGATTAAATATGTGTTGATAAAAAAAAAATGATTTGTGGTAAGTTTGATTATTTTACGTGGGGCTCATATGTCATCATCTAAGAGTCTCTTCGTCGATAGTAATTACCTTATAGTAATTACCCTTGTGAATAGTATTTACCTTCGTCAATAGTAATTACCTTCACACAATAGTAATTACCCTGTGAATAAGATTTAGTATACCTTCGCCAATAAGTAATTACCCTCAGTGAATAGTATTTTCACAATAGTATTTACCTTCGTTAATAGTAATTACCTTTACCAGACGTCGAACCACTTGTCGCTTCACATTACAGCGCCGAACCACTTGTCGCTTCACATTACAAAGGCCAAACCCAACCAATCAAGCCACTTTTCTTTTATGCGGCGGTCTTAAGTTTAGAAATCTTCTATAAATAGAGGCCTAGGGCTTCATTATTTTCATTTAATTCATTCAAGCTATATAGAGAGAAAGTATATAATAAGAGAGAGAAAGAAGAAGAGTATTTTGTTACTACACCGTCTTTAAAGATTCAATCTCCTACCAAATGTAAAGGTGTTGTTATTCTTTCTTATTCAAGAAGAGAATCGTTGTTATTCCATCGCTTATTATTCTCATTGGAATAACCTGTGATATGCTGGCTTACTCCTATACTTGGTGACATTCTTCTATGATTCTCGCTGAACATCTCGTCGTATGTTTTACACCGACCTGGTTCCTTTTTTATTATTCTCCGTTGGAACATCCTGTCTCGTGTGTTTTACAATCGGACCGGGTTCCGCTCTTTTATTATTCTGTTGAACATCACGTGCGTGTGTTTTACACCGGACCGGTTCCGCTCTTTATTATTACATTGAATATCCTATCTGTGTTTTTACAATCGGATCCGGGTTCCATCTTTATTATTCTTGTTGAACATCCCGCTTGGTGTGAATTTCACCGACTGGGTTCCGTTATTTATTATTCCGCTGAATAACACATGCGTCTGTAAGGCTTCATCGCATTGCGTGGTGATTTCTTTTGTTATTCCATTCTTTATTATACCCAAATGGTTAAAACTTTGACTTTATACTCCGAAATTAGTGGAATATCCTCGATATTTGCGCTTCATCCAAAGAGATATTTTTATGAAAATATTCTTCCGATCATTCTTGAATTTTACTCTACAAAACAAGATCATATTGATAATTTGGGACGTTAATAATTCCGGATAAAATAATTCTTGAACTTGTTTTATCAATTCTTATATCATTGTCATCATCCTCATGTTTATATTTTTTTAAAGTCATCTGTGGGCTCACGTAGTGCATAGATGGACTTGGTATGATTATGACTGAGAGACTATTCTTGGAGATAATCACGTAAGTAATGTTACAAATGATGTGGTAAAAATCCTCGATGGTCAGAATGTATCGATGGACGATTGTTGTACGATCACGATTATTAATGAATACACAAAAATATTCGCCCGTGAAGTGCATTGAATAATTGTGGTCGTGATACTAAAGAATATCATGGTCAGAAAAGGGGGTGATTCGATGATGTGGAATATTTATTAAAAGTTCGAGTCAAATTTATAACAATGATGATGAAAACCTTTTAAAATCTAAAAGATAGTAGACTTTATTTTCTACCACTGACTCTTTTAATGGATCGATATTCCACCGCAGCTTAAACCCGTTGTCTATTGTATTTTATCGGTTTAACATTGTTGAAGACTATTGATAATTTATTCTCGCATTATCTTTTGAGTTTGTATAAATCTAGTATTTATATTTGTATTTAAACTACTTATTATATTATACCACAACAGTTATGTTAATAAGTTATATTTAAATTACAATGACCCAAGATGGGTGATGTATACACAATTTTGGGGGCGTCATTACACATTCAAAATTTTTCACTATAATCATTTGACAAATTAAACGTATCAAATATTAAATTAAACGTAGTTACTCTTAAGTATAATTATTTACAATAAAATGACAAATGTTATTACTAACAAAAAATATATTTTTTTTAATAAGATAGAGGTAGTAATAAATATTATTATATTTTATTTTATTCAATATTGTATAAAAACAACACCAACAAACAATCTAATTAAAATCATAAACATCCCAAAATTTGACATATACTCAAAAAAATTTAATATATAAAAATCATAATATGAAAATAAGAATTCAAATAATAATTTTTGTTGTTAAACACCAGAAAACTAAACTATCAATATACTCAATCACTTTAATTAGAAAACCTCAATTAATAATTTAATTTAAAATTCTTAATATTTGTATCACTTATCCAAAAATATATGTTAATTAAACTAAATTATTTGAATGAGATAGTCTTAATTATAAATAAAACTATAATTAAAATATATTATATTAAAAAAATAATATATTAAATATATATTATTTAAAATTTGATAACATATATGATAAATGAAAATTTTATATTTAAGTAACATATTTAAAAACTTGTAAGAATAACTAACTGTTATTTAAAAAATTAGAAGAGAAGTGAGTGTTACTATGTAGAGAGGCTGTAAATATATTTTACTGTATATTTATTAGATAAACTTTTTATTGGTAGGAGAAGTTTAAAAAAATTGGAGTATATGAGAGTTCTCTAAATTACATTACCATTGCATAATTTCTAAATAAATATCGACATTAAATTTTAAAGCAAAAGTTTAGATATTAGCCTACCTACTGGTCCGAGCATTGACCGAATATCATTTTTCCCATGGGACTGACGTTTATGACGCACAACGCACCTGCGTTGAAAATTGCTTCTGATAACCAAAATCACCGAATTGAGTGCGAAATACTCCGTACTAGTCTCTAGAGAAAACTGAACAGAGCCGGAAGAAGACGAAGTGAGAGAGAAATATGCGGGAAGAAGGATTAAGCTCCTCAGGAGATCCATTAATTGCCCCCAAATCATCTTCAGCCCCTGCTACTCCTACCCCTGCTGCCAGGTACCAAACCCTAGACCAGTTTCTCACATTTTTGATTTCTACATTTATATCCACATTGTATTAGGGCTTCGTCTTCTGTTCAAAATTCAAATGGTGTTTATGGTTTGTTTCTTGATTTATGCAGCCTTCTTCTTTCAACTAGTTTACTGTTTGCTTGCAAGGGAAAGAATGATAAATTTAATCAATTGATTAAAAATGTGGTATTTTTAATATTTTAACACTCCTCAATAAAGGCAAGAAGATGCTATTTTGGCTTTTGACTGGAAAGTTTGTTGATTTGATATTTATTATAGTCATATTATATCAGTTTTATAATTTTTATTTTTTTCCTTCTCTAGTTTAAAGTTTGCTTGAAATTATATATTTCAAGGTTCTAACTTCTTTAATAGTGAAAGTGTTGCAAAAACTTTCAAGTGTTTTTCTAGTTTGTTTTGCTTGCCTGTTGGTAAATGCAAGGGTCCCCCAATTGAAAATTTTAGTATCTGCATAGCTGCTCCATCACTTCTTAAGAGGATTTCGCTAGAACTAAAATGTAGTGGTAGGGCATCAAAAACATGGTAACAGAGTTGGGCCAGTTGGCTCAAGCAAACATTACATTTCATCTGAAACATATATTTTAGAGGACCTTTTTATCTGTTTGTGTATCTCAGCTTAAAGCTGGAGTTCCAGCTGATAGGTTACTAGGAGGAAACAAACTTCTGAAAGTTTAATTCTTTGCAGTTATTTAGATTATTTGCATGTGTGTTTGCTTAGTTGCCTTTCTATCTGTCAGCTCTGTAGGGGCATCATCTCCTGCTGTTCCTACGAATGCTGGCAGCATAGACTGGTTGGGTCACGGACAGGGTTCCAAAGCAGTTTCCATATCTCGAATTGGTTCACAACCCATGTGGGCTTCTTTGAGCACAAGTGCCGGTGGTTCAGCTCTTGGATCATCACAGCCTTCATGCAGACCATGGGAAAGGGGTGATTTACTAAGACGGTTATCAACATTCAATCCTTCATACTGGTTTGGAAAGCCTAAGGTTTGAACTTTGAACCTTCAGTTTCCTTTGGTGCACAGCTGAACATGTTTCATTAATAGATTTATATTGCTAAACTTGCATACTTAATTTATTTATGGCTCTTTTCACAAACAAAATCTTTATAAGTGCTCTTTATATGCGATTGATTTTATTTTTTCATTAACCTTTTGTATGATTCTCCATGTAGGCTGCCAGTTCACTGGCTTGTGCCAGAAGAGGCTGGGTAAATGTGGATGTTGATAAGATTGAGTGCGAGACTTGCGGTGCAAACTTGAAATTTATTGCATTAGCCACCTGGCTGTCTACAGAAGGTGAAATTTTCTGTTTGACTGGATATAGTTGGCACAGTTAGGTTTCTAATTGTGTTATTTTTATGGTTGCTACTTTGTGTGCTGATCTTGGTTTTGAATATGTTCTGTAACAAAGTTTTGTCTAGATATTTCAAGGATAAATCCTAAAATTTGTCTGTGGAGATTAACATTAGACCACACAATCTCACACCGGTAGCAAACTCTGTACGAAACCTACTCTTAAATCTCAAACAAAAGGAAATAATTGAGGAGTGGATGTGTCCCATCTCAATTGAGGATTAGTTGCTTACTCTGTTCAGGGGTTCTGAAGGGAGGAAGGATGCCATGATGTTTTGGAAGTGTGTGACCTTACTTGCTAGAAACCATGTTCTTGTGATGGACCTGATGGTATATCCTCATTTAAGTGGGGAGTGAATTGAAGTGTAAAGTTCCTAATAGCCTAATTTTATTCAGGAAGGAGCATACCCTTTCCAATATAAAAGAAGAAGATTTATTAGAGCGAGATATAAGTACAAAGGGAAAGGAGAACAAGTAGTCCACCACAAAGAAACAATGACAAGTGGAATAGGTTCAAGAAACAATGACAAGTAGAATAGGTACAAAGCTCTCATTTGAGAGTTTTCTTTTGTTCTCTGAAAAATGTCTGAAATAGTGAAATGACTACATTGAAAAGCGCCCATTGCAGATGCCCACGAAGAAGATTTCTGCAATGAGCGCTTTTTTTAGGATATATTTGTCCTTTTACCCGTTTCCTTTACAAAAGTCTTGAGAGACATGAGCTACAACAACACCTATTGTTGGGGTCTTTTCCTAGAAATATCCCCTGAACCTGAAATCCACAAGCAAGAACAGAGTATCTGTTACTGTGATTCCTTCAACAACACATGGTTAGCCCTTGAAGAGTCACCTGGTCTTCTCTTTCAATTGTCAAATCCTACACAAGCTCTTTTAGTTTTAATTTCTTTAATTGATGTTATCTTTACAAAAAAGAAGATAATCTTACACCAAGGCTTAACCTACCAAATTTGGGATATCAGTATAGCTAATAAAGAGTTCCATGGCCCTAACTTTAGTATCTAATGTTTTACTGTGGGCGTACAATGAATTTAATTGATCAAGTTTTAATATTTGCTTATGCAGTTCTTTAAGCTTCAAATTCAAATGATATAATTAAACCGAAAATTCAAATATTTCCTGATAATGCTACTATCTTTTTCAGAAAGGCATTTTGTCAATACAGTAACAGAGTTTATTGGTGTTATTATACTTTATTTCACATGGTAAGAGCTTGACGTAAGGATTCTTGAATGTTTCAAACATGACATGTTTAAGTAATTTTGTTCCAGTGAATATGATGTAGACGTAGCAGTCAGACCCAGTAATGGAGCATATTCTTCCTTAGATATGTGTAGTTTCTGGAGTTCTGGAATTTTGTTAGTCTGATTGCAGCATGACAATTATATTGTATTCAATGCATATCCCACGACAACAGTTTATAAAGGGTAGTGTTGTTATAGTCCTTGAATGTAGTTCCTTGAGTTCTGGTATTCTGTTTAGCTGCCAGCAAAATGACAACTATTTTATAATTAGTACATAGCCTATGGTGACATTTTATCAAGGGTATCGTCGTGATAGCCTTTTGTTGGAGTGATCTTTTGGTTTGGGTTTTATCTTACTTCTGGTTGTAAACTATCCTCAGGTTGTTATCTTTCATCACGGGAAATTTGTTTTGAATTGCGGCATAATTTTTTCTAAAATTTTCGACTGTTGGATGGCAATTATCTTTTGATAAGTGTATTTAACACTGGATATTTACTGTTAGTTATATGTTTCCTCTTGCAACAATCAGCCCTGGTTTTTCCCTTGTATGTTGTCATAGCAGATGGACATAGCATGCGCACTGGATTTCTCATGGCCTGTGTTTGTTATCTCTTATTTTTATAATTTCTTTTTGATAGCTGAAAGTGCTGGGGAAGATTTTGCCAAACAGCTTGATGGAGGTCACACAATCAATTGCCCCTGGAGAGGGAACAACTGTGCAGAGAGCTTGGTGCAGTTCCCTCCTACTCCTCCATCAGCCCTGATAGGCGGTTATAAGGATCGCTGTGATGGGCTACTCCAATTTATCTCCCTCCCTATAGTGGCGGCATCTGCACTTGAACAGATGCGAGTTTCCCGGGGCCCAGAAATTGACCGTTTTCTGGCTCACCTACAGGCTTTTACAGTAGGGGAATCTGGTTCTATGCTACAAATGGGAATTACCAGAGAAGAGGTCGTCTGTGTATATTCTCGTGTAAGATGACATGTGAATCATTTGATAGTAAACTGATAATGCTTTAATTCTATTCTCTTTTAACATTCTCATAACAATTTTTACTTCCCTGAATTTTAGGCCCAGAAACTGATAAGCCTGTGTGGATGGGAGCCAAGGTGGCTTCCAAATGTTCAAGACTGTGAAGAACACTCTGCTCAATCAGCTAGGAATGGATACTCAGTTGGCCCTACTAAAGACTCTGTTTGTCTGCATGATCCTGCGCGTAGTAAGAAAGCATTGTCTGCTTCAACCAAAAAAGATTCTGGAAAGAATGAAGTTCTGGGCGCCAAGTCAAAATGTGAATCGAGGTCTCCATTGTTAGATTGTAGCTTATGTGGAGCCACAGTTAGGATCTGGGACTTTCTGACTATTGCACGTCCTGCTCGCTTTGCTCCTACTAATATTGATATTCCTGAAACCAGCAAGAAAATGGCATTAACGCGTGGAGTGAGTGCAGCAAGTGGAATTAGTGGATGGATTGCTACTGACGGCATGGAGAAAGAGCAGACTGAGGACCATGATGAAGCTGCAGTGATGGATGAGGGAAAGTCATTGTCAAATGTTGGAGTGGATCTAAATCTTACAATGGGTGGTGGGTTATCCTCTGCACAATTCCACATGACCATGATGTCTGAACACTACCAACATGTAAATATAGGAAGAGAACTAATAATTGGACAGCCTTCCAGCAGTGAGGTTGGAGATCGCGCAGCATCATATGAATCACGTGGTCCTAGTACTCGCAAGCGAAACTTGGAAGATGGTGGAAGCACTGTTGACAGGCCGCCTTTAATGATGCGGCAGGCAGACAGCATTGAGGGGACTGTCATTGACCGTGATGGTGATGAAGTGAATGATGGTGAACAGTACTCCACTGGCCCTTCTAAACGTTCTCGTGACTCTTATGCTTTTGAAACCTATCATTCATCATATAGGAGAGATTCGTCTGGTGCTGGACCTAGCAACTCACTGGTTTTTGAGATTAATAGAAATGCTCACAGGGAAGATCCTTTCCACCAAAGGAATGATCAAATTATCGGTGTCCCATCCACTAGAGATTCAACCCGTGTTTCCTCTGTTATTGCTATGGACACCGTCTATGCAGACAATGACTCTATGGATAGTGTTGAAAATCATCCTGGAGATATGGATGATGTCCACTTCCCTACTATGTTTAGGAATCCAGATCTTAATGACATTTCAGATTTGAACTACAGTAATCAAGCACAGCAGAGTGTTTGTCCAGCTGCAGCAAGAGTTGCTGGTGAAATAGGTGTTAGCAGCACAAATGGAGAGGAGGAAGTGTTAAACACGGATACTGCAACTGCTCGTGCAAGGGATGGGCCAAGCTTTGGAATTAGCGTTGGAAGTGTTGGGATGGGCGCTAGTCATGAAGCTGAAATCCATGGTACTGATCTCTCTGTCCATAGAGCGGACAGTGTTGTTGGTGATGTGGAGACAGTTGCTGAAGTTACTGAAAATCAGGGCCAAACCGGCGAATTTGCTCCAGATCCTGGACTAATGGGTGATTTTGTCCCTCAAGAAATGGATCGAGAGTATCGTCATGGTGATAGTCGAGATCTGATGTTGCAGTCTGTAGGAAGGGAAGATAGTGGTTCGAAAATTGTGGGTTCAACCAAGGCGGAATCTGTTGAAAGTGGTGAAAAGACCAGTGGCATGCAGCTGTTTCCCCATGAGAACAGTAACCATCCTTCGCTTTCTTGCAATGCAGTTTTATGTTCTGGATATGAAGCTTCTAAAGAAGAAGTAACTCAGGCTGGTAACGCATCACCTACTGATGACTGTGGTTACCCTGGGCCACATTAATACATGGTTGCAAATGGAAATATATACAGGTATATTCACACAATCTATTTATATATCTAGTTTACTATATTGCATTATTCTGTTGTGCATGGTTATCAAAATAATTCCCAATGAAGCTTAGTTGAACCTTATCATATAAAAAAAACTAGTAGCGCGTCATGAAGCAAGGTGCTGGATAGAGGGCAAGGCGAGGTCACGCCTTAGTGAAACTTTGCCCAACAAAGGTGAACTATCCAAAGACATCATCAAGTAGAGTCGAACAGCAACACGAACCCCATAATGTATCTATCATTGTGCATAGTTATTAAGGCGTCGCTTTAGTTCACGACTAGTCGTCAAGGTGCTTGATAGAAGGCAAAGCGAGGTCACGCCTTAGTGGACAGATCGATGATCGATGAATTTCAAGTGCATTGGTACAAGTCCGGTGATGATCGGAAACTTCACGTGCCAGAGTGAGGAGGCGCATCATCGCCGGCGAACAAATTCATCTTAGCTGCTAGGTTTCAGTCGCGTGTGTTAGTGTTGTGTGGTAAAGAACTGAAATGATGAGTTTTTTCTCTTTATCTGGAGAGTGGTGAGTTGGTGACTCATTTTGCAATTCACTAACACCACATGTAGGTGATGGAAGTTTTTGGATTGTGCTGCTTTGTTTAATGATTGTGTTGTGCCACTTTAGCAAATAACTTCAAATGGAGAACAACTAGCAGCAACTTGTCTATTTGACCAGGATATTTGAATATTATAATCTCAAAAGGCTTGGGGTCTGTTTGGCAATAGTCTTTAAAGACTTAAAATACTAACATCTATATGTTCTGATATCTTTGTTTCTTTTTATACTATTTTATTTAATAATTAAAAAAATTCTAATTTAATGTACTATTAAGGTATACACATACATTTCTATTAAATAATTAAAGTACATTTTGTGTTTTAAATGGTATTTAATAGTCTTTATTAGGAAATGGAAACATATTTATGAGCAACTTTCATACGTTCAATATATTTTTGAAGTAAAATATGTATGTGCATATATATAATTAGAAATATATAAATTACACATTACAAACGACTTATCCCCTTGTGGACGACTAGGCGCCCGCCTTATCGTCCAGGTGCCTCGCCTTAACGTCTTGATAACTATGCTATTGTGGTATTGTGAAATCCGCCTTGTGTTTATGAGAGAATATAGATGCAGTCCTGCCCTGTACGTATTGTGGATTATGGATTTTGTAATGTGATAACTTATATTGAAGCTTTGGAATTTTCTTTGATTCATGAGATATTCTGGTGAAGTTAAATGTCGGATACATTTATTTAAACATTGGAAGAAACACCCATTCTGTTTATTGAGTTTTAGGGTCTTTTAGATACAATCCATCTACTTTCATATGGTTATATCTGCGAAGATGTTAATTTAGTCTTCCTTAGATGCAAACTAGGGAAACAGGTTAGTTTTGAGGCTTATCTTGTTCAAAAGGTATGTTGACTTGGAAAGAAAAACAACAAATTTGTAGTCCTTGACTGATAAAGAATGTAAGAAGTTATAAAAGCAAATCTGTTGTATGTGTCCCTGCTAATCAAGACGCGTTTGTTTTTTGCATAATGCATCCATTACTAGGTTCATATAGCGTAATGGGAACTATATTTCTTAGTTTCTTTTCTAGAATCTCATGAATCCAGAGTCCAGTGATTGCTTAACTTGCTTTATTATGTTTAGTTATGCTCCTTCGCTGAGAAGTGCGCCTGGTCAATAGATCCAAGTGTTTCCTTCTCTTCTAAGAGTTATTCCTTAGTTTTTATACATTTTTTGCACGTAAATTTTGGAACGGAGCGAGTACATATATATATATATATATGAGATTATATAATTATAAAATTATATATTTAATGGAGCAGTTTAGCTTTTTTTATAATATATGATCTATGTTTGGATATTTGATTTGTAATGGACAAGTTTAATAGTGCCTGGTTATAACTCTGAGAACGGTATATTTGCTGATATGCAACGTGAGTTAAAAAATTTCTATATAATAAAGCATCGTCTAAATTACTTGGAGGGATAGTAGCCTACACCCACAAGGGGAACACCAGTAAGGCAGTCACTTGGGAGTGGTACATGAAAAATCTTATTATGTTTTATTTTTTGACAACTTTTTTTTTTATGTTAGATGGCATATTTTTTATACTTATCAGTCTTTTATTTTCCCTTAATAAAGTTGTGTAACTATCTAGATTTAGGTTTGTTTGAGCCTACCATATAGCATATCATGCTAAGCATCCCCCTCTGATATTATGATTGAGTTGTCTTAACTCTTAAGGAACCTTTTAAGTCAATGTCCAGTACTGTGTTTGAATCATGGGCCTTATGAGTTATGATGCCTGGCCCACAGGGACACGTTTTTAAAGCTTGTCTGATTTTTCTGAGGACAAAGATATCTGTATTTATGTTGCCATCTAAATAATTCTGCTTTGTTCTTTTGCTTACCCATTTACTTATTATTTTATATTTCTTATTGTAAATGTTGTACTTTTTTTCTTACTTCTTTAACAAAAAATATTATGTTATCATGTATTAATCTTTCCATGAAATGTTGTTCAGGGCCTCCAAATGGTGAAAGCAACTATGAAGAAGCTGTGGAATTTGATCCCATTAAGCATCACAATTATTTCTGTCCTTGGGTGAATGGAAATGTAGCTGCAGCAGGCTGTAGTAGCAGCAGTGGTTCCAGTTCTAGTGTTAGTGCTGTAGCTCTTTGTGGTTGGCAGCTCACTTTAGATGCTTTGGATGCCATCCAGTCACTTGGAAACGTTCCAATCCAAACGGTCGAGTCTGAATCAGCTGCATCTCTTCATAAGGTTGGTTAGTTTCTACTGTATTTTCTCCTAAGGCTTCTTTTTCAACTGCTTGTGTTATTGCTTTTAAGTTGTATTTTCTTCATGTATATTTATTTTCTTATTTTTCTCATATTTCACACATTTTAAGGATGCAAGTAACTGCTTTCAACATCAACTGAAAATTAATTTGGGAACTAACTATTATGAAGTACATGTCTGAAGTATCTTTGCATAGCATAGAGTGAATTAAGCATAATTGGATACTGCTTTAGTGTTGTACTTTTTTCATTGTAAATGTAAACAGATTTTGTCTCGTGAATCTTTTCCCACTTCAAGACATTCTTTCAGTTTTTCCCCGCAATTATCTGCAAGAGTTATTTCTATAAGATGTTTTTTAGGTATATTTTCTCGAAGTTCTGCCATATTATCAGTTTTGCAATATCTATCTATATTTGGATGTCTTAGTTTGTTTTTCTACTGAAATGTCTTTCTGAATTCCTGACATAATTAAGCCTCATATATCTGAAAAGCTAGGATATAACCTGTTTTTTTGCTTTCTTTCAGGATGATCATTTTACTCCTGGTCGGAAACTCTTGTCACGCAACTCCTTTAGTAGAAGCCAGGGGCAAAACTGAGTTCATATATCCATCCGCAATATTGCCAACTGGTAATTATTGTCATTGCATTGATACGTCATATTACAACTTATTAGTGACCTTTCTTATTCATATTCTTCTTACTGCAGAACTATCTATGATTCTGACTTATCAAAAAAAAGAAGCTATCTTAGGTTATGCATATGCATGACATGCAAGGACGTAAATTCATGTCAGAAACTGTATAGAAACAATGAAATGCTTTTGTATGCTGTGGAATGTCCAGATACTACTCCCTCCATTTCCCAAAAATAAATTTTGAACTTTTTTTTTGTTTCAAAATGATGCGACTTTTCAAAAGCCAAGGATATCGTAGAGTAAAAGACCATACTTCCCTTTTGATGTGACATGTTGAGATAAGAGGGTGATGGATAAGGGATGTTGATTGGGTCACTAGTACAACCACATGTCTATGTTGGAACTTGATATTGGAATTTTATTGATGAACTCTGGTAAAAAAAAAAGTACTACTAAACTTTCTTGAAATTTTCAACTTTGACAATATTTGTGGACTACTTACACAAACAGAATATATTTGCAAAATTTACATATAGAATGATGTGGCACACATTATTTCTGAAAAAAGTGTCCTTTCTGTTTTTGTTTCAAATGTTCTGTTTTCATTTCTGCAACATTTTGCATATTTGTCAAGTTGTAGATATTGGTATTAACTATCAAGTCCATGGTGTATAGTATGCCCAACTTATATCTTATCTCTATTATAGTGTTAGTAAAGTGGAACATCCCTTCAAAGATACTACATGCACACGGGTTGCCTGCATGCTTTGTAGCTTTGTTGAATTATAAGTAGTCCTCTATTTCTGTAGTTTTGTATTAGTTAGCAAACTCTAACTTAGTACCCCTCCGTTTCACAAAAGAGTCGCATTTACAAAATTTACAAACTTTAATGATATATTTGTTCCATGTTTGCCTCTAGTTTTTAGCTTAGTAGTGCATAACATTGAAATTGCGATGATAAATTTGAGGACAATCATTTACACTATCAAGAAATGTTACTTTTTTTTTGGAACAAAAAATTGGCAAATGGGAGGGAGTAGCTCCTAAGTTGTGAACATTACACATAAATATTGTTGGTTGTCAGCATGCTAATATATATATATTTTTTCCCTGGGCACGGCCCCATATGACAAGAGAAAAGATATTGCTGGGGAATATATCTTATAAGCAGTTTTAAGTGCAACCTTTTAGGCCATAATACAATAACTATAATGCTGCTGCATTGGCTTACAGTAACACAAAACATTTTCTTCATAAAAAACATCCCCTTTCTCCCCTGGCGCAAAGGTGTGTTTCTTTCATTCCATATTGGAAAAAGTAGCTCTGTCCTATTCGTTGCTTGCATTTTGAGTGTTATGTGGGTCAAAATATGTATATCATGCAGCAATTTGGTTGGTTGCAAAGCAACTGTTTCAGATCCAAGATAATTGTTAAATGCTGACTTGACAATCTGTTTCCATTTTCTGCAACTTGTAATAATTCAAAGCAATTTTCCTAGAAGCAAGTGTACTATGTGTCTATGTCTAAGTTCCTACCAGTACTAGGTGAACAAAGTTTCACCTTCTGTTGTTTGTAACATTCATTTGATAAAAGAGTTTGTGTCTTCTTGTGGGCTCGTTTTTGCTTTGCAGTAATGGTGGATCATGCTTCCCTTGACATCTGAAGTTCTTTCCATGCAGTGGTTTCAGCCTTGCAGAGAGACCTGGAATTTAACTGTCTCGTTGTTGTTAGCTCTAATATCTAGACTCGAAGAATAGATGCATCTTGTGAATGGCTTAGACCGCCTTTCCTCCTTTGTTGTTGTTTCTCCTTCATAATAATCTGCTGCAATCAACAAGATAAATTTGGCCATATGCTTCCCTGCCTGGTTCACTGTCGATGGAATATGTTACTTTTTTATATATCTTTACAGGGTTGTAATAAGGTGCAAAACATTGGGATTGCATAAATTCTAAAATAATTTTAGCAAAAAATGAATATAAATTGTTATTCAATTAAATTAACGGCTTGGATTATTATTGTAATCTTTAAAAGCTTTACCCGAAAGGGAAGAAACACTTTATCCATTTTCAAAATTCAGTCATATATATTTAATTCTTCAGGTGTCATGATTTTGTTTTCCGCTAATATAAACATACATTGGTACACAGAAAATTAATTTTGGTTACTTTGATTGATATCCTTTTAAATTGGGCTTTTCATAACAAATATTTTGAAGGTAAATTTATCATATTTTAAAATATTTCATACCTCAATCAAGAGTTCAAGGGAATATTTTATTTTTAAATTAGAACAAACCATTAAAAATCAAAATAAGAAAAACCAAAATAACAATAAAATAAAAAGACAAAAAGAAAAAGGGGAAGCCCTTTTAAGACTTAAGTATTGACTTGCCATGATTTTTACTCTGGAAGGATCTCTCCTATAAAAGCAAAAGCCTTAAACCCCAGCAAACTCTTTACCTCCTTCCGGCGTCAAAGGTAAAGGGATTTCATCAATTCAATGTCTCTCTAATCGAATTAGCGATTTCATGTTTATCTTTAGTGTTACAATTTTTTTACTATAATTTTACAAGTTTCTAGGGTTTTCTTCTTTAAGCTTCAGCTTTTGTTTGTTCCATTCTTTGACTGCACAGTGACCTTAGATTTTGATCGCGTTGATCATTAATGGATCCTCAACCGGAACCTGTGAGCTACATCTGTGGAGGTTTGCGATTCAATCATCTCTAAATTTATTTATGTATATTATATAATTCCATGTTTTTAGTTCTAAAAAATGAAAATTTCTTATGGGCTTATTTTGTTGTGAAGATTGTGGGCAAGAAAATACACTGAAACCTGGTGATGTGATTCAGTGCCGGGAGTGTGGTTACCGTATTCTCTACAAGAAGCGTACCCGCAGAAGTAATTTCTCTCAATACCTTTCCACGTCCTTCATTACTTTTCTGGCTATATGTTGATTACTTATCTTGGCCATGATTTCTATTGCGAATTTTTTGACTATTGCTTGATGGAACTAACTAACATAGGCTACAAATTTTGTGGAAAGCATCTCTTCAATTAGATTCAAATTAGAGTTATTGACCTTATGGTGTCAATGTGTAATACTGATTGTATGTTGGATGCTTGATGTCTTCTTTTCTGCAAGTGTTGAGCCTTTCTGGTCTCTTCATTTATATTTAATCTATCATGTTCTCAAAATTTCTTTTTAGATTTTTTAAATGTTTGTTTCGTAAGTGTCAATTTATTTAAATTTTGATCCTACCAAAAAATAAAAGGATCTTATATCCCCTAAATGTTGTCCGCTTACAAAGAGTTGGGAGGATCTGTAACACCCAGTCCCACAACGAAAGATATGGGAAAAATTTGTCATATATAAGGAATTAAATTACTACCAATAGTATTTTCAGTCATGACGTGTTGGATGAGCCTGGTGGGCTAAGATGACCCATGGTTTAAGACCTTGTTTGGATGGATTCGATTCGATTCGGAATTGGAATTTGTTCCGGATTTGGATTTTACTCAAGTTGTTTTTTTTTTGGTATTAGAGGCAACTCTCAGGTCAGGTTATTCGATCAGGTTGTTAGATGTGGGGATACGAAGGCTGGTGGTATTATCCTGTAATGGAGAGTGGTTCGGAGGTGGGGACACGAAATCAACCGGTATTATCTTAGGGAGACAAAGATCTATGGACTATGGACCGTGTGTGATCGATTTTGACGAGGACGTTAGAAATTTAAATGTAGGAGTTTGTAATACCCCGGTCCCACATCGAAAGATATAGAAAAAATTTGTTTATATATATAAAAAAATTAAATTATTAATAATAGTATTTTCAGTCATGACTTTTTGGGTGAGCCTGTAGTGAACTAAGATGACCCAGGAAGATACCATTAGATTAGTGGTTTAAGGCCTTGCTTGGATGGATTTAATTCGATCCGAACTTTGGATCAAATCCAAGATTTGTTTCGGACTTTGAATTTGACGGTTTGTTTCTTAGATCACTATCCAAAGCTTTTGTTTTGAACCATCTGAATTCTTATTAAATGGTTTTATTGCATTAGAGTAGGTGCACTACTGGGACTTGTCTAACAATCTAACTTAGTACATAGCTTGAGAGACTTCTCATGTTTTTTGTGTGCTCTTATTTTGAAGGAATTCTTTATAAATAAATTAGTAGATTCCAGTAGACCACAAAACATACATATTACAAACAAAACTCTAATTTCAGTTTTCTGTGTTTGTGAGTTATATTTACTTAGTACCCAAATCAGAGATTCTCAACCTTTTGAATTTGTGTGATCCAGTGTTATTAAAGGCACAAAGCCATTAAAGGTTAAGTTTAACTTTATTAAACTTCTCCCTGATGTGCGAGGCACAAGATGCAATACATTAAGGAGGCGCACCCCTTATTAGTTTAATTAACTATTAAACCTCTTTTTCCCAATACATGAATATATAATCCTCTTCACACCAAATCACATATTTCACAATATATAACACATATATACACATACTCAAACTCAAACATCTTATAATAAGAAGTGAGGCGCACATACTCAAAAAATACAAAATTATGTATATAACTTTATGTAAATTTATTATGTTAGCTCCTAAACAATGACAACTTATTAAAAAAGTATTCATGAACTATCAAGTATGTTGTCACTTCATCAGGTAGATAATTCAACAAAAATAATTTAGTTAATCATAATAATCTTATTATGGCCTGAATAATATAATTAATTAAATTACAATAAAAAGAAAACTTGACCAAATGCGCTAATAATAATTCTATCAAAACCTGAATAAAAGTATAATTTATAATATGAAATTATAATTTAAAGAAAATAATTCTGAACTGTAGATATTAAGTACCTATTTTATTACATTTTGGACTATGGTTCATGTGTTGTTTGGATTTTGGACTAAACGGAAGTCATTTAGAAACTGCCCAATAATCAAAAGATAAAATAATTGAAAAAATTGTTGTCATCCATCATGGATACATTAGTAGTAATCAACCCATGAATGAAATCTTTGTCTTTTCACTTTTTTTTGTCAAGTTCAAAGTGGGTATGAACATCTCAAATTATAGTAGGTTACAAAAATGGATAATTGAAATTAATTTGAGTGAATTTCAAAGAGGCGAGCTCCTCATGCGCCTCACGCCTCAGCAAGCCTCAATTGCGTCTCATTGAAGGCGCCTCGCCTCAGGCAAAGCAAGGTGCGCGCCTTGCCTCGTGCGCCTCAGGCGTGCCTTTAACAACTATGGTGTGATCGTATATTTTTTCAAATAACTAACGAGATCAATGGAAGAAGAAAGGTGAAGTCCTCTTCATAATTCTAATTCTTGATGTTGTTAATAGTTCTTTGCTGAGCCCTACCTTTCAGATAATGCGACAGAATGAGTACTTGCAATTGGAAGCTGTTGTAAGATAATTAATTTCGATCATTAATGGATGCGAGTTTAACTTTTAGCTAGATTGCTGATTGTTTAACTTATTTTCTTGTCCATTTTGATCTTATACTAGTAATGTACTGTGAACAATATAAGATGATTGCGTTGATTTCTTAATGGCTTTACGAATTGACTTAGTTACCTGTGTGGCGAGTGCAAGACTATTCACAGCACGTTATTTTACTTTGTTATTTTATTCATTGAACATTGCCATTAACCATGATTCCACATTATTTTCTTTGTTGCAGTTGTTCAGTATGAAGCACGCTGAAGAAGTGGATAGGGAAGTGGACTGGAGAAGATGATGGGGGAGCTTATACATATTTAAGGGATGAAGCAAGTATTAATAATGTATAATGTCTACTATCACCTTAAGATTGTCTGATTTTTCTATATGGTCGACGACTAGCATTTTTAGGATGTTGATTTAAGTGATACGATAAATGTTTGTTGAGTATGATCCCCTTCTGTGATTTCCTGGAGTTGTGTTTGCTGCTTTAATTTTTTTAAAAAAAGGAAGAAAGAAGAAAAAGGGTGGGGAGGGGTATGCGCTTAAACTTTAACCATCTCACAAATTTGGCTGGGAGAACTTGCAAATCTTTGGTTGTTTATAGAATGGTCTTATAGTATCTTGAAAAATAGCATTTAGATTCTTAGGTTCCTTAAATAACAAAATATTCATATAGTTGGCATCCTTCTTATTTTTTTTGGGCATCAAAACATGCATATATGTATATGTGCGTGTGTGTGTGTTTAGTCAAATAAATGCAGCTGAAGATGAAAGGTAACTGAATTATATTGAAGTCATTAGCAAGCAAATATCAACAAAAAAAGAAGAAAAATTGTGGAGCTTTTGACCGGACGTTAGTGAGTAATTCATAATTATTTTTCATTTTTTATTCTTACACTTCTTCAACCACCGTTAACATGTTCCAAGTTTAGGTGTCATTTTTTTGGGGGGTGAAATGGAGGCCAAAAGGCCTAAAAATCTACTTATACATAAACTAGAATAGTCATCATGCAGAGGTAAGTAGATCAAGTGGTGGATCCAGTCCACAACATAGTTAATAAGAAAACAGAAAACATCCAGGAAAAGCTTGTCCAAGGTCGGCCACAAGAAGAGAGAGCATGGAGGCCATAAAGGGGGCGAGAGGTTTGTTTGATCACAAAAGCACACCTTGAACAAATAGCAAACTCACATATGCCTTTTAAGCCTGTTCTCAGTAGTTAAATTTTTTCTACCATACCATAAAAAGACTTTTTGCTTTTGGATAGTACTGCCAAAGCCACTTCCAATTAGAATTAGGTAGTACCATTAGCAGGTTGTCTTGTGGAGTTTTGGATAAATTTATGGGCAGAGAGACATCCATTAGGGGAATTCTGAAATCAGCTCGAGCTTCACACTCGGAATACCCATGATCAAGTTTCTCACCTAAGGAGTATTAAGATTAGAAAATTTTCAATTTCCCACCTCATCAATAATGGCACAGATCCGAAGATCACAATCATCGTAACAGAGAGATACTCTAGATTAAGCACATCCTGTAAAGGTTTATTCCCTGCCCTGCCCAAGTGTCGTTTCAATGCGGCCCATCCCCAATTTTCCATTTAAATCCCTACTTAACCTCATTAAGGCTTCCAAGGACCACCCCTACAAGAATTAGATGTATCATTCCTAGAAATATTTCTTTATTCCCTACATATTTGTTCCTCCACATCTCAGCACATTTTCCCCACTAGCCAATTTTCCAACCAACTTTGGCAAGCATTAGAATCATATGACTACCTCTCACCACTTTCATTGCACCACAAAACTTTTGCTTGAAGGCAACCAAACAGTTTGCTTAGTGTAAATGGGCAAAGCTGCCGTGACAGGGCAGCTTGAATGAGAGTCGCTCTACCCGCTACACTAACCAGCAATTGTCATTGTTAATAGTATTAGAAATACCTTGAATCTGTACGTATCTAGAATTTTTAGGGGACACAAAAATTTTGGATTTAGGAAAGCTTATGGACTGTCTCAACATATTCTGAATTTCTTCAAAATGATCAGATCATCCGCAAATTAAGAATAGGCGAGGGAAATCACAATTTGTTACTAACAAATTAGCACCAAAGATTAATTTATACCACAACAAAACACAGCTACTTTGATGCTATTATATATTATGTTCTTGGTTCCGGAAACAGAAAACATAGTGGGGAGATGCTTAATTAGGCATGGAAGGCAGCAGGAATCTCTATTCGTTTGTTACTGTAACCAACAGGACAGGAGCATCATATTTGGTAAATAGTCGATAAGAGGAGATTAGCGAGAGCACTGCATAACAAATAACTACCGCGAATGTTATCGCCAAAGATGCTGTGGCTTTATGGCAGAAACTCCCAAACGATCCACAAGCTTGACTCCATGTGATGGCAGCATCTCCCTTGTATGCAAGGTACACAACCTCTGCTGACACAGCGCCAGCTCCCAGTATTATGTATGTTAAGACCTACATTTAATATGACTGGATTTTATTAGAATTGGGATTTGATTAAAAGTCAAGCAGAAAATTATATATCAACCTGGTCGAGGAGGAAGAAAGTCCAGGCTCGAGACATGGTTGAGGGACGTCGAGGAACGGCTGAGATGATAGCTGAGACAAGGGAATAACCAGCACAAATGCCATTGGCATGCACCAAATACCTGCATGCATGCAAATAAACAACTCAAATATTGTTACTACCTTTTCTTTCTTTTTGATAAAGGAATTCATTTCCATCAACAGATCACATAAAATCACCAACGAGGAGTCGAGTTTTTCACCCTCCACATCCACATATATTGGGGATGCCTAGAGGCATTTTTCCAACACACGAGCTGATCGAGCTCTAATATATATAAGCTGATTGATTCATATAAAATAAAACCACGGTAATATTGCAGTTATGTATCATTCGTTTCCTTATATATATATATATATATATATATATATATATATATATAAAGGAAAAGCATGAAATTAAGGTAAATAAATTTATGAGCTGAGCTGACCTGAAAGCGCCAAGGTCAGAATAGGAGAGAGAACCAAAGTCATTAGTCTGGGAGTTTTTGAGCATGAGAACAAGTGCCGTCAGGCATAGACCCATCGGCAACAAACGCAGCAAACTCTCGGCAGTTGGCATGATTTTGCTTCCATTTTCTTCTTCTCCATCATCTACTCTTCCTACTGATGATTCCATCCCCATTGGAGCTCTAATTTTCTCTCTCTTATCCGCCATCTTATATACAATTAATGGAATGGAATTGGAGCCTTCTCCTTGTTTCTGTATGTAGTAGTACAGTATTTTATAATGGAATCTGGACCAATGTCTTTGTTTTCATACCAAGACCCGAACCTAAATAATTATCGGAACCGGTAATGTCATAAAAATACTATATATTATTAATAATTAATAATTTTTTAAAAAAATCATTTTCTATAAATTAAAATATAATAAAATTGAGTTATAATATTACTAAAAGTAGTTATTTTTTATATTAAAAAATAATTAAAAACAAATTTATTAGGTCAAACTCAACCGATTTTATATGTTGAACTACTGATTTGACCAGCAATAAATGATCAGCTGATCCTACCAATTTTTAGTGATTAAACCGATAATCAACTAGTTCTTCAATTTTTTTACCAAATTAAATAAATCAGATCGGACATTAAATCAATTTTCGATTCAACTGCCGGTGCGATCCAGATTTCAAAATAATGATCTGGACCACTTATTACTATTAGTGTAACTCCTTGGCTAAGGTTAGTTGTGGAGCATTAAATTCAATGGCCATCAAACCCACACTTTCCCATGAATCTCTAGACTAGATCAGACTAGATCTCTCTCTCATAATTATATGGGCGGTTGGCAGTCGCATCTCTTTAGGCCACTACTCCCCCTCTGCACCGTCTTATGTATTCGTTTGATATGGTAACGTGATGTGATACAATAAGAGAACAGATTATCTGTCCTTAATTTTTCTGTTCTTTTGTGTTCCTCCATTTAAATTTTGATATTTAGTCTATTACTTAATACTAATTAATTTTAAAATTAAATAAAAAGACATGTATCAAAATTTAAGTAGGAGAACGTAAAAAGACAGAAAATTTGAGGACAGAAGATCTACTCTCATACAATAAATACTTTTAATTTTAGTGTACTAACATATTTTTATAACAAAGTTAAAATTTTATTTATTATTGATATACTTGTCTAAAAAATTAGTGTCCTAATTATGAATGTGAGGCATGAGATTCTTTATTAAAAGAAAATAATGTAATTTTTTTTTTTCTGAAATTTATGTTTTCGATGAAAAGTGTTTCACCAATAAATTTCTCCAAATATTTTGTAGTACAAGACAAGTAACTTGCCACCATATGACAATATTACTAATTTTTTTTACAAAAAAATTAAACTCAAGACCTCTTACTTACTTAGCAAAGTAAATAATATTGAACGGAAGGTAATAGTATAATAAGGTCGATAATTAACAATACAAATTTATTTTAGTTAGAAATAATTAAAATAAAATATAATCTGTAACATTTCTTGTGCAAAATATATATTTAAGTATTCACTATTATCAATTCATTTGATACCTCAAATTTATTAGCTATAGACTAACATCTTTTAAACAATGCGGCGGTACACATTTGCACACGACTATTTCTTTGATTTATTAATGGGAGTAGCATCTAGACAAAGTACAAGGCCAATCTCTGGGCATAGTGTATGTAGAACACATCATAAAATACATATAGTCCTCATCCATTATTAGGTCATTAAATTAGAGGATAATTGAGAAAAAACAATTTATTTGCAAAATATAACAGTGTAGAACTGTTATCTTTTGAAATTATAAAGAAAATGATGAAGCAATAAGGAAAATAAATTTAAAGTAAGCAGGAAGAAACCCAAGAAAACAATCTAATTAAATTTTCATGCAGTGTCAGTATAGACACAACCGGTGTTAAGATTATGACACTTTATTAATGAAGTACTTACGTTGGATATCATTTTTCTTATTTGAATGATGTGTTATGATCCTAATACCACTCGTATATACGCTATCAAATTTTAACCCATTTTGTTTCATGCTACATCATTCTCATTCGGTTGTCAATACAAGATTATGATCAAAGCCCGACACGGCTTGCAGAACATCCGTACCTTCCAAATAGTCGAGTAACATAGGTTCAGCTTCATCATTTGAGCATCCCAATCCAAGTCTTCCATTTCTACCGCAGCCCCAAACCCAGACTTCTCCCTCGGATGTAAGAGCAATGGAATGTACACGCCCTCCTGAAACTGAAAATGGGATTTCTCCTGCCAGCCCCTCAACCACGGCGGGAAGGTTCTCTGGCCCGTCTCTTCCAAGCTGAGAACTCTGATTCCATCCCCAAGAAACGATACTTGTGGCATCTTCTGCTGATGGATTCTTGCATATTGCCAAAGAATGGCCGAGCCCTGATGCGATTGAAATAGGATGAAAGCTTATATCAACTGGTAACAACCCCAAATCCTGTACAACCCTGCCCAACTGACCGTAAATATTGCTTCCACCACTTAATAGGGTGCCATCACCTACAATAGAAATCAGAAGTTACATGAATGCATGTCCATCTACATTATAGACACAGACATACATACACGCACGCACATCACTGAATGGTTATAAAATATAACTTACGGCAAAGAATTAGGGAATGGTCAAGCCCACACGCAACATCAATAACTTCAACACCACATAACTCTTCAATCAAACAAGGTTCCCATATAATCGGCATGTCTTTCTCCTTCTCCATTCCTTCTAAGACCAACTTCTCAGCACTTTCCAGAATTGAACTTGGAATTTCTTCTGTCATTTTCAACATACCAGCTCTTGACTCCAGTGGAGAATTCTCCAAATTTTCTCCAATCCTTCCCAACCTGCCATCTGCTGAATAGCCCCAGCCAAACAATTTACCATCCTTAGTCAAAGCAAGAGCATGGCCCCAACCAAGTGAGACCTGTACGACAATTCAAACATAAGAAACTTCCTGCCCTGTGGAAAATTGACTTAAGAAACATGTAACGAAGATAATCCAATTTTATTATACCTCAAAGGTATGTGACAACAACAACATGAAAAAATATCTGTAATATATTTTCCACCTTAACAATGATAGGAGACCACCTTAGCTATCTCTTCTCCAGCAAGTACTTCAACTCTGGAAGGTATAACAGCCTCAGTGAATCCTTTTCCAAGACCTAGTTGCCCACGCTTGGACTTTCCCCAGACCCACAACGATCCATCTACTCCTACGGCAGCAGATATGACTCCCGATGCAAATGCTTTTTGAACACTTACTTGCTCCAATCCTTCTACTCTTTTTGGTTCATACCATGTTTCCCTGCCCCAACTCAACAAAAAGAATGCTTTCAGTATGACTGCTAGACCATCTCCGGTATTAGGAGCAGCACAAAATTATAGATAAGGGAACCTTGAAGAAAAAATTGTTTGCTAATGGTTGCTTTTACAACAGGTTTGTACTTTGCCGCCATTGCCGCCATTGTTCTAGTGCACTTGCTGTTATCCCTTATACTGCAATGCATTCCCGATCATTTGTACAACATGTAAAGCCAAGCTAAGTATACGTGAGATAAACCCATTGGACTTGAGATGATCCTTTTCTAAGGATTTGATCAATGCTTTAATAGACGCTTGTGTTGAAAATCAAATTTATATTTATGTTAACATGCCCTTTTTGTTTTTTGTTTTTTTAATGTTATCCTTGATCAAAAGATCAAGTATGCAATCACAAGGAAAATAAAACTCATGTTCATCATTTTAATTATTAAATAATGGACATAAGCATATAAACATGGGCTGCGAGTATATATAATTTAGAGAGAGTGAGTGATGAACCTAGGAGAGTGGATGCCACGGCCGAGTTGGGCTTCGTTGTTGCGGCCCCAAGCCCAGAGGTGGCCCTGAGAAGTGACGGCGAGGGAGTGGAAGTGACCGGCGGCGACGCCTGAAACGTCAGATGGAAGAGCAGGTACAGGAGAGGGCTGGTAGGAA